>CM077098.1:17422197-17832805 GCA_039513925.1 Platanthera zijinensis
TTCTATAGTATAATAAGACGTTTTTGCTGCATACTTCAGAACTAGTGAAAGCTCGGTGGATTTATATAGTTGTATGGATCCTTTTGTTGGGGCATGGTAGTGGAGCATCCTATGTTATGGCTGTGTCTTTCTAATAAACCTTTGGCTGAAGTGTCATGATTTTGTGATTGCCTATCTTGATAATCATCGTTCCTAAGGTGAGGGAGCTGAGTTGACTCCCTGATAAGGAACCTTGATGGGATTCAAGAATTGTTAGCGTTGATTATCCATTTGGATTGTAGATAATTTGGTTAAGGTCCTAGATAGGTCGTGAGAAGAATGATAGAATCGTGGACTAATTGCTATAATTAGCCTCCCTCTATGTTCAAATATTTGTGTTGCTGATGGAGATAACAAGGGGTTCTTATGGACTGGACAAATGTGGGCTTAGTATCCTTACGACTTAGTGGGTTTGGTTGTGCTAGAGAGAGAAACAATTGCAATAGTATGGTGTAACTCGATGTGTGCTCATTTCATGTTTCTGAGGTGTTCGCCTTGTGGTTAGATTCTGTTACGCCCCCGGATGGTTAGATTCTATAGATGGCGGCCCTCGGGGGGCTGAACCCACCCGGTTCAGCCCCAATTGGGGCCGGCCGGCCCCCTTGGCCGGCCGGCCTTGGTCCGGGTATAAATATACCCGGACCCTCCTTGGGGGGATCAAGCAAGATATTTACAAGGTATTCCTTCTTCCTCTTAACCCTAGCCGTCTTCCTCTCTAGATCTCTCTTCCCTCTAGTAGTTTCATAACATTTGGTATCAGAGGATTCGTCCTCCCAAAATTTTTTCAATCCCGACCGATTTCCCAGCCAGCCCGTCGCTGCTGCTTCCGCTCGACGACTCCAGCACGCCCGGCGCTCGACGGCTCCCGACCCCGCGTCGATCCTTCTGCGGCGAGCCCCGCTCGCCTTCCGCGTCGATCGCTGCATCGATCTCGTTGCCGCATCGCTCGATCCAGGCGTCGATCCCGCTGCGGCGACCTCCGCCGCATCCTGCTGCCTCCGTCGCATCCTGCTCGCAGTCCGGCGTCGATTCCTGCGTCGCTTCCGCATCGTCTTCATCGACGAATACCGGCAGCGATCCCGCTGCCTGCTGCTTCCGCCGCATCCTGCTCGCAGCCGGCGTCGACTCCTGCTTGCATCCTGCGGTCTCCGCCGCTCTGCATCCGCCGACATACTGCTTACCGTTGTTGCAGCCGATTGCGGCATCCAGAGGCCACTGCCTCCAATTTTCTTGCCATCTCACCATGGTGACGCGCACTCAAGAAGACTCCAATCGGCTCGCACATCTCGAAGAAACCTACACTGGGCTGACTGACACCGTGGAAGCCCTCGCCGACAGGTTAACGGCATCGGAAAAACGTTTCGAAGAGAAATTGGATGCCCGCATGGACGAGCTTAAAAATATGTTAACTCAACACCTTAAAGGAAAAACTGTGGTGGGTGAGGCCAACGCAGTCCAGCTTCCCATTCCCATTCCAGCAGCGGGGCACGATGATCGGGCCTTTAGCACCAATGGGGGGCTCGGAATTGACAATGGCCGAGCCGGAGGCTCACGACGACAACAAGTTGGGTCCGAGGCCACCCAGTTTGGCGGCATCGCCGTGTCTGCCTTGGATTTCCCTCCGAACCGTGAAGACCGCCAGGGGGACCAGCGACCCAACGGGATGGGGTACCCACCTCGGGATGGGCTCCTCCCTATTCCAGGAGCACCGGGACATGCCGTGGGCGGACGGGGAGGAGGCGGATGGGAGTTTCGACCGCCTTTCTTGGGACACCCCTATGGAGAGGATTGGGGGTACCCACATGTGGCCGCTGATCAACGGCTACCGCGTCGACACGGGCAAGAGTACGGAGGACTTGGGCCACAACTACCACGCGCTTATATGCCGCCGAAGATTGCCCGCATGAACTACCCCAAGTTCAAGGGAGGTGATGCACTCGAATGGGTTCAAAAGGCAGAGTTATTTTACAGCTATCAGGAGATACCTGAGACGCAATGGGTAAAGTTGGCGTCCTTCCACCTTGAAGAGGACGCGTACCAGTGGACCCAATGGTTCCTCCGGGGACGAGATCACGCGCCATGGCACGAGTTTGTCGATGGATTCACCGCCCGCTTTGGTCCCCTTGAGTATGAAGACTTCGAGGCTCTTCTTCAGAAGTTGCGTCAGAAAGGGACGGTGATGGAGTACCGAACCGAGTTTGAACGGTTGGCCAACAGGGTGCAGTGGAGTGAGAGGACATTAACAAGTTGTTTTATTTCTGGCCTGAAGGAGGACATCAGAGATGAGGTGCATGCTTATATGCCGCGCAGCTTGACACACGCTATCAGCTTGGCCCGGATTCAGGAAGAGCGTCTCAATCGACAAAAGTTCAGGGGGGACACTTCGAGGACCACTACACACCTGCCCGACAAAAAGAGGGATCCAGCAGCTGCCGACCGGGCCACAATGAAGAAATTGACGTGGACATAGCTACAGGCTAGGAAGGAGCAAGGATTGTGCTTCAACTGCGATGAAAAGTTTACCTCAGGCCACAAATGTCAGAGGATCCAGGTTTACATGTTGCAGGAAGATCCGATGTCGGATGGTGATGGAGGAGAACAGGGGCACATTATGGATACAGTCGAGTACGGGGTATCTTCCTTGACCATGGCGGGAGACTCTGCTCCACCCACTATGAGTATTGCGGGGAGGATTGGCCAACAGCAGGTGACCATTCTGCTTGACAGTGGGAGTACACATAACTTTATTAGCCCGACAGTGGCACAGAAGCTGGGGCTTGAGATCATCACGGATGTGGCGTCGCCGGTTGTGGTGGCCGGTGGACACGAGCTGCATTGTGAAGGCATGCTTCCGAACGTGGAACTCAGTGTGCAAGGATACACCGACAACATGGATGTCTACTTATTGCCCATCCAAGGGCCAGATATGATTCTGGGGGCCCAATGGTTGCGCCAGCTGGGCAGGGTGACTCTGGATTGGGAAAGGCTGACTATGGAGTTTGCTAGAGCTGGGAGAGAATACTGTCTGCAGGGAATCCACATCTCACCAATACCGGGGGGCTCTTTTTGCTGTTTGGAGCGGATACCAGATTCCCACCTTGAGGACAAGCTGGGTCTTAATGGGGTGGGGAATGTTACGCCCCCGGATGGATCCGAAGGCAACAACGGGGCTGAACCAACTGGTTCAGCCCCCACTCTATAGATGGCGGCCCTCGGGGGGCTGAACCCACCCGGTTCAGCCCCAATTGGGGCCGGCCGGCCGGCCTTGGTCCGGGTATAAATATACCCGGACCCTCCTTGGGGGGATCAAGCAAGATATTTACAAGGTATTCCTTCTTCCTCTTAACCCTAGCCGTCTTCCTCTCTAGATCTCTCTTCCCTCTAGTAGTTTCATAACAGATTCGGTGATCGGTAGACGGATATACTGAGCCAAAAATATGAAGGAAACTTTTGAGTACCCTACTCGGTATATTGGAGAGTTGTGGGGACCGCAAGATGCAGTTAAGGCTCTCATGCAGATTATTAGCAAGCTCTTTTGATGATTTTATGTTGTAGCATGAACATGCTAGAAATTTATAAATTAAAATATTTATTTCAAAATGATTAATAGAGTCTTTGCATTGTTGGGTGTTTGGGCTCCACATCAATTGATGGGAAAATCTCAAAACTAAATGGAGGGAACTCCAAAATATGGAGAGAAACCTTTTCATAGAAAATGATAAAGAATTAGCCTCACTTTGCCTATATAATGCAAAATAATGAGTATATAACCAAATCTACTCATTTTTATTCATTGAAAGAAACATAAGGTGAACACATGAATCAACCGTGTGCACTGCTCCAGACCGGATCCGAATTTCGGATTTTGGATTTGGGGAATAATTGAATTAAATTGTATTTTTTTTGATAAAATAGTTTTGTCACTTTGGAAATTTCATATTCCTTGGATCAACTTACGATGAGTAGTATTCGACATGCGTTAAGTAGTATTCGACATGCGTACTACTTAACGTACGTCAAGTCTGTGTGTTAAATACTATTCGACCTGTGCTGATTTCTTCAAAACAAACTGTGCATCGAATTCTCCCGTGTATGAATCAATGTGCATCGATTTCTTTAAACCTACATTTTGACGTTCCGTCGAGTTCTGACCTTTCCCAATGTGCGCCAATTTCATTCGCCTACAAATTGACTTACGTCGATTTCTATGCACCGAATAGAAATTGATTTACATCGATTTCTTCCTTCTCCCTTTTGTGATGTTGTACACATTTTTGTACGTCTTCGGCCATATTTAATCATACGTTGGAAATCCAAATATTTTCATGCACGATAGAATTTACTAATTATAACCATTAGAAATTTATTGTGTGATTATTATTTGTGGTTTTTATGAGACTCCTATATAGGAGGTTTTCCCAAATCGTTTCTTTACGCTCTTGTTCACTTGTTCTCTCATTCTCTCACACGATCTTGTTGTTGCGATTTTGCTTCTACTTTCTTGACGTTTGTTTCATTAAGTGGGAATTCGGGTGTTATGTGCTTCTTCAGTGTCCGTGCACATCGGAGTTTTTGAGATCCAGTCAGGTGTTATACCTTGGCGAAGTGAGCATCGGTTGAATGTTCTGTCGGATAGTTGTGCAACTTATTTATTGCAGTGATCACATACCTTACCCAGCCTCAATTCAAAATTACATATTATTTTGATTTCTTTATCTCTTTGTTTACAAGTTTGTTTTTATAATCTTAATCAAGCTCTGCTATTATATTATAAGAGTTTTTCAAAACGAAAAAAAATACACATTATTTTATAAATATAGTAAGACATATTCAATAAATCTAAAAAAAGTTATTAGTTCACATCTATTAATCTCTTGCAAACAGGCCGTGTTGGGCTATCATCCTACAAACTGCCTAGTACTAGTGAGAACTCGTCATTGAGTATTCTGTGGGAAGTCCAAGAATAACAAGATAATAAAATCAAATAATCAAAACGATTTTGTCTATTTTCATTTTCAATAGTACTGCAATTTATTGTATGTATTTTAAATTTCAGAAATTACAAATGACATCTAGGTCAAATGATTCTGACCGGATCAAACTTAGAAAAATTAATATAAAAGATTTTTGTAGTTGGCAAGCTCAAGTAGAAGATTGGTTTAATACCCAAGGTCTACTTTTCTTCTTCTTCAATTCTAGTGTAGAGAATGAGAACTCCGATGGTGTTGCAACTGGAGTCGCCTCCTCCTTTCAATCGTCTTCATCCCCTAGTGTGAAAACCACTAGAACATACGTTAGATGTACATTTTATAGAAATCAGGAAGATATTGAATATCATTGTCACCACTGAATTCTTAGCATTCTATCTAACTGCCTTTATGATATATTCCTCTAATATTGTATGGCAATGGATTTGTGGTATGCACTTGAAGAGCGCTAAAGAGAATTTGTGGCTTTCGGCCTTGAATTTGTGGTATGCACTTGAAGCGCACAATGTTTTTCTGGTTGATTGGAGTCTTCTCAACTCCTTCTAGAGCTTCCAGTCTTGAATGCAACAGACTTCTCTTTGGATTCTTATCTGGAGGTTTCCTCCACAGTCTTTCTGGTATTCAGCTGCAATTTATGGGACAGTAGCTTACCAAAGAGAATCTGGGGTTCTATTCTTGCTAAATTTCTCATTTCTCAAATGGCACATATTTTGATATCTCATTCCTTATTGAGGGATCCGAAAAATTTGTCATTTACATCATAATTAGAGAACTCTTTTTCATAAATTCTCAGACTATTCACAATCTTTAAAGAACTTCCTTTAGCACTCAGAAATTTAGTCCTTCGCTTTCCTGAATACCACATATTCTTGGTTCAGAAGAAATTTCATATCATCTCTCACTTTCTCAGTACCTTCCATGTATATAATTAGAGAATTCCGCATTTCCTTTGTTGTTTTGCAATGAATCGAGTTTTGGAAAGTGAAATCATTTATAAAACTGACAATGATGTTCTTGGCCAATTTATCCATGGTGTCCAGAACGATTTCATCCTCGGTAATATCTGCATACTTCTTTGGAACTTCCTGACTTGGATCAATGGTTTAGGTTTTCATAGAAATGAAGGGTCCTTCTTCAACAGTTATAAAAATTCTTGGGTCAAAAGCTTCCATGAACAATCTGGCTATTTCCTTCCATATTTCAAAATTCTTTTTTCTGCAGATAGGTAGCTTCATAGAACTCAGTTTCTTGTAGTTTTCTCCTAAAGTCATGGTGAACAAATTGAACTTCCCTTAGGAGGATCTTGTCTAAGCCATTAAGCTCTTTAAAGAACAACCTAGAGATCTATACCACCTAGAGATTGGTGAATAGGTGTTTATCCTTTTTGAGTTATTTGCAGCAGATTGTTAGATAAAATACACACAGCACAATCACAATACAGAGAACACAGATATTTATAGTGATTCCCCAAGATAGGTACATTCACTTTCCCTTGTGCTTATCTAGTAGTATACTAGCCTCAATAAAAGTCCTTCAAACTCAAATCTACTACCAAAGATTTTACACCTTAGAGTACACAACTCCTACCATAGGAACAACAGCAATTTCCCTACCTCAGATCCCAAATACAGGATCCTACAACTCAAAGTACACAACTCCTACAACTCATATTCAACCTTGAATCTTACCTCAGGCTCACACAGAACCCTACACTCATATCTCAATAAGATCCTACAACAGAAAATTCAGTTATGTTTATAGCAATACAAATAGAGTCAAGAAGGTGTTTCTTGTAGGATTGAGTCTTCTTAGGCTTCTAAGCAGATAGCCTTCATTGGTTCAGGCAAGATCTTGATTGATTCTTCCTTTAGTAAACCTGGATCGGGCTAACCTTGAGATCTGAGAACTTCTTTGCTCTAAAATGATTGAGGATTAAGAAACTAGAGTAATCTAGAAGAACTGGATGATCCTTGAATAAATCTCCTTTGGCTCCTTGTTCTCAGATTTTGAAGAACTTGTCGACAACCTTTTGATTTTCTGAAGAGAGCATTGTTTAATTGCAGCCGACACTTCGAATGTCAGCAGACGTATGATTCTTAGGATTAGGGTTTGTATCTCATATCTTATAAGTATTTATATGAGATTCAACCCTTAACGGTCGAAACAAGGAGTATTTTATGTCAAATTTACTTTTCCTTAAAGGTCAGATTTGATTGGCACAATCAACTGATTTGATTAGCCCCACATCAAGAAACATCATCTTGAATGAATGGATCAACTTTAGGAATATTGGAAAGGATCCAGACAAGCTCTACCCCTCTGCAGAATCGGCTCCGATCCGCTCCGTTTCGACCCCCGCCTCTCCCTCTCCGGTTCCAAAGCTCCATTTCGACCCACCGGATGCACCCGCTGCCGCCGAACCAAATAAAACCTAAATTACTAATGAAGAAGATGAATAATCTAATTGTACACAAATTATTTAACCTGCCTCTGATAGCATGTAAAAAATTACGGGAAGCTAAAACCGAGGTCGCAGGAACACTCAACCACAACCGAAGTCAAGTAAAAAACAGCAGCAACAGTAGCACAAGAGTTTCCAATTGAAATTAACTTCTTTTACAGGGCGAGGTATACATTGCAAGACATGATTACAAAGCACTCAAGGAAAACAAAAAATTCCACAAAAGTAAACCGCGCGGACAGAATCTTGTAACCGCACAAGTCGCCTAACCGCCAACTAAGTCCGCCGAGACCGCCAAAGCCGTCTATCTGTGGCTAACCGCGCGGACTGCTGTTATTGAATGTTAAAGGAACACGAACAAAACCCGCCGATAGACCGGGCGAACTGCCCTGCTTATCCGCAACTCCGAGGAAGAGATCTAGTCGCTAAGACCGCGACTAGCTGCTAACTGCTGACTGTATCCGCGAACTGTTCCACATCAAGCTTCCACTAGTCACCTAGCCGCCTGATGTTAGCTGCACAGCCTGCACAGAATCAACTTCCTTAGTCGCAGTGGTTAGAAAACCGCAACCGCAAAAATCAAGCGTGAGCTCGTTCTTACTGTTCACTGTTTATTTATGACGAGCCGAAGGCTCCTATTTATAGGTGTGGGGAGGAGTGTCGTCACCACCCATACCGATAGAATAACCGTCCCTCAACCTGTCGGCTAACACCACAAACCGCGGGCACAAGAGTTAGCTCGCCGCTTGAAGAAAACCGCAATAAGCGCAGACACCGATCTTGTCAGCAAGAACGACCAGACCGCCAAACCTGCGGACTCCGCTCCAGACCGCCAAACCTGCGGACTCCGCTCCAGACCGCCAAACCTGCGGATTCCGCTCCAATCCTCAGGGGTCAATAACCCCCTTTGTCTTTTCCTCTGACTAGTTGACTCAGCACACCTTGCACTTCTTGCACATCCTCAGCAAAATTTGACATTTCCCTTTTGAGCAAATTCTTCTCCAGTAGGCTCTCCTCATTAATCAAGGGGAGGAAGATTGAGAGCTAGATGAATCCCCTAAAGAATCCATATAGCTTGATCAGCTCCCACATTCTCCCCATTTCTGGCTTCTTCAAATAATGTCTGTTGAAGATCAACTTTGCTGCTTTTAATTCTGCCTATAAGATTTTGATTAATATTTTCTTGGTCTTGAAATATGTCATATGTGCATGTGATAATTCTGTAGGGCACATGTATTATAGCACATTCCAGATCATATCTATTGGACTGATAGATTTCATTCAAATTATTATCAAGAGCATAGAGGACTCTTTGAATTCCATCCACTGCCTGAGCAGCTCTTGTAAAGCAACCTGTAATCTGAGAACTGACATCATTAATGTCTGTATTCTTTAATGATTTTAATCTCTACCATCAGGTCATTTTTTACTTCCTTATTGGCATTTAAAATATGGTTTTCAAAATGCCTCCTCTGCTCTTTCAGCAGAACCCTCATCTGATTTATAATGGAACTTGAAGAGTCCTCTGTGAAATTTTCCCTGGAGGTGTTAGGAGCTTCTGGCTCTTTCACTGACTCTTTCCTCTTCAGATTTTCATACATGTCAGTCGTTTCAATATCATAGATAGAGTCTAGAGAATCTGATGTATGCATATGAATTGTATTGATATTCTCTGCAAGACCAGCTTGGCCTTTATAAAGGAAAATATCTCTGCAGAGACATTCCTCCACTGATTCAGGACTGGCACCATCTTCTCTTACATAAATGTCCTCTTGGTCCTTTTGGACAGGCAACCCGATGAGGTTTACTTCCTCAACCCTTTGGATAGTAGTTACATTCTCCACTTTTAGAGTAGGGAGCTCAATGTGAGACTCCCCCTCAATAGCAGCAGCATTTTGTCTCAAATCCTCAGTATCTTGGGTTGAGAACTTCCTTAGAGTCTCTCCCTCAACTAGAACAGCTCTTCCAGTAGCAGTGGTAATTTTTGTAACAACTTCATTGATAATTTCTTCAGGATCTGTCTCATCCATGGCAGTAGGTTCATCAGACTTGGGCACTTCAGAAACCAAGGGCTCTCCCAATGGTTTTGATATTTGTTCAGAAGCAATTCCATAAATTCCCTCCCCCTCAATGTTTGCAGGGTTTGGGCCAACATCAGGCTCACTATTCTCAGATGAGCTTTCTTCTAAGCTAGCTTCTGACTCAACAACTTCCTTGCCTCTTTTTGAACTCTTACCCTTTTGATTCTTTGGAAACCTTGAGAGGACTTTCTCCCACCTTCCCAGTGTCTTGATATTTATCTTCATGTAATGCAATGGGGCACCTAATTTCCTATTCAGCTGATCAGGATGTGTATTCAATAGATACAAAGACAGTATCATTCCAAAGTTTAGGACCTTAAGAATTTCTTAAATTTTCATGAACAAAACATGAGCCCAATCAGTCTTTTTGCTCAGAATCACCCGAGTCATGACTTAAACATATTCCTTGAGATTCTGTCATGTGATCCTGGTTTACACAAGAGTACCTTTCCAATTATGTCAGCCAACAGTTTTTCTTTCTGATTTAAGTTTCCTCTTTTTAGAGACCCATAGGTCTTCTCAAAGTGACCACATCATTTAAGTACATCACCATAGTCCTGACCAGATACTCCATCGTCTTCCACATCATACCAGCCTGATGCATATGCAATGCCTTTGCCAAACTCTTGGTATTGAACTTCAGCTTAGTCTCAGCAATCTTGGCTTTGATAGCCATTCCTGATGAACTCGGTCTTGCTTTGGAATAAAATTTGAGTACCTCTCTATGCATTATCACTGCCGGTTCAGAAAGCATATACTCCAATCCTGATGTTGCTAGCAAGCCAATGACTTGTCCTGATTTTCTCATTTGCATGGTTGAATCCTTCTCTTACAAGTTCACAACCAATATTGAAAGAATCTTCACCTTTCTTGGGGGCCATTATTCTGAGAGCAAAGGGAATTCAGAAATTTATCGTCGCGTGCGCTCGAGAAAGATGAACTCATCGTTGTGACGACTTAGGGCAAATGTAGATTGTACCCTAGTTTTAAACATTTGATCTATTTATATATCCTATTTTGAAATGTCAAGAGGCGCGTACCTGGGTGCGTGAACTTAGGAAATTGATTCAAGATTTAACGGATGTGATGAAGGATCCAATATGTGCTAATAATTGTGTGTCGCAAGTTCGTCGTAACGGTATAGATTGTATGTCGTTTTGACAATCCATTGACAAGACCTTTATGTCGTTTTGACAATCCATTGACAAGACCTTTATGCCGTTTTGAATGCTCGTCGTCATAGATAATACTTGGAAATTTTCCTGCAGTTTCATATTGACTTCATGCAAGTATATTGTTAACACTCACATACACAATTCTTGATAAATATGAGCATCTAAGTATGATGTAATAATATTGAAAACATGTGAACATTAATACACTTATTCTAGATTTAGCATGTCAAGATTTGGCATGTCAAGCTCAAATTTAAAGAAATTAAATTTTGCTTTATCAAGAGGCTTTGTAAAGATATCTGGCATTTATCTGCCAGTGAGAACATTCTCAAGACATATATCTTTCTTTTCATCATGCTCTCTGATGAAATAGTACTTGATTTTAATATGCTTAGTCGTGCTGTGTTATACAGGGTTCTTAGCAATTGAATTTCCACCTGATGAGTCACAGTATATTGCTTATTTGTTATCTTGATATTGTAGTCTTGCAGCTGATGTTGTATCCAAAGTAGTTGTGCATAATAGCATCCAGCTGATATATATTCTGACTCAGCAATTGAAATGGCTACACTGGTTTATTTCTTGTTGCTTCATAAGATTAGTCTCGTGCCCAAGAATTGGCATGTGTCTGAAGTGATTTTTTATCGTCTTTGTATTCTGCATAATCTGCATTTGAGTACTCAATCAACTCAAAATCATTACTCCTATGGTACCAAAGGCCAAGATTAGATGTGCCTTTAAGGTATCTTAAAATTCTCTTTGCAGAGGAATAGTGAGATTCCTTAGGGTTCACCTGATACCTAGCACAGACACATATTATATTCATTAAATCTGGCCTACTAGCAATCAAGTAGAGCAGAGAGTCAATAATACATTTGTACATGATTTCATCAAAAGGTTTCTCTTTCTCATTCTTGTCCAGAGATACATTTGACCCCAAGGGAGTCCATATTATGGAGGTACTCTCCATTCCAAACTTTTTTATCAACTCCTCAGTGAACTTAGTTCAGGAGATACAAATTTCATTTTCAGATTATTTCACTTGGATCTCTAAGAAGTACTTTAGCTCTCTCATGCAACTCATCTAAAATTTTTCTTGCATAAAGTTAGCAAACTTTTGGCAAAAGTTATCATCTGTAGAGTCAAATAGAATATCATCAACATATATTTGAACTAGTAATATATTGCTCTTAATTTATCTTAAGAATAATGTTTTTTTATCTTCCCACTTGAAAATTTATTTTCAATAAAAAAGCTAGACAAGGTATCAAACCAAGCTGTAGATGTTTGTTTCAACCCAAATAATATTTTTCTTAAAAAGTAAACATGTTCAGTGAAGGATGGATTGATAATACCTGAGAGCTGCTCTACATAGACTTCTTCATTCAGATCATCATTAAGAAATGCATAATTTACATCTATTTGATAGACTCTGAATCTCTTATGAGCTGGATATGTAAGGAATAGTCCAATTGCTTCAAGTCTGGCTACAGATGCAAAGGTTTAATCAAAATCAATCTCTTCTTCTTGATTGTATCTCTTTGCAACCAGTCTTGATTTGTTCTTGATGATTACACTATTTTCATCCATTTTATTCCTAAAGACCCATTTGGTTCCAATCATATTTTGCCTTGGGGTGTAAGAATCAATTTTCATACTCTACATCTCTTGAACTTGTTTAATTCTTCTTGCATATCTATGATCCAAAAGGGGTCTCCATTTGCTTCCTCAAAATTCGTGGGTTCTATTTCAGATAAGAAGCTCAGGAACAAAGCTTCATTATGCACTCTACTACTGATTTTGATACATTGGCTTGCATCTCAAATAATTAGATTGCTTGGGTGATCTTTCAGATATCTGTTGGCAGTTGGTAGCCTTCTTGAAGTATCCATAGCTTCAATTTTAGCCTGCTGAATTTCTTTTACAGATTCTTGTACTTCTTCTGGTGACTGATTCTCTTCCTCATCAATCAGATCTGGTAAGGTAGACTTATAAACTTTAGTTTTATCATCAATTGTTAACTCCTTCATCTTTAATTTTGAACCTGCAGCATTAGAAGAATTAGGTCAGCCCATGTGTATCAGGCTAGTCTCATCAAACACAACATGGATTAACTCTTCTACAGCTTGGGTCTTTTTGCTGAACACTCTATATGCCCTACTATGGCTGTTGTATCCAATAAAGAAACCCTCATAGTTTTTCTCAACAAACTTAGTTAAATGAGATTTCATATTATTCATGATATAGCACTTACTCTCAAAGATTCTAAAATAGAATAAGATTGATTTTTTATCTTTCATCAGTTCATAGGGAGTCTTTTTATTATCCTTGGTGACAGAGGCTCTATTTAATACATGACAAGTTGTGTTACCTACTTCAGCCCAAAAATATTCAAGCAATGAAGTGTCACTTAGCATTGTCCTACTAGCCTCAATTAAGATTATATTCTTTCTCTCAGTCACTTCATTCTGTTGAGAAATTCTGGGAGAAGAGAATTCTTATAAGATACCTTGACATTTACAGAATTCTGTCATAACTCTAGATTGAAATTCTATGTCATGGTCACTTCTGATTTTAGGCACAGTGCAATCCATCTCATTCTGAATTTGTTTGACAAAATACACAAAGGTGTCCAGAGTATCAGACTTTCTTCTAAGAAAGAATACCCATGTGAATCTAGAATAGTCATTAATTATCACAAGAGTAATATTTCTCTGTCAAACTGTGAATTGACATATGACAAAATAGATCTATGTGCAATAGATATGGGCACCTAGTAGAGTCCTTGTGAGCAGTGCTTTTAAAAGTAGTCCTTGTTTGCTTACCCATTTGACATGCATGATATGAGCCATCTTTAATGCACTTGAAATAGAGTTCATTCCTAACTAGGTTTTCTGAGATTAATTTGTTAATTTTCTTGTAGTTCAAGTATGCTAGTCTCTTGTATTATTGTACACAAAAAGACTCTTTTTCATTTGTTACTAGAAATATAGGTGCAGAAGAATCTAAACAAATGAAATTCAAGCAATAAATATTTCTAATCCTAGAGCATGTTAAAATATCTTAAAATCAATAAAATTTTTGATCAAACACTTATTCTTGTGAAATTCAATGACATAGTCTAAGTCACATAGTTGATTTATGCGTATGAGGTGTACCAACCCATCTACATAAGCCACTTTTACTATTGAGACTATGTCATTGGTAACCAAACAATAGCCTTTTGTTACCCCTCTGTCTGATCTACCAAAGATTATTTTGGGTCCATCTTTTATTGGGGTATACTCATTTAATTGCTTCTTGTTCCAGTCATATGTCTGAAACGTCCACGGTCCAAATACCATATTAGCATTTGATTGGCCTTTGGACATCCCTGCTAAATGAAATTACATTACCTTAAGAACCCAAATAGGTTTGGTTCCTTGATTCTTGTCAGCCCTAATCACAGGATGTTTCACAACAACATTATTTGCAAGTCTTATATTCTCTTCCCTAGGCATTGTTGGATTGAACCAACAATTTATGGCAAAGTGGTCAATTTTGCCACAACGCCAGCATTCAAATCAATTGTACCTCCTCTTATGAGTTACCTTCTGAATGGAGTGAGGATGATGATGATCAGAAGAGTAGGCTTCTGCATTCTTTAGCATTTCTTTGACAAATCGTATGGCTGTGCGCATGATGGAATATGGACTACACAGTCACATAATTCATCTTAGGTATAAGCTTTTAAGGAATAGTCTTTCCCTTTCCTTTGATTGTTGGTGATGTAGAGACAAACACAGATGATCCATGATTTTTCCTCTGGATTTCCTCATGAGGTATCTTGAAGGCACTCAGTCCAATGTTTGTTCTATTCCTTAAGTTTTATGGCTTTGTTCCACTGGTAGAACACTCATTGGATAGAAATTCATAAGAGAGATCATGATCATAGGTATTGGTAGGCAATATGACTTTATCAAAAACAATCATATCTTTGGTAGTCTTTCCCTTGTCTACCTTCTCAGTATATCATACACCACATCTATTTGGTGCAGAAAAATTATCAATTATTTGCAGTACAGTTTGTGATTTTGAAAACCTTGCCACAAGCTTCAACTCAATGAGGAGCTAATAATCTTGTTCTTCTAACTTTGTGTATCAATTTGGATCTTTGAGATCCCTCTTAGCTTGCTGAGTTAATCACTCACTTGAGCGAGCTTCTCAACTTTTTCAAGGAGTTCAGATTTAGTAAGCCTGAGGGATTCAATCTCCTCAGCTTGTGTCTTGACAAGTTTTTTACTTCTTTTTAGAACATCCAGCAAGACACCATTCCATACTGATCCATTAGATCAGCTTCATCCTCATGATGTGACTCAGATGAGGATGATCTTTCAGAACCTGTCTCATAACAAGATTTTACTTCTGATTCAGAATCAGTAGCAGATAAGGGAACTCTAATTTTTAACTTAGCAGGTGAGTTAGACTCATCCTGATTTTCTTCGACCATAAGCCCAATGTAGGCTTCTTTATCGGATTCTGAGGAGCTTGAGTCACTGTCACTCAAGGTTCTGTGCTTCTTTGTAATGAAGTTCTTTTTCAGCCTTCTCTCCTTTA
Source organism: Platanthera zijinensis (assembly GCA_039513925.1). Classification (NCBI taxonomy): domain Eukaryota; kingdom Viridiplantae; phylum Streptophyta; class Magnoliopsida; order Asparagales; family Orchidaceae; genus Platanthera; species Platanthera zijinensis. Next base: position 17,437,538 of record CM077098.1, read on the forward strand.
TGTGATCTCCTTTCTACAGATTTCTTTACTACCTTCCTCTTGGATGGGCACTCAGCTATTACATGACCTAGTTTCTTACAACAATAGCAAACAATGTTAGCAGAAGAATGTTTACTCAGTTTAGAATCATACTTGTCTTTCTATGGTTTGTACCTGAACTTGTCATTGTTATGACCAGATCTTCTGGAGTTGGAAGAAGATGGTCTATATTTGTCCAATCTTCTTCTTGACAGTAATTTCTTGAATTGTTTGGAAAACAATGAGAGTTCTTCATCAGTCATCTCTGAACCTGAGGTGTTGTACTCAGATTTTTCTTGCTCATCAACCCTTTCCTAGTCAATTGGAGAGTCTTCTTTACTGCTTTTGGAGCTTTCAGCCTTTAATGCAACAGACTTCTCTTTAGAGTATGATCTGGAAGTTTCTTCCTCGGCCTTTCTGGAATTTGGCTGCAATTCATGGGATAGCAGCTTGCCAAAGAGAATTTGGGATTGTATTCTTGTCAGATTTCTCATTTCTCTGATGACACAGATTTTGATATCTCATTACTTATTGAGGAATCTCAAAAAATTAACATTTAGATCACATAATTAGAGAATTCCATTCAATAAGTCCTGAGACCATTCACAATCATGAAGAACTTCTCATAGCACTCAGAAATTGAGTTTTTCTTCACTTGCTTAAAGACCTCATATTCTTGGTTCAGAAGAAATTTTCAATCATCTCTCACTTTCTCAGCACTTTCCATGTAGACAATTAAAGAATCTTGCATTTCCTTTGTTGTTTTGCAATGAATCAAATTTTGGAAAGTAGAATCATCTATAGCACTGACAATGATGTTCTTGGCTCTTTTACACATGGTGGCCAGAACGATTTTATCCTTGGTGATATCTCTATACTTCTTTGGAACTTCCCGACTTGGATCAATGGTGGAGGTTTTCATTGGAATGAATGGTCCATATTCAACGGTAATAAAAATCCTTGGGTCAAAAGCTTCCATGAACAATCTCACCATTTCCTTCCATATTCCAAAATTCTCTTTTCTACAAATAGGTAACTTCACAGAACTCAATTCCTTGTAGTTTTCTCCTGAAGTCATGGTGGATAGACTGAACTTCTCTTAGAAGGATTTTTTTTAAGGCGTTAAGCTCTTTAAAAAACAATCTCCCTCTAATACCAATTGAAAGAATGAGAATCTATACAACCTAGAGGGGGGTGAATAAGTGTTTATTCTTTTTGAGTTATTTGCAGTAGATTGTTAGATAAAATACACACAGCACAATCATAATATAGAGAACACAAATATATATAGTGATTCGCCAAGATAGGTATATCCACTTTCCTCATGCGCCTATATAGCAGTGTGTTAGCCACAGCAAAACTCCTTCAAACTCAGATCTATTACCAAAGATCTTACACCTCAAAGTACAGAACTCCTATCCCAGGAACAACGGCAAGTTCCCTACCTCAGATCCCAAATACAGAATCCTAGAACTCAGAGTAAACAACTCCTACAACTCAGATTCAACCTTAAATCCTACCTCAGACTCACACATAACCCTACACTCTGATCTCAATAAGATCCTACAACAGAAAATTCAGTTATGTTTATTGCAATAAAAAAAACTCAAGAAGGTGTTTCTTGTAAGGATTGAGTCTTTTTAGGCTTCTAACCAGATAGCCTTCACTGGTTCAGCCAAGATTTTGATTGATTCTTCCTTTAGTAAACCTGGATTGGGCTGGTCTTAAGATCTGAGAACTTCTTTGCTCTGAAATGATTGAGGATTAAGATCCTGGAGCAATCTAGAAGAACTGGATAATGCTTGAATAAATCTCCTTCAGCTTCTTGTTCTCAAATTTTGAAGAACTTGTCGGCAATCTTTTGATTTTTTGAAGAGAGCATTGTTCTATTGCAGTACTACAGACGACACTTCGAATGTTTAGAAGACGTATAATTCTTAAGACTAAGGTTTGCATCTCTTATCTTATCAGCATTTATATGAGAGTCACCCTTAACGATCAAAACTAGGAGTACTTTACGTCTAATTTACTTTTCCTTAAAGGTCTGATTTGATTGGCGCAAACAGCGGTGGCAATCTTTGAATTTCTGTAATTTTGAATTGTCTTGACGATATTCATGTTGTCTCAACGACATTTGATTTTGTCTCGACGAAAATTCACTTCTCCAAGTCGATCCTTTCTTTTTTCGATGTTACTTAGATATTAGATCAATGAAATAACAGTTATGGTGATATTGCTTCTTCTCGGTAATATTACTTCTTCTCGACAATATTTTTACCTTGTCAGAACGATAAGACTTAGCTCATAGATTCTGAGTTTGTTTTGGCAACAAGGGAGCCATATTTAGACGAAATGGACATAATCATTCTCAACTCAACATGCTTTTAGATTGTTGTGGAGGCTTCTCGACGACAATTTACTTGTTCTCAATGACAATTGACTTAGAGTAATTTCATCTTCAATGAAGGGCTTTCAAACGATATTTCTTTATCTTCACGATCTTTACTTTGTATGGGACCTTCTCTATGAAAGATTTTGTCATCAACGCGTTGTGTATTTACTTCAGCTCTGTCAAGACGATAACCATCTTGTTGATCTTCTTTAAGACGATATTTGCATAATTGATCCCGGTCAAATTGATATTGTCTTGAACTGTGTATTATCAAGATGATATATAGGAGCTTGAACTACTCTCGTTGTCAAGACGGTTTGACTAACATTAAGTGTCTTCAAAACGATGGTAGGATGGTCTCGATGATATTTCTCACAACGACATTGTACTTAGAATAATTTTGTGAATTAATTAAGCAAACCTTGAACACCTATTGATCTATTGATTTACTGAGAATGATTTATATGATTCTATAATGATTCTGTAACACCCCTTCCAAGTTTTACAATAATCAGTCATCCGGCCGGGTCAGCGATATAAAGAGAACTAGGAAACAGCATTAAAACTAGTATGCAGCAGGTAAAAAGAAGCAACTATTAAAAATTTAAAACTTACAACGGAATCTAAGAAAGTAAACTAAGGATAACCACATACCTGAAAACTGGATTCACAGAGCCACTAAACATAAATAGAAGTGAAATGACTGAAAATCTGAAATAACGTTATAAATCTGATACGAGACATTCAAAACATTAACAAGGTACATTATCCATAGCTACAAGTGTATGCTGAAGGTAAAGAAAAACTGAATGGGAAAACAACTACAAACTGACGTCACCATAACGCTCATCTTAGGCGTAGTTTCCCACCTGGGTCACCTGTAAAAACATTTTCCACGAGGGTTCAGAGTAAGGAAAAATAACTCCTCCTAGTGACACTAAAAACTTTTTCTTAAATGATGAATGTATGCTCTTTGAAAATAGTTTTGTTCTTAAAACTTTTATGCTAGATGGTATGTATGCGTTTACAATGCTTCCTGGTCAACAGACCTGCTCATTCTACATTCATGAACTTTCAATACAACTACCCAAGCCCCGACGTTCACTATCTAGTGCGCTGTCTCACGTCCGGTCTACGCTTGGGTTTCTAGGTGGCTTCTATCCTGTACTTCTACTTTAAAGACTCCAGGCAGAGTAGCTCCTAACGAGCAACTGAAATCTGACGACCCGAGACCATCTGACGAACTCAATTATTCTGGTGTCGCGCGGGTACGGTCTCGAATCCACAAACTGTCTCAAAGGGGAGTCAACTCCCGAGACTCTACAACTCATGGGATTTCATATGCCCAAAGAGAAAGGTAGTGTGCATTTACCTAGCACGAGAAGACTTATGTGTGTTTACTGCCCCTTTTTGGTCTAATGCTACCCTGTTTGAGACTTCTCGTAAGTATACTACTGAGCGACCCTTGCTTTTCTCGTGGTCGACTAGAAGGGACGTTCGCGCCCTAACTTAGATAAATTCTCAATCTTGCGTAAACGTGTAAGGTTTCGTACCTAACGCTAGCATATGTGATCTGGCTATTAGGGTCTTGGAAAAGGATTTACCCTACAACTAATTCCGCGACCTTTTCCTACCGCAACACTTTTATGTGCATGACTATGATGCTCGTACGAAATTTACATGTATGTGCATAAAAATAATTTCTTGATATGTCTAACTAAAAAGAATTAGGATTCCTTACAGTGGTGGTGCGGCGCTCGTACACTCGGCGCGGCGACATTTTCTCTTCCGAAGGAAATCTGACTACTACGGACTTCTGAAGCCTTGTCTCGAGGCCACCAACAATCTGCAATCCAAGAGAACCCTAAATTACATATTTTTCCCTTAAGGGTTTTCGATTGAAAAATCTCACAAACGGCTAGGGTAAACAAAAGAGGAACCAACATAGTGTAGTATCTCTACGTGAGAGTGATTAAGGCTCACAATGCACCCAACTCAAAATTCGCGGTGGATCACGAACTCTTAACCCTAACTGCAAGAGGAACAAAAAAAATGAGAAATTAGTATAGAATAAACCTCCAACTAGAAGGATTTCCACGAAGAAATGGAGACTAGAGAGGAACAAAACTCACCGGAACCAAACGAACTCCGGCACTCTTGATTCCACCAGTTAGGGTTGAAACCGGTTCTTCCACGGCCAAGGAAGGAAGGAGAGCACTCACTGGTGCCCGTAGAGGAAGGAGGAAGAACTTACGATGAGGAAAGGAGGGGGAACGAGCGGCGGAAAGGCAGTGGGATGCGGCGGTGTCGCGGTTCGTCGCTTGCGGGAGACGGAAGACGCACAGTGTCAGGCTGCGGTTTTCTCCCGTGAGAAAGAAGGATTGCGGGTTTAAAACTGTCGGGTCTTGCGGGTTTAAAACTGTCGGGTCTTGCGGTTTTTAATAAACCGCACGTATCGGGTTTTACAACCGTCTCTCCCCTTTTCACCCAAAACTATTAATTCTTGCTAAACGCAACCCACCCTACACTAACACCTTAAACATAAACAATTTTGCCGCGTATCGCTGCTAATATAAAAGGCGTCTCACTACCACTACAACTGAGATAAATCACAAATTAACGAACGCGACCCTAGGCATAGTAATATTGTACCTTGACGACGCGCTGCCTCGATCAAAATCCGCCACGACTCGACCCAACAATTTAAAATAAATTTCGCGTCAGATTACGGATGTTACAGATTCTACACTACCAAACCAGATGATCATCAAATACAAAATGTATATATCCTTGACTTGAGGACTTCTTCAAATCAGAAACATTGTAAGCAAGGTTATCAACACATACTTTTTATAAAAATCTGGTATATATTGAATATCATTGCCACCGCCAAATTCTTAACGCTTTATCTGATAGTCTTTACGATATATTCCTCCAATATTGTATGGCAATGGATTTGTGGTATGCCCTTGAAATGCGCTATAACCTCGAAAATGCAGGTATAAAATGTTATAATGTCTCCAACCTCCACAAATTTAAGATTAAAGTCATTAAGTCAATCAATCATAAAGTTCACCAACTAGATGAGATGTTATACAAGATCTGAGTCAATGGCTCAATAACTTTATAAATTCTCTACCTGATTCATGGTCAATCTTTTTCGCTAAGCTTGGACATGATCAATCCAAACTTAATTATGTTCAAATCAAAAATACTTTCAACATTGAGGAAGAACAAAAAAATAAGAATTCCAAATCCCCAAAGACCATGCACCTAAAGTAAATCTCACTGAATCACAATGCAACCATTCCTCTCACCATCACTTCAAACCTAAGGGTAAGAATCATAAGAAATTTTTCCGCACAGGTTCCACCATCAGAAACTCAATTATCTCAAACCTAGTCATTCCAACAAAAACTAAGGTAAAGGGAAATGGTGTTTCATCTGCGGTCGCGCAAATAATCTATCTATCAACTGCTTCTACATGAAAACAGAACTTGTGACTGGAAAATTTCATGCGGTCAAGCCTGAGGCCATCATGATCCAAAACTAAATCAACTTATCTTCATGTTAGATTATACTCCTAATCTTTTTCTTACTTGTTCATCAGATTGGTGGCTTGATTCCGGAGCAAATGTTCATATTTATTTTGATCATTCTTCCTTTGACACTTTTCAGGATATCAATGGAGGAAGCATGATCTTAGGAGATGCATCTTCTGCATAAATCCTTGCGCGTGAGCGAGTGAATTTTAGGTTGACATCTGGGAAGACACTAATATTGCATAACGTACTTTATGTGTCAAGAGTAAAAAAACCAATGAGCGAATCTTTATTAGTGATGAAAGACTATAAGATTGTACTAGAATCAAATAAGGTTGTAATGATATTTTTATTGGAAAAATATTTGTATCAAATGAATTATTTAAATTACACATTGTTGATTTGGAAGTTAATTAAATTTTTCTGTCTTTGATTTCTAATTCATCTTCTGATTTTTGGCATGTAAGATTATGACATGTTAATTCTGATTGTATAAAAAAAACGATGTCTTTAAATCTAATTCTGAAAATAAACATATCTCCAAGTGCTAAATGTAAGATTTGTGTGTAATCTAAATTTTCTAGAAAATCATTCAAATCAGTTGAAAGTATCTCAAAATCTTTAGAATTAATTCACACGAAAGTGTGTGACCCGAACAATTAACCTACCAGTGATGAAAATAAATATTTTGCAACATTCATTGATGATTTTACCAAATATTATTGCATATATTTATTAAAGACAAAAGATAAAATATTTTCATATTTGTTGATTTTCAAAGCTGAAGTATAAAATCAATTTGGTTTTCCATTAAAATCCTCACATCCGATCAAGGTAGAGAATATATTTTGAACGAACTAACCCTGTTTTGCCAAAAACAAAGGATAATTCAACAAGCAACCGCTCCTTATTCAACTCAATTGAATGGTATAGTTGAACGTAAAAATCGGACTTTGATGAACATGATCAATGTCATGTCAGTCGAGTCCAGTGCCCCAAAAAATCTTTGGGGTAAAGTATTGCTTACCTCTTCATTTATCCTAAATCGGATTCCTTTAGAACACAATAATAAAACCTCATTTGAATTATTTAAATTAAGGAATTCTACCCTCTATATTCTACGTGTGTGGGCATGTTTAGCTAAGGCAGACATTCTTGAGCCTAAGAGAAAGAAGATAAAACCTAAAACCATATACTCTATTTTTATAGGATATGCATTTGATAGTAGTGTTAATAGATTTCTCATAACTAACTCACAAGTAGTGAGATATCTAATAACATTATTCTAGAAGCTAGGGATACATTTTATTTTGAAGATAAATTTTTATATAAATTAAATAATTCATCTCAAACTTTTGGTAGCTCTACTCAACATTTTCTTATTTAGACCTATTAGAAATTGATGAATCTAAAAGAAGTAAAGGAGTTATAACCGAAAAAATCTTTGAAGAGTATTACTTCACTTATCTAATTGAAGGAGATCCTAACTCATATGAGAAATTCACGACCTCATCTGAGTCTTACTTTTGGAATGAAACAATAAACATAGAAATTAACTCTATTCTAAAAAATAAAACTTAGATTCTAACTGATCTACATCTCAATGCCAAAGTCATAGGTTGTAAATTGATTTTTAAGGAAAATTAAGTCAGATGGCTCAATAGAGAAGTATAAGACTCACCTTATTACTAAAGGTTACGCTCAAAAACAAGGGATATTTTATTTAAATACATATGCCCCCGTAGTTAAGATCAAATTTCTTTGTGTTAGTAGCTTTAATTTTGATCCATAAGATGATCATTCATTAAATGGATGTCAAAACTGCTTTCTTACATAGAGACTTAGATAAAGAAGTATATATGACTCAATCCGAAGGTTTAGTAGTTAAAAGCCAAGAACATAAAGTTTGCAAACTTATCAAGTATCTTTATGGATTAAAACAGGCCTCTAAGCAAAGGCATCAAAAGTTTGATTCTGTAGTATTATCTTTATGGATTAAAACAAGCCTCTAAGCTAACGAATTTGATAAATACATTTACGCAAAATAAGATGGCAAGGAAATTGTTTTGCTTTGTTTTTATGCATATAGTTGTGGGAGAGAAAAAGACTGCTTATTTCATTAAAGAGACCCTTTATATATAGAGGGCAAACAAAGGATAGAATACATAAAGGCTAATATTGCTAACACTCCCCCTCAAGTTGGACGTGTAATGTTAATCATGCCCAACTTGTTCACAATCTGGTCAAATGAATTCTCACTCAATCCTTTGGTGAGAATGTCGGCAAGTTGCTCGTTGGAGGGCACAAAGGGAGTACATATGATTCCTCTTTCAATATTCTCTTTGATAAAGTGTCGATCCACCTCGATGTGTTTTGTCCGGTCATGTTGAACCGGATTGTGAGCGATACTGATGGATGACTTATTTTCATAATACAGGCGGATGGGTCCCTCTTCCACGAGACCAAGGTCGCTCAATAAGGCCCGAAGCCATAAGCCTTCACAGACCCCATGGGTCATAGCTCTAAACTCAGCCTTCGCACTAGATCGTGCCACAACCTGTTGATTCGTGCTTCTCCAAGTAACAAGGTTACCTCCAATAAGAGAGTAATATCCAAAGGTGGATCGTCTATCATCCACAGATCCGGCCCAATCAGCATCAGTATAGACTTCAATCTTTAGGTCGAAACTCGAGGAAAACAGAACTCCCCTTCCTGATGAAGATTTGAGATACCGAAGAATTCTATGTGTCGCATCCATGTGCCGTGTCTTTGGAGCATGCATGTATTGACTCACGACACTCACCGCATAGGAGATATCCGGACGAGTGTGAGACTGATATATCAGCCTCCCCACTAACCTTTGGAACCCTGAAATATCTTCAATCTCCTCTCCATCATCACGCCCCAATCGGTGATTTGCCTCAATCGGAGTATCAGCAGGTCTGCACCCACTCATCCTCATCTTCTCAAGAAGATCTAACGTGTATTTCTGCTGAGAGAGAAAGATCCCCTGCTTTGATCTTGCAACTTCAATTCTCAAGAAATACTTGAGTTTTCCTAGGTCCTTGACCTCAAACTCTCTGGCAAGCTTCTGTTTCAGATTCTGAATTTCTTCATGATCATCACCAGTTATAACAATGTCATCAACATACACAATGAGAACTGTAATTTTCCCAAGCCTACGTTTGATGAACAACGTATGGTCAGCATTGCTCTGAGAGTATCCAAACGACACCATCGCCTTATGGAACCGGCCAAACCAAGCTCTTGGGGACTGCTTCAGTCCGTATAGAGCCCTTAACAATCTACAAACTTTCCCTTCAGCACCAGCCGGAGTGAGGCCAGAAGGAATAGACATATAGACCTCCTCCTCCAAGTCACCATGGAGAAAGGCATTCTTCACATCCAGCTGCAGAAGATCTCAATTTTTGCAAACAGCAACAGATACCAATACCCTGATGGTATTCATTTTAGCAACCGGGGCAAACATCTCCTGATAATCAATGTCATGGGTTTGGGTATAACCCCTTGCAACCAACCGTGTCTTGCATCTCTCAACAATCCCTTGTGGATTCTGTTTCACAGAGAACACCCACTTGCACCCAACAGATTTTTTCCATAGGGAAGAGGGACAAGATCCCATGTATGGTTCTTCCCCAGAGCCTTCATTTCCTCAACCATTGCCTCTCGCCACATAGGGACCTCAAGAGCCTGTTGCCATGACACAGGGATAGAAGAAGTAGCAAGAGAGGAGACAAAGGCCTTGTAGGAGGTAGACAGAGAATCATAAGATACATAATTAGATAGAGGATGGCGGGTACAAGACCGGATACCTTTTCGAAGAGCAATCGGTAAATCAGAAGGTCCTGAGTCAGGATCCACTGACTGTTCTGGCAACATAGCAGGCTCATGTGTGCTTGTCCTCTTTATACGCCGAGTATATACCTGCAAGGTCGGTGGTGAGGATATAGGAGGGCCCTGAATAGGAGGACTCACTTCCACTGGTAGAGGAGGACTCACTTCCACTGGTAGAGGCTCCCCCTGAAGTGAGGGATATGGTGGAGGTATGGGCAAAGAAACGGAGAGAACGCCCGAGGATGAGGGAGCAGACAGAGGGTAATATGATTCGGATTCACGGAAAGTGATATCCATGCTAACAAACACCTTCCTAGTAGGGGGTGAAAACACTTGTACCCCTTTTGCGTAGGGGAGTAACCAACAAATACACACTTGAGGGCACGAGAATCAAGTTTGGAGGAACGAGGATGATGGATGTGAACAAAACAAGCACAGCCAAACACCTTAGGAGGAAGGCGAGTAGGAGGCACACCAAGCGTATCCAGAGGAGTAGAGTTTCCGAGGACACGTGAGGGCATCCGATTGATGAGGTATGCAGCAGTGAGGACGGCATCTCCCCAATAGAATTTTGGGAGATGCATTGTGGACAATAGGCACCGAACAACCTCCAACAGATGGCGATTTTTTCGCTCAGAAACGCCATTTTGAGCAGGGAAATACGCACAGGTAGTCTGGTGTAGGGTGTCGTGATCAGCAAGGTCGCGCTCAAACTGTGAATCCATGTATTCACGGCCATTGTCACTGCGAAGAATTTTAATGTGGGACTGAAATTGGGTAGAGATCATGGCATGGAATTGTCGGAAAATAGAAAACACATTGCTCTTGTGACGTATCAAATATAACCATGTAGTGTGTGAGAAACAATCAATAAATGTAACAAACCACGTACAACCGGAAATAGAAGGGAGCGAGCAGGGGCCCCAGATATCAGTATGAATAACAGCAAATGGAATAGAACTAGACAACGAAACATGTTTAAATGAAGTACGATGATGTTTGTTGACACTACAGACATCACACACAAAAGACTCAAAAAAAAACAGCAAACATTGCAGGAAACAACAATTTCAAAACAGAAAGAGAAGGGTGTCCCAGGCGACAGTGCCAGGAGTACAAAGGATGAATAGTGTTGGAATGAAGAGCCAGAGTAGAGGAAGCAGCGCCAGAGTCAAGCACATAGAGTCCATTCACCATGCTACCAGAGCCAATCACCTTTCCCGTCGTCAGGTCCTGAAACATACAAGAAGACGGAAGAAAGGTCACAGAGCAATGCATGGAGTTGGTCAAATGACTAATTGAAAGCAGATTACGAGTAAAGGAAGGCACGTGAAGAACAGAGGACAAGGTGAGGGAGGCGCAGGGGATGGTTCTCTTGCCAGCAATGGAGGAAAGAGAACCATCAGCAATGTTCACCTTATCACGCCCAGAAAGAGGAGTATAGGAGACAAAACCTGTAGAGGACCCGGTCATATGATCTGTGGCCCCAGAGTCAATGACCTATTGAGTAGATGGAGAGGAAACAGCAGAATGAGCACCTGGAAGTCCCGTATGAGCGTAGGAGGAAGAGGCAGAAGGCTCCGTAGAAAGACCATGCATCAGGCGTCGAAGATCAAGCACCTCATCCGCAGTAAAAACACCAGGGGTGGCAGAGGCATCAGTACTAGAGTAGCCAGGAGAAACATCGGCAATAGCGTCAGTAAGATGGGCCGCACGGGAGACAACATGACAACCCGAGGAGCGTCCAGAATCACAACCTCCACGAGGCGGGGCACCCCCTCTCGGGGCAGGGAACCCATGAAGCTTGAAGCAGGTATCCCGAGTGTGGCGACTCTTGCCACGGTAATCACATAGGAGATGATCCTTATCTGTGCTCCTCAACCTGGGATCCCGGGATGGACGAGTGCCAAGAAGGGAGGGGATGGTAGCAGCCAGAGCAGAGCCCTCTGGCACAGGGTCCGGAAGAAGGGTCTGACGACGATCAAACTCCTGCTGCACGATGTTATAGACCTCAAAAAGAGAAGGGATCGGCAGTCGCCCCAGAATATGAACACTGATCTGATCAAAGTCACGGTGCAATCCATGAAGAAACTCAAATATACGATTGCGGTCATCCCTGACCCGAACCATCGCCTCATCAACAGGACTAACAAAGACAAGAGGATCAAAATGATCATACTCTTGATAAATTTGTGTGAACTCTAAGTAATACGTTGAAGGAGGACGTTCACCCTGACGGAGTAAGCTGATCTGGCGACGAAGCTGAAAGATCTGAGCAGCATTGCCGCGGCGAGAGTATGTAGACTCTGCACAGCACCAAATAGCAGAAGCACTGTCAAGAAAGAGATAGTTGCGGGCAATGGACTCTTGCATCGAGTTGGTTAGCCAAGACATGACCAAGGAATTCTCGGATTCCCACTGCGGCCATTCAGGAGAAGTCCTATCAGGTTCCGTCATGTGGCCGGAGACATAGCCAAAAAGACGCCGACTTTTAAGCGCCAGGGTAACAGATCGGGACCATGAGAGATAATTGGATTCATCAAGTCGGATAGTAGTTATCTGAGAGGTATTGTGATCGGTGGTTCCACGATAGAAGACCGACGAAGGAGGACCACCAGAAAGAGGGGCCGGAGTACCACCAGTAGAGGGAGAGAGAGCATCCGCTCCACTAGATCCTATAGCACAGGAATAGAAATCCTGAGAGAAAGAGCAAGACGGAATAGAAATCCGGAAAGGGAGGAAACCCAAGAAATTAGGGCATCAAGAGGCAAATGGAGCCAGCCATCCAAGCATCACAAGGGCAGGAGGCGCCGGAGGAAGCAATAGCACCATTTTGGCGCCATTAGAAGAGGCGGAGAGGAGCAGAAGAGGGCGCGGGCGAGTGGGCGGCGACGGGTTGGCGACGGGATGGCGGTGTCGAGCGGAATGCGCAAACGGGCCGACGGTAGGAGCGAAGCGCTGGCGCAAGCGGGAGATCGGTGGGCTAACGCTAGCGGGAGACCGGCGGGCTGGCGTAGGCGAGCGGAGGACGCGAGCGGGAGAGCGGCGAGCTGGCGCAGGCGAGCGGGAAGTTAGGTCACGGGAAATCACCTCGCCTCTGATACCATGTTGTGGGAGAAAAAAAGACTGCTTATTTCATTAAAGAGGCCCTCTGTATATAGAGAACAAACAAAGGATAGAATACATAAAGGCTAATATTGCTAACACATATTGTAGAAAGAAAATATTTTAATACTTGGAACTTCTATTAAAATTTTTAATGACATTAAAAGTTATTTATCATCTAAATTTGATATGAAAGATTTAGGAGTAGCTAACGTCATTTTAGGAATGAAATTAGTTAAAACTAATTCGAGTGTATCATTATCTATTTTTTACTTGATTGAGAAAAAGTAACACAAATTTAGTCTTTATGATTCCGCAACCACTTCTACTCCTTATGATAATAACATAAAACATTACAAAAATATAGGTAAATCTATTGATCAATTTAGATAAACACAAATGATAAGATCACTATTTTATATTGTTAATCGCACTAGGCACGACATTTCTTATGTTATAGGCATATTAAGTAGATATACTAGCAACCTGAGTAATGAACATTGGGTAGCACTAACAAGGATATTTAAGAACCTTTGAGGGACTATTGATTATAGCTTAGTATATGCAGGTTATCCTAATGTGCTAGAAGGGTATTCAGATGTCAATTTGGTATTTGATAGGCTAGATATTATGTCTAGGACGGGATGTGTATTCCTTTTAGAAGTACTGTAGAAACTAAGCTTATAGTTTTAGACATCACTTGTGCAGAAGCCGAATGACTTAGAAATTTACTTGATGAAATTCTTATTTATCCAAAACCAATACATATTATTTCATTACATTGTGATAATAAATTTGTCATTGGTTTAACTGTTTCTAATAGTATTAATTTCAAAATGAACAATTCATGAAAATCAGGTACAAATCAGCAAATCAAAAACGAAAAGAAGTGATTTCACTCAACTATGTAAAGTCAAAACTGAATCTGGCTGATCATCTTACCAAGGGAATGTCCCAAAAGAAGATATCGTTATTATTGAGGGGAATGGGGCTTAAACCCACATAATTTATTACCAACGATGGATACTCAACCCAAGCAATTTGAGATCTCATGAATTTGGTTCAATGTGGTAGAAACAAAGTTATTTATGTAGCATAGTTTTAAGCACACAATTTAAAGTTTAAGAAACTTTTTTGCTCATTCCTATGATTTTGTGTTTTAAGTAATAGATTATGATGAACTTAAAGTTCTTAACGGTTGTCAAAGACATATTTTTGCGAGATATTAGTTACGATACATCTCTTAAGACACTACCGCGACTTTGGGATCCGAGCTAAACCCTAATAACCTATTTAAAAATCAAGGACGGAGTATGGTCATTAAAGTGCCCACCTCCATAACGCAATGAACAATTAATGCCTCTAGAAATTGTGTTTTTTATTAATTTACCAGTAAAAAAATTATAATTCATATTCTCTGACACATTATATTTTTCGGTAAAAGAAATAAGTATTAAGTGTAGGTTCAAGATATACATTCCGCTTATATTCATTACAATATATGCAACTTTATGAAACAAATTTATATTTGATTTTTAATTATTAATATTATTCACATTATTTATGAACTTCATTCTTCGGTTTTTCACTTTTGTAGGTGATTGTTAGAAATTTCTAAATTAAAACATTTATTTTATAATGTTTAATAGAGCCTTCAAGGTGTATAGTGTTTGGTGTTTGGGCTCCACATCAATTGATGGGAAAAGCTCAAAACCAAACGGAAGGAACTCCAAAATGTTAAGGGAAACTTTTCTTAGAAAATGATGAAAGGATTAATTCAATCTTGCATATATAACTTAAAGTAGTGAGTATATAAATAAATCCCCGCATTTTTATTTGTTGAAAAACATAAAAAGAACCCATGAACCACACATACAGGCGTGAGCGAGCACGCACCGCACCGCATCAGATTCGGATTTCGGATTTCAATGGGTTGAATATAAATTGACTTACGTCGATTTCTTCCTTCCACCTTACATGATTTTGAACACGTTTTTTGTACGTTTTTGCCATATTAAATTATACGTTTGAAATCGAAGTATTCTCATGCACGAAAAAATTTATTGATTATAACTGCTAAGAATTTATTTCATGATTATTACTTGTACTTTTTACGTGGCTTTTATATATGAGGTTTTCCTGAATCATTTTTTACGCTCGTGTTCGCTTGTTCTCTCATTCTCTCGGATGATCTTGTGGTTACGATTTTGATTATGCTTTCTTGACGTTTGCTTCATTAAGTGGGACTTCGGGTGATCTATATTTCTTCGGTGTCTGCGCACATCGGAGTTTTCTGGATCTAGTCGGGTGTTGTACCTTTGAGGAGTGAGCATCAGTTGAAAGCTCTGTCGGAGGGTAGTGCAACTTCTCTAGGGCAGTGATCACACGTCTTACCCAAATTCGATCCTACACTATATATTATTCTGATTTATTTATCTCTTTGTTTACAAGTTTATTTTTTATAATCTTTTTTCATGATCTTTTATTTATACTATAAGAGTTTTTTTAAACGAAAAAATATACATTATTTTAGGAATATAGTTGAGAAATATTCCATCAAGACCTATGCCACGGGTAGATAATCAATTGTTGGTGAACTACAGGAAATCAGTGGTTGAACCAATGTAATGATATTTGAGTAGTTTATACTCAAATCATGAAAAGGCGGTGTAGGAGGATAAGTATGGGTAAGATTTCCTCAATAAATGTTGACTCACGGGTAACAAGTTATATAAGACTTGGAGACTGACATACTTATTTGAAATGGAAACATTTTGTGCTGAACTTTTTGTGAATCTATGTGTATAATTGCTCAAACTTAGAGATTTTCATAGAAGTGATATCATCCCACGATCGAAGAACTAGACTTATGCGGAATATATCATAGTTTAGATTAAAGTAAAATGGCAATTAATATAAAAATATAATATCCAACTTCAATTTCATATACGGGCAAATATCCATGTCATAATGATAAACCATTCCAAAAGAACTGCCAAAAAAATTAAACAGTCTATTATAAGAGGACAAAAGATTATGATATAAATATAACAATTTGTTCAAATATATCAATAAGTTCAATTACAACCATGATCATGAATAAATAGAGATTTTCACCCACTCAACAGCAGAACTAAACACCACAAATGAGGATGCAACATCTATAATGATACACGCTATAGATAGGCTACTCAGTTGTCCCTTCACAAACCCAAAATAAAAGAAACCCTAAACATAGAAAGAAAATCTAACGGAATCATAATTGTTGACCTTTAATCAGTACAACACAGAAAATGGCTACACTGCCAATCAGATATTCAGGATTGAACAAGGTAAAGCCAGCTTAACATCACTATAAAAGATTCATCACAAGTTCAATTCAATATCTGCAATCCCATGCTCGTGACTAGAGAGGTAAAACTCCCTCCAATTCAATATCTACACCATTGATCATGGCCAGTTGTGCGTCCAAAGTAACACCGTCTCCAAAATAAACACATACCAAAACCCTAATAAAGTGAAGTCAAGGTTAATTAATACTTTACCCAATATCGAAGCGAGAGGAATTCCATGTCGCTCTCCGTGTTACCCCCGCTGCCAGATGTTGCGGCAGCAGCGGCGGCAGTCTCTAGGCTCATTTGCTTAGCTGCCTTGATCTGAACCGAATCCAGGTCATCGATCCCGTAAGGATCAGACGCGCTTATCGCCAAGGCTAGCTGCACCTGGTACTCCTCCTCCAACAGGCTAAAATCGCCCCCTCCCCCGGCCGGCGCCGTGGCCGCCGCCTCGTTCCAAGATCTGCTTGCTCTGATCTCCGTGCCATCACCGGAGGGCGAGTGCGAAGTCGATGGCAGCGAAGGAGACGATGCTGGCGGAGTCGCCGTCGATGGAGGCGGGGTATCCGTTTTCGGCTCAACTATTCTGTGATGGTGATTGGACTGATGCTCGAGGTCGCCACCTCCGCCGCCGATGTGGAGCTTGCGAAGGAGATGCTTCATTCTCGACATGTAGCATCAGATCGGAAGATCTCTAGCTCTCAACAGGAGACGGTGCTTCTGACTTGGTGGTGCTCACTCTGGTAGCTAGTCTGGTGGGTGGGTTCCTATTAAGCTAATCGCTGGAAAAGGCAAGATTCTACGACTTGGTGTGGCGTTCGCTGTGCCGGCTTCTTTTGTAAGGCACCGTCTCCCGCATTACGGATTTGAGCCTACAAGCCAATGCGCGTGCTCGTAGTCGAAGAGATTAGAGAGCAGCCGAGGTAGCGAGAAGGGGGCGACGGCGTTGACTTTAATCTTGGGAGCTAAGGTACTCAGGGCAGTGTAACACTGCAATTGGATTTAACCACGTGGTTAAATGCAAAGCCGTTGATTGACTACACCAAGATTTCAACCGCGTGGTTAATCAGCTTTAAACCTGATTTGATTCAGAGTTTTCGCGCTGGTGGGGGGAGCAAGTGTCTCGCAAGGCATGAAAATAAACGCTAGGCGGCAGCGTTTGTCCCCATAGCGAAGCGAAAACTGGGGTTGAAATCTCCGTCTCTTGCCGCCTTACCACATGAGGCCTAAGGCTTCGTTCTGTATGGTGGTGGTGGTGGTGGTTGTAAATGCAGTGATTATGAGCTATCCCACCATCTCACCTAAAAACTTCATGTATTTTATGCTCACAACTAATTTATTTTCTTGGTAACAGTCATAACAAACTTACATTCCTATGATAATGGCGTTTTTGACCAAACTCACCAGAGCAAATAAGGCTCTGTTTGGGACAGGGCTGCGGATCAAAAAACTACTCTCTGATTCGCAGTAGCTAGTTTTTTTTTGTTTGTCTTAGGTGAGGTTGAAAAAGTCTCTGACCTGCAGCTTATTTCAATGCCACACACCCCTCGTATCTGGTTCCAGCAAAAGCGTGTCCATTAATTTTTTCTTTCTCGATCGTGACGCTCACACGCCTCCTCCCATCTCCCTCGCCCTCACCGTCGCCTCTCGTTGCCACCATCGACCCTAACTGCAGCTTTTGTCATTTGTGGAATTTATGGTTCGCATCTCTTTGCTTTGACAATATCAAAATCCTGAGTTTTATTTTATCATACTGGTGTTGGGTATAGTGTACAGGTTTACAGGTACAAAAAGATCAAAAACATCAACTTCTACAACCTACCGTTGCGCGCTAGACCTACTGCTCGCGCTAGCGAGGAATTATTTCTTGACAGACACTCGGGTACCTACCGTGTGGCGCTAGTTCTATCGTCCCGCACTAGCTCGATTCAATGACGATTTAAGTATTTAACTATGCTGAGGAAAGTGGACGAACCGCTAAGAAAAATGTTACGGTCGGGCGCTAGCATCTTACCGTGCCACGATATCATAAAAGCGGAAAAATTATTATTTTGATATTTTTCCAAATCTGTTGGACAGTTGCAACGCCGCGCGAATCGACCTACCGCCAAGCGCTAGCTCTACCGCCGACTGTAGCGTATTTTCAAGACGTATAAAAGCGCGCGTTTCTTTTCATGGACAAGAGACGGGGGAGAATTTTTCATTCTAGGGTTCGGTCGTCATTTGTAGGAGGACGAACTTTCATCTCTATTGAAGGAAAAGCATTATTTCTTCCCCTAGTCCGTGATCGAAGAACTCCGGCAAATGAAATCTTCAACGGTCATTTGCGGCTGATCGACTGGAACGACAATGATATTAAAGAGCATCGATCGTGCACCGTTCCACGGAGGAGTTCTACGTTTGAGGGAGAAATAACTTTTAAACTCTAAATTTTCTTTTGTATTTTCTTTGTTTTTATCTGATCTTGGTGGAAGGGAAATCGACATGGGAGGTCATCGGATTCCTGGGAGGAGTCTGCAAGAAATCATCCTGGGAGGACATCTAGATCTGGGAGATCTAGTGAGGCTTTAAGACCCTTCTGGTGAGGAAGGTGAAGAGTCAGCTCGTCAATCTTCTTAGGAAGAAAAGCGAGAGCCAACCGATCTTGGAAGAGTCGGTATAGAAACCAAAACAAGATTGTATTCATCGTCTTCGATCTCCGGCGTCACGGAGATCTAGTTTTGCTAGTGTAAATCACGGTTCTTATTTTGAATAAAATTATATTTTGTTTATTACATCTCAAAATAGTGGTTGTATGTTGCTAGAAGTTTGAGTGTTGTGTAGGAAATCTGAAAACAATATTTTACAAAGAGAATCGATCTTTGTGACATACCGTCGGGCACTAGCCTTACTCCCTGCGATAGCTTCCAGAACTTGTTTTCCATGGTACAACTTGTTTTAATTTTGAACTAACTTTAAAAATCTTATTGACCACCCCCCCCCCACACACACACACCCCCACCCTCTAAGGTTGGCCACCAGATCCAACAAGTGGTATCAAAGCTAGGTTATTCCAAAACGGTTTTGTTGGGTCCATTGATCACAATGTCCCAAATTTGAAGAAGGCTCACAAGTTAATAGTATACACAGATTATATTTGATATATGTTCAAGTTCAATATATGCAAGTTGTCTACTGTTCCATGATTAGACAGGTTCTCAGGTTCAGAATGTCATTTGGACTCAAGACAAGATACTAGAAAAGCAGAAATCTGGTTAAGCCCAGAAGCGTTGAGTGAGCACACTTCACTCAACGCTAGAATACCTAAAAGCGTTGACAAAAGATCAGCCATTCAAAGCCACAAGGGTGTTGGACTTAAATCTGGTTAAGTCCAGAAGCATTGAGTGAAGGTTGTTCACTCAGATCCAACTCTAAAAAAAAATCTGTCTAAGTACAGAAGCGTTGAGTGAAGAAGGCTCACTCAACGCCTTATCAATAATTCAGAAAAGTCCAGAAGCGTTGAGTCACAAAGCTTCACTCAACGCCTTCATTCAGAATTTCGGTACAAGTCCAGAAGCATTGAGTGTAGAAGGCTCATTCAACGCCTTCAGTTAGGATAACTGCCAAGTCCAGAAGCGTTGAGTAAAGTAGCTTCACTCAACGCCTTCAATCAAAAGAATTCTGCCAAGTACAAATGCGTTGAGTGATGAAGGTTCACTCAACGTCTTATCAGTTTAGTTGTCTGAGACAAAAGCGTTGGGAGATGAAGCCTTACTCAACGCCTTAAGAAGCAGATTTTATACTAAGTGTTTTTTCGTTGAGTCACAAAGCTTCACTCAACGCCTGTGCAGATTGACTGTGAAAACTGCTAAGTCCATAAGCACTGAGTCATGCTGACATCATCCAAATTCAAATTAAGCAGGATTTGCGCACTAGAAGCCAAACGACGTCGAATACTTTCTGAACTGCAGTTAAAGTAACATTACAGCTGCTATTTCGGCTTGCCCATACAAATCAAAGAGCCGTTAAACGGTGGGATATAAAAATACCTTATAGAAAAAGAAAAAAAATGCTCCTCAATCCATCACTCTCAGATTTACAGAAGAGTTATAGAATACAGAAAGGTGCTTGCTGATTGAAGTGATATGAATCGAAAATCTTCAAGTCGACTTCAGCAAGAACAGAAAATCTAATTTTCTGTAAAAGGTGGAGTAGAAGAGCACTCAAGAAAGTTATTGTTCATCTCCAAAGTTATTGCTTTCAATACTGATATATTAAAGCTTGAAGAAACAAAGCTCTGCATCAGTTCTTCTCAGCACAGGCAGAACTACTCTAAAAATCTATAATCTTATAGCTGTGAAGAGTTAGGGCTGGGTTTACTCAGTTCAGGAAGGTGACTCAGAGGACCATTTCTCTGGAGTCAAAGATCTCAAAATCATTACTCAATCTGTAGGATCATTGTTTGATATGAGTTGTAAGCCAATGTTATAAAGGCTGAGTGCAGGAGCTGAGTCTCTGAGTTGGAGGATCAAGTTTAGGATCTGAGGTAAGACTTGTGCCTGAGATAGGATCTCTGTGTAGATCTAAGGTAGGAGATATGTGAATCTCTGAGTGTAGGACTACTAAGCCTGAGGTAGGAGTTGTTATACTCTAAGTTGTAGGAGTTAGTTTCACTCTGAGGTGTAGAATCCTGAGAGATTTGAGGTGTAAGCTCAAGGAGCCGAGCAAAAGGAGGAGTTAGTTGAATCTAGCTCACTACTAGATATGTGAAGGGAGAAAGTGGATGTACCCTAGATAGGGGAACCACTATAAATTTTTTATTATGGTTGTTACTCATGAAAGAGAAATGATTAAATCTAACACACAACTTGACCAAAGCTTAAAATATTTAAACATATATATTCATCCCCCCTCTATGTGTGTAATTACTCTTAAACAAAGACTTTCAAGTGGTATCAGAGGGAGGTTGTTCAAAAATATCTTAACAATCTGAACAGATGTCCAAGAGTAGCTGAAGATTATCTTTATGGGTTCAGGTGAGAATCATAAGGAGTTGAGTTCTATGAAACTTCCTATATGTAGGAAAAAAATTTTGGAATCTGGAAGAAAAGGGTAAGGCTATTTATGGAAGCCTCGGACCCTGAGATATTTATAACTGTTCAAGTGGGATCTTTCATTCCCATGAAGATCTCTGCTATAGATGCCTCCAGACACCCATGAAAAACACTGAGATGACCAAGGATGAAGTCATTCTGGCAACTATAGACAAAATGACTCAAAATATTATTGTTAGTGCTATAGATGACTCATCATTCCAGAACTTGGTACACTGCAGAACTACTAAAGAGATGTGGAATTCTCTGATAGTGTATATTAAAGGGACAGAGGAGGTGAGGGATGGAAGGAAATCCCTCCTGAAGCAGCAGTATGATGTCTTCAAGCAAGGCAAGAAAGATTCCATAACTAATTGTTATAAAAATTCTTTATGATAGTGAACAGTCTGATCACTTATGACAGCAAGTTCACAAACTATGAGCTGAATGACAAGTTTTTGAGATCTCTCAACAAGGAATGAGATATGAAGATCTGTACTATTAGAGAGATTGGTAACTTGGCCAACACTATGCCTCAAAACCTGTTTAGGAAGCTGTTGTCTTATGAGATGCAGCTGAACTCTAGAAGGGCAGAAGAAGATGCTTCCAGAACTCTCAACAGAGAGAAGACAATGGTCTTTAGAGCTGAAGTAATAAGGAGGAGCAGAGAAAAGACTCCTTCTCCACCAAGAAGAGTTGTAGAGTTAGAGTGCTCAGATCCCAGCTCCTCGGGCAATGAACTATCAGATGGAGAACTAACCATATTCTCCAAACAGTTCAAGAAAATGTTGAGCAGGAGAAGACAGTGGAAGAACAAGGGCTCTTCAAGATTCACATCAAGATAGCTTTATTCCAACATGGAGAAGTCTAGAAAAGACCCGTCTGGGAAAAGTATGATTCTAAGCAGAAGAAACATAATAAGACTAATGTTGTTTGCTATTGTTGCAACAGAAGTGGACATATCATTGCTGAATGTCCAATCAAGAGGAAGGAGACCATGAAATCTGATGACAAGAATCATTACAAGGACAAGAAGGCTGAAAAGAGCTTCTTGGCTAAGAAAAAAAATCAGTTTGTCAGATAGTGATTTTGAGTATTCAGAATTGAAGGAAAAAGAGGCCTACATTGGTCGCATTTCTATTGAAGCAGAGGCTGATCATCCAGCTGCCTCAACTGGCATAAGAGCTATCTGTTGATAGTGACTTTGAAGAGGATGATGAATTCAGCCTCATGGCCCGAACTGAAGACAATTAAGACAACTCTGTTCCTATTGAGTTACACTCACTCATCAACTCTCCTTCTATCTATGAGACTAGATCAGACTCTGAAGCATCCACTTCATCTAGTGGGGATGATGAAGCAAAACCTGATGATGTTGTCAACTAATTGACAAGTATGGTGCTATTCTGGATGCTCTGAAGAAAAGCATGAGCTTGTCAAAAGTCAAGATGAGGAGATTGTCTCTCTTCAGCAAGCTACTTCCCTGCAGTCTGAGTCAGCTCCCTTGCTAGTTAGATGAGGAGGGAAGTCAGTCAGCTGAAGACAATCTCAGTCATCCAAATTGGCATCATTATCCAGAAGAATAAGATCATCAAGGATCTTGAAGAGAAGCTCCTCAAAGAGAGGATGCTAGTGGCTGAATTTTTTAAGCCCAAAATAGTACTACCACTAATTGACTCCTTCACCTCTCAAAATGATAAGAGAGGTTAGCAAATGAGAAAGTCTCTTATTATGTGCAATGACATAAGAGGCTTGCTCACTTGAATTACAAAGCAATCAACAAGCTCTTCAATGAAGGGCTAGTTAGAAATAGACCCAACCTGAGATGCACCAAAGAGGGCATTTGCTCTGCATGCCAAAAGGGTAAGAAGACAAAGGCCTCCTTCAAGAGCATTGGGGCCAAGGATTCTAAGATGTGTTTATACCTCTTTTACATGAACTTATTTGGTCATATGCCAATTCATAGTCTAGGTATGAAAGTCTACACACTTGTGATAGTTGATGACTATTCCAGATTTGCTTGGGTAATCTTTATTAAGAAAAAGTCTGAAACCCTTGACATCTTTGTGACCTTTGTTAGGCAAGTTTAGAATGAAAAGGACGGTTCTGTGGTCAAAATCAGAAGTTACCATGGTACTGAATTTCAGTCTGAATGCATGACAAAGTTCTGTGGAGAGCAAGATATTTTTTATGAGTTTTATTCTTCTAGAACACCTCAACAAAATGGAATAGCTGAGAGGAAGAATATGACTCTCATAGAGGCTGGCAGGATATTACTCAGTGACACTTCTCTCCTAGAATACTTTTGGGCTGAGGCAATAAACACTGCTTGACATGTCATAAATATATCATCTATCAACAAGTATCTCAAGAAGACTTTCTATGAGATTATGAAAGGCAGAAAACCAAATCTTGCTTATCTCAGGATCTTTGGAAGCAAATGCTTTGTGCTCAATAGTGGGAAGTCCTACTTGACAAAGCTTGTTGACAAATCCTAAGAGGGAATTTTTGTTGGATACAACAAGCACAACAAAACATATAAAGTCTACAACTTGAAGAACCAAGTTGTAGAAGAGACTATCAATATAGTATTTGATGAGTCTTTCATGATTCACAGTGAGCTGTCAAACTCCTCTAAATCTATAGATGTAGAATTGAAGTTAGACAAGATGGGCATCAATGACACTCCTCCTACTGTACAGTTGAAATTGATGGTGTGATCATTCCTGAAAAAGTTCCAAGTGCACTAGATATGGATGAAGATCATCAGGATCTAGTAACTAAAGTTCAAGGTGTTGAGAACAATATGCCAGCTACTGTCAGACACTTGAGAGATCATCCTAGAGATCTAATCATAGGAGATGCAAACCAAGGAGTTATAACAAGGAGCAGAAGCCTCAACATTGTTATGTATTCAAGCTTTCTATCTCAAGTTAAACCAAAGAAGTTTGAAGATGCCAACATAGATCCATTTTAGATTATGTCTATGCAAGAAGAACTGAACCAGTTCAAGAGATGCAATGTCTGGAAGCTGGTTACTAAATCATATGAACATAACATCATTGGAACCAAATGAGTTTATAGAAATAAACTTTATGAGAATGTTATTATCATAAAAAATAAAGCTATATTGGTTGTCAAGAGATACATGCAAGAGAAAGGTGTTGATTTTTATCAAACCTTTGCACCAGTTGCGAGACTTGAGATAATCAGACTATTCCTTGCATATGTTGCATACAAGGGATTTAAGGACTACCAAATGGATGTTAAGTCAGATTTCCTTAATGGTGACATAAAATAAGAGGTCTATGTTAAGCAACCCTCAGGTTTTGTTAATCCTAACTTTCCTGAATATGTGTTTAACCTAAGAAAAGCTTTGTATGGGTTGAAACAAACCCCTAGGGCATGGTATGAAACCTTATCTAGTTTTCTCATTGAGAACAAATTTTCAAGGGAGAAGATAGACAAAACCTTATTCCTTAGGGAAGCCAAGAGTAAGATTATTCTAGTCCAAATTTATGTAGATGACATAATTTTTGGGTCTACTAATGATGTCCTTTGCAGGAAGTTTGTTAAACTCATGCAAAGGCAATTTGAAATGAGCAGTATGTGTGAACTCAAGTATTTCTTGGGCCTCCAAGTTAGACAATCAGAGAATGGGTTCATCTCTCAATATAAGTTCACCAAGGAGTAATCAAAAAGTTTGGAATGAAGAGTGCTTACATAATGAAAACTCCTATGGGGTCAAGTATATTAATAGACAAGGATGAGACTGGGAAACCTATTGATAGAACTATGTATAGATGCATAATTGGCTCTCTCCTCTACATGATTGCTAGTATGTCAGACATTACGTATGCTACATGTGTTTGTGCTTGGTACCAGGCATGTCCTAAAGAATCTCATTATTCTGCTGCTAAAAGAATTCTAAGATATCTCAAGGTCACACCTAATCTTGGTCTGTGGTATCCTAGGAATAATAATTTTGATCTAATTAGGAATTCAGAGGGAGATTTTACAGGTTTTAGAGAAGACAGGAAAAACACATCTGATACATATCAGTTTCTAGGGAGAAGACTGATATCATGAAGCAGTAAGAAGTAGACCAGTGCAGCTATCTCCACTACAGAATCAGAATATATTTTAGTTGGAAGTTACTGTGCTCAACTACTATGGATTCAACATCAACTCTAAGACTACAATCTTTAGCTAAGTAAAACTCTCATGTCTTGTGATTCTTCTAGTGCTATCTTTATTGCTAGGAATCATGTGTCTCATAGCAGAAGTAAGAACATAGAGATTAGATATCATTTCATTAGATATCATGTAGAAAGGGGGCACATCTGTCTTGAGTTTGTCCCCGCTGACAAACATGTGGCTGATATCTTCACTAAGCCACTAGATTAAGCCAAGTTTAACACCTTCAAATTTGAGTTTTGTATGTTGAACTTAGTGTAGCTTCATTGTCTTTGCATGCATATGTGCATTA
Source organism: Platanthera zijinensis (assembly GCA_039513925.1). Classification (NCBI taxonomy): domain Eukaryota; kingdom Viridiplantae; phylum Streptophyta; class Magnoliopsida; order Asparagales; family Orchidaceae; genus Platanthera; species Platanthera zijinensis. The sequence continues at coordinate 17,463,346 of CM077098.1, forward strand.
GGTAAGATTAACCTTTTGCAGGTAATCAAGAAAGATTTGGACTATCTGTCCAGACATCAAGTGCATTGAGACAACTCCAGGCATCGATAGCATCGAGTGCGTTGAGTTCACTCAACGAATTTATTCTGGCAGTTCTTGTTACGACTATTTCCCGGGATTAATCTCAGCCATTGATCGAATTGTGTTGATCACAACAGGTATGTGCCTCTCCACATTCTCGAATATTGTCTGTTTGCATCCCTGCGAAGTTTTCTCGAGCAAGCTCTTCAACTCTCCAAAAATTCAAAGTTCCAATGGCGCCAAAAGGAGCGGATTTCCTATCCAAGGGATTTGAACTTGTTAGGAATAGGTTCAAGGATGCACATGAAGAAGCTTAGTTGGTTCTTCACTTGTTGTAGGTCGCCGACCTAGACTTTGTACTATCAGAACCAAGTTCTATCTAAAAACGAGAAGTATTAGAACTTTACTTAAATGCCAAAATTGACTCCTCTTCCGACAAGATTAAGACTTTAATCAGTGGACACAAGATTAAGATTACCTTAAGGAGGCTGAGCAAAGCTCTGAACCTGACAAGGTTTGGATTGACAGATGAGGAAGATGAACTTTTCTTGAGGATGTGAAGTCAGCTCTCAAATGGCGTGGCATTTAAAAACACACCACTGGTTCTATTCTGAGGAAAGAAATGAATCTGAAGGGAAAGTTCCTGGCTGATGTAATAGGCAAGGCCTTGATCTACAAAACAGGATCTCATGATAAAATTTCCAGAAAGATGTTTGAGACAATGACAAGAGTAATTCTATCAAAAAAGACTGACTGGGGAAGGATTCTTTTTAAAAGAATAGTGAAATGTGTTCCAGAAACCAACTTAGGGAGAATATTGTCCTTATACTTGCACAGTTTTGTTCCAGGGATCCTCAATGTGAGGCTAGGAATAAAGATACATCACATGAGAAAGATTGACTCAAAGATGTTTGATAGATGGGACAGAGTATTGCTCCCACAATAACAGGAAGCTGATAAAAAAGGAAAATAGTCACCATCACTAAAGAAAGTCTTGAAAGCAGCTCTTCTAAGAACAGAGGTGAAGAACCTCATGACCCTCAATTATCTGAATCTTCTACAGACATTAGAAGAGATGTGAGTGCTCAGGTGTCTATATCATCAAAACCTGCATCAAGGACTCTACCAAGTAGTGTTTCTCAGTCTGAAGACATTATTGTAGAAATAATTGAAAACCTGGCTGGAGATGTGGTGGACAGAATTTGAGAGAACTAAGTTGTCAACCTAAATCACCTAGAGGGGGGGTGAATAGGTGAAATGCGTGTCAAATGCGGAATAAAAAAATTAACACAGCATAGATAAGTAATCAAGCAATCACACAGACGACAAGAGATTTATAGTGGTTCCCCAATCTTGGGTACGTCCACTTTGCTCACCGATCTAGCAAATCACTAGACTCGGCTACTCCACTATCTCGGATTGCAAACCAATCCTACACCTCGGAACTATGTTCCTACAAAACTCGATCCCAAATGGATCTACACTCGGAAGATAAAACTTCCTACCACTCAGAGATAGATCTCCTACAATGAAATTTGTTTGAAAGGAAAAACACAAACAACAATTAGCATAGATCTGGATCTTTGACGTAATCTTCTTCTTGAGAGCTTTTCGGTTTGAACAGAACAAGTTAAAGAAGTCTTGAAAGAGATCCACGATTCTGAGATCTGGAATCACCACGATCAAGAAAATAAATCAGAGACGATGAAGCACGGAGAGATCAGATGATTCTTCTTGAGTCTGGATCGCTTGAGAATTAGAGATCGATAGCTGCGGCTGAGAGAAGACGATCCAGAGCTCCTTCCGAAAACGGTAATGGCGGCGGATGGGAAGATTAGGGTTTTCGGGATTTTCTCTTTCTTAAAATAATCTCTATAAACGCATGTAGTTAGTCAAGTCTGAAAAGACCTATTTATAGGCGGTCTCCAACGGTCATAAGCATAATTAAGGATGACACGTGGACCAATCAGAAAGGACTCTTTGAAAATACACAAAGAAACTTGACTTAGAGAAATTCAGGAATTCGAACAGATACACTCGAGAGAGAGAGAGAGACATAGACATACTCGAGTGGATATGAGGGATATACTCGAGTATAAAGATAGAAACTACTTGAGTGCTGCAGGGATCAATACTCGAGTGACTTAGAGAACCTACTTGAGTATGAGCAAATATACTCGAGTATAAACACTAGGAAAAATTTCTCAGATAAGACATGAAGAGCTACTCGAGTATAAGAGTTTGAGATACTCGAGTATGGGGAAGATAGACTACTCGAGTATCTTAGGAAAACTACTTGAGTGATCACTAACCTACTCGAGTATGAAAATCAATCTACTCGAGTACAGAGTTACTTACTCGAGTATTTCAGAGAACTACTCGAGTATGTGGACTTAGAAACTTTCTAGGATAAGAAGTCCAGATCTACTCGAGTTCAAACAGAACGCTTACTCGAGTAACTAACCATCTACTCGAGTATAAGGTATCACTTACTCGAGTAAAAGAAAATCTACTCGAGTATAAGCTTTCATACTTGAGTATATAGAGAATCCACTCGAGTTAGTAGCCCAACCTACTCGAGTACAGACTCACTTACTCGAGTATACTAAAGAAGTACTCGAGTATGTGGACTTAGAAAATTTCTTCTGAGATAGACTTCAATACTCCATAGTCCATAGGTCCAAGTGCATGTTGATGAAGTGTGTCCCAATAGAGAGGCTATACATGATCCAACACCTTGGATCACACAATGAGGAATTACATTGTATGGTCCTGTGTTTGGTGACCCATTATATACTGACATTGGTCTACACTTGGCAATAAGATCCTGCACACATACAACTCAAACACAATATCAAATACACCTTAATTCATCTTAGTTCAAGGTCTGACTTCCTACAAATCTGAGGTATTGTGGAGATAAATCCCAACAATCTCCCCCTATTTGTAGATGTCAGCACCCTCTACACTAAGGTGAATTACTTAGAGTAAAAAGAACAACAGAACATATACTGAAAAAAATGAAACAAGAATAATAAAGATAGCCATAATTAGAATCAAATATATATATATATATATATATATATATATATATAAATGATTTCAAAAGATTAAAAGTCCATATCCACATCCTCATTCACTCAAGAAGGGGCTCCTCTATGCAGTCTTTCTCTTTTAAGCTCTTGCCTCTCCAGGTAGCTGAAAGGTTTGGGAAAATAGGTCTTGGGCCTTGGAGGAGCAGCTGGATTGTTATATCCCCAATTTCTATCATGCAATCTGATTTTGATTTGAGATACATCATACGCTTTCCATTCTGCGTTGCTATAGTAGTGATCTCTATTTTCACCAAAATCTGTTACCAGCTTCAAGGTATCAAGGATAAGAGACTTGGAGGTAGGACTCCAAACTTCTGCATGAACAACTTCTGGTCTACCTTCTATATCTGGGGCAGGCTCTCTCCTTGGTGCAGAACGGCTAGCAGAAGCGCCGTCACCATATTTCCTTTTCTTTCTAGGGGCACCCTGAGAACTTGGAGGAAACTAATCTTGCCACATATCAGCATAAGAAAGAAGAGGCTCAGTCATGTCACCAGTAGGTTTAGGTGAGAAGACTGGCACATACTCTGGAATGTTGGCCTGAGCTGGAAAGTTAGCCTGATCCGGAGCACCTGAGGGAGGATGTTCTTCAAGAGGATCTAGGACCTTTGGAATAATGGCAGGGTTAAGTTGGGAGTTGGGAAAGTCTTGATTATGCACCCATACAACAGTGTCATAGATATAGAATTTTACAGATTGAAGTTGAGCAAGGATGTCTGCTTTTATTTCTTTGACTAGACTATCCACAGATGCTTGAGATTGTTCAGATATTTTTTCAACTTGTTCTTTGACTATCTTCTCCCCCTTGGTGATATCTACTGAGAGTTGGGCAATTACTTCATCTCTAAATGTTCCAACTTCGTCACAAACTTTCATAACATTTGCGGCAACATCCTTTTCCAATTGAATCTGATTATTTGCAACGGTTTCAGCTTGATCTTTGAGTACACCTATACTGGTGATAGTATGATCTAGGGCTTTGCCACCCAACTGAAATAGTCTCTTGAGCTCATCGGTGTTTGCTTGAATTTCAGCAAAGCCTCTACTCATCTCAGTTTCAAGAGTAGAGATCTTGTTGTTCACTGATGCCAGAGAATCATCAAAGTATTTTCTCTGTTCACGGAACATTTGCCCAATCTGACTGACAAAATCTGAGGAGCTAGAGGGATCTGAGGCTGGGGTAGAGGCTGAGGGAACAGGAGCAACCCAGGGGGGGATTTCAGTAATCACAACTGAGCTTTCAGCTCTCTTGAAGGGTGGTATCACAACTGAATCTTCTGTATTGATGAAAGAGGGAAGAGAGAAGTCTAGTGTCCTCAGAGGAGCATCCACTGGTTCTGGAGACATGTCCTCGTCATCAGACAATAGATTAATCTCTGGCCGACCTTGCTGTTTATCAGGGGACTGAGCAGGAGAGGTAGGGGGTACCTTTGCAGGGGAGGGAGAAGGATCCTTAGCAGGGGAAGGAGAAGGATCCTTAGCAGGGGAAGGATCTGCTTGAGAGTGATCCGCAGGAGATAGCACAACTGAATCATCTTGAAACACTGGAGCATCTGATCTGAGTTCATCAATCAGTCTGTTAATGTCTTCAGCAGTAGAGAGAATGTTTTCTTGAGCTTGAACTTCTGAGGTGAGATCTTCTGGAGGTGGAGAAGGAGGAGGAGTAGGATCTTGGATCAGATCTTGCTGAGAAGAGTCTTCTGAAGCTTTGTGCTGAGGATTAGATGAGGCAGGCTCCCCCTCAACTATTGCACCCGAGGTGGTAATAGTGTGATGTAAAGGAGGAGATGGAATCCTGTCATCTGAGACAAGGGGCTCTCTGGGCTCATCTTCTGAGGTAACAGCTGCTTTGGAGGCTTGAGCAGTGTTGAGGAGTTTGATTTCATATCTTTGGATTGAGAGGATGGATACTTTCTTCATATGATGGAGGGGAGTGCCTTTAGATAAATCAAACACTGTAGGATTAATCTCATGGAGGAGGAGTGAGATAATCCTGACATAGCTTGGTTGTTTCACACTTTCTCTGATTTTGTCCAGTATCATCATTCCAAACTGGAATTTCTTCCGACAGACTATGGATTGCATAACGTCAAAAAGATTTTTGGAAATATCTCTGAGGGAATAGGTTTTGCATAGAAGAACTTTGGCAATCACATCCACAAGAAATTTGCCCTCTGAATTGAAATCTGCGCGGCGGAACGAATATGCTTCAGGGTTTGTTCCACAGAAGAGGCTGGTTCTGTCGGAATCTTCAGGAGTCAGATCATCTTCTTCATCCACCACTGGCAACTTTAACAGAGTAGCTAAGGAAGTTTTGTCCAGACGGATTTTGATCCCATTGACCTTGGATTTTAGAACTTTACCATTGCGCTTGACCTTCAGATTTTTGTAGAATTCCTCGACTGCAGGGAAAATGACTTTGCACGGTGTCGGGAGGATGAACGAGAGTCCGGCGGTGTCGAACAGAATTAGCAGGTTTCGGAAATCATCGGAGAGGTCGGCTATACCTTCAGGGGCGAGCTCTGAGCCGATTCCGATCTTGGAGGAGGGAGCCATCGGCGATTCTGGAGTACGGAAGAGACGAAAACGACAGAGCTTTGCGGGTTCCGGAATATGAAGCGACGACGGCTACTCGGGAGAATGAGGAGTGGAAAGGATTTCCGATTTTTCTAAATATATATATGACCCAAATTAGGTTTAAGTAGGAGTGATAAGGATAAAATCATACCTATTACGGAGCGACAAACACCTTGGTGCGAATAAGAAAAAGGAGATTTTCAAATTACTGATTGTCGTATACTCGAGTATATTTCGCCATACACGAGTATGAGATGGAGTATACATGAGTATGAGATGGAGTATACACGAGTATGAGATGAAGTATACACGAGTAGGTCGAGTACATACACGAGTAGATTACCAACTACTCGAGTATGGAAATTTTGTTACTCGAGTATTTTCCGTTTACTCGTGTATAAGTCTCTATATACTCGAGTATATCACTTTGAAGGACGATTTGCTTGGGAGAATTTTACTGCCACTGATATCTTCAACTCTGAGCCTGTCTTTGAATCCGCCATCACTATTCCTCTTTGTTGAGCAGCCCGAGTTCCGTTTTGAAGAATGAAAACTTGGACTCCTCCAGCGGTTTGGTGAATATATCTGCAACTTGCCTGTCTGTGGAGACATATTGTAGATCTATGTCTCTGTTTTCCACATGCTCCCGGATGAAGTGATATCGAAGCTCTATGGCTTTGTCCGGCTGTGGGAGACTAGGTTGTTGGCGATTGCTATTGCGCTGGATGAGTCGCAAAACAGAGGAACGTTCTGGAACTTCAGGTTATAGTCTTCAAATTGATTCTTGATCCATAGAAGCTGTGCACAACATCTGCCTGCAGAGATATACTGTAAGACCCCCCCTCCCGGAACACAACACACGACACGAGGGGAGTCTTATGCCCGAAATAGCCGCCTTGCGGTAGCACTAACACACGGGTTAGCCTTTACCACAAGACGCCTATTCCGCCGGCTACAATCCATATCACATAAACTATGCCAACCCAACCATAACAAAAAAGTAAAGCAGTTCAATTCACAGATAAATTTAAGTCCAAAAGAGCGGAAGATAACAAGCACAACAGGCTTGTACAAAAGAACAAGAGTCTAGAAATGTTTTGCCAAACGGCTACATGAAAACACTCACGACTGTCACTGACGGTGCCGATGGCACCACCACCTCAGGTCCTATCGTCCGGGCCTGGCTGTCCTGCTGCATAGTCCGTTGCTGCTCTACCTGCGGGGTTTCCTCCTAAAAAGGAAGACGTAGCAACCGTTAGTCATAAGACTAAGTGGCTTCACATCCGCTCCCCCGGCGACTCCTCGGCACCGGGCGGAGAAAGGAACAAAGGTACAATATATATATATAAGCAAGTAAACAAGCAGGTGACTGTAAATATGGTGGAGTATAAACTACGCTACACAACTAGCAGTTCTACAAATATCCATAATGTATGACAGCAGGTATAAGTAATCAGAATATTAACTTAACTTATAAGAGTGCCCATACAAACTTATAAGTTAAGGATCGGCTTAACAGTAAAGTAACTCATCGTATAAGAGTGCCCATACAAACTTATACGATGAGGATCTTGTGTATGCAATGAATGACATGATATGAATGTTATGCTATGACCGAATCAAGCGCACGCACATGCAAGTTGCTATGTCGACACAGACTTGAAGTTCCCACTTTTCGAGCAGGTAGCTAACCTCTCAGGCGTCGTCCGTCGTGGCCAGACGGCGACAGTGGAGCGGGCGTCTCCACTACTAGGTGGTATCACACTACCTATCCTAGGCCCCCGTACGCCTCAACGCTAAAAACACAACAGCGGAGCTCACATGCGTACTACGGCTCAGAAGGGGTCTTGGGTAAATGTGCACCAAGAACACAGCCCAACCTGGCCTTTGATTTCGAACCGGATGGAACCTCGGAAACGCACGAGGTGCAAGCCCAACCGTTCTCATGGCGCGGAGGAGATCTCGGGTTATGGACACCAAGTATCTAACCCTACCGCCCAAGGTCTACCCATTGGCTCCCATCGGTGTGACGACTGGCGAACCCGTAGACCTGCCACAGTCATTATCACAACATCGCGACACGATGAATCGTCGCACATCACATGCCCCAAAACAACTCACTCGATGCTACCCGTAGGGAGGCTTCAACTCTAAGCATCGGTTGTTAATAAACCCCTTGGGCTCGGATTACGGTTACAAAATACTCTTCACATAGTGTTCATCATATTCACGCCCACCTATTCAATGAATTCACCTCAACACTTCGCATAATAGATATGTTCAACACCAAACTGTATAAATATATTCTATACCAATCTCAACTCTTAATATCTAGCCTTCCCATCCAATCCATTTCTCTACCATTACATGGTTATTCCTTATTACACAACCAAATGAGTAACCATGCTAAATTACAGTAACTACAGCATTGTAAATATATGGGAGCAAGATAACAAATGAGCAATTCACAACCATTGCAAGAGTGCTAGCATTATAAATTAACAAGTGCATTAACATAGGATAGCCCGATACTAAAACTGGGATTTCCAGAGCTACAGGAATCCGATCACAATGCACAACCCCTCGTTGGAAAGGTATTCGCGAGGGCTACGACTTTCGTGTTGAGTCGATCGCCCAGATCTGGTCGCAACATACCAGAAATTCAACTCGAATACGTATAGGAAACAGTTTCCTGTACAGGAATTTTCCCGAACGCAGCGGACTCGAACCAGCTTTCCCGTGGCTACAGGTATCGCATGGAAACGTGCAACCACTCGTTGGAAAGGTAATTTCAAGGGCTACGACTTTCATGTTGAGTCGTTCACCCAGATCTGGCCAGAACACCTCCGAAATTGGCCACGAAGGTCGCCGCGTGCAGAAATCAGATTTCTGCACGCATCTTAAGGCGAGATGAACGGCATCCGTTCATCTTCTTCCTTGCAACGACCTCACATAAACTTCTCCAGAAATCACACCCAACCTTATTTCTCCTTTCAAAGCCAAACTCTCAACGAAAACCCCTCTCATCTCCACTTTGAATGATGAGAAGGTTGAGGGAGACTAAACCTAGAAAACCTAGGCATGGCTTATCCTAAGAACTCTCCTCCTCACCATCAAGACTCTATGGAGTCGATGTCTCTCCTAAAATAACTATAGATCTAGCACCAAGGGAGAGGGGAGAAAGCTCACCTCAAGTCCAGCGGTACCACCATGGCCGGCCATGAGCCTCGCACTCCTTCGTAGCGGCATTTCGTTTCCGCCAAGGATGGCCCGACAATCTTCTTCCAAGGATGGCTCCAGCAAGCCTCTTCCTCCTCCAGCCAAGTGAGCTCCCTCAGAAATTTCGGGGCTGAAGAAAGGGGATGAAATTCTAGGGTTTCACATCTTTTTCGTTTTTATACACCGCAGACACGGGTAGGCACACGGCCGTGTTCCTACCCGTGTTCAGGTGACACGGCCGTGTCGCCTGCCGTGTTTAGGGTTGCGGCACACGGGTAGAGACACGGCCGTGTCTCGACCCGTGTCCTCAGCACACGGGTAGGGACACGCCCGTGTCCCAATACCCGTGTACCTCTCTGACTGGTATAAGCTTGGCATGAGGCACACGGGTATGGACACGGCCGTGTCCATACCCGTGTCGGCCAAAATCACCGTTTTGCCTTGTTTTCCTCATTTCCCATACGTTCGCACCTGTTCACCCACACCCCCATTGGGCTCACCACAGCCCCCTAAACATAAATACGCAATCAAGGGGCCTAGCGCGAATTGGGACGTTACAAATCCTATAAACAAAATAAAAGATTTCGTCCCCGAAATCAGGGTAAGGCTATGGGAGTGAAACACATAAAAGGGAACTATGCTTTCAAATAAAATTCTTACCTGGAGTAAATAATTCCGGGTAGCGCCCTCGCATTAAATTCTTTGGCTCCCATGTGAACTCCTCCTTCCCATGATTAGACCATAGCACTTTCACCAAGGGAACACTTTTGCGGCGCAAGGTTCTTGTCTCGTTATCAACGATCCGCACCGGCTCCAGTCGTACAGACCTATCAGACGCCACGACACCATCCGCCGTGGGGATATACTGTTCAGGCCGCAACAAAGCCTTCCGAAGCGACGATACATGGAACACGTCGTGAAGGTTCTCCAGCTCCGGTGGTAACTCCAATCGATAGGCCAGAGGGCCAATCCTTTCCACTACGACATAGGGCCCGACATACCTTGGGCTGAGCTTCTTGACTCCACGCACCCGCGACACTCCGTGCATCGGTCGAATCTTCAGGAACACCTTATCACCCACTTGAAACTCCACCATACGGTGCCTTGCGTTGTAATATTTCGCCTGTCGGCTTTGAGCCTCTAGCATTCGATCCCGGATCAACCTAACCACCGCGTCCGTGTCATCAATATACTCATTTCCCAATGTCTTCGGATCTTCGTCTTGCACCCAGGACAAGGGTGTTCTACACCTCCTTCCATACAAAGCTTCATGAGGTGTCATTCCAATACTGGCTTGATGACTGTTATTATAAGAGAACTCCACGAGAGGTAAGAGTCTCTCCCATGGTTCTCCTTTATCTAGCACACACAACCTCAGAAGGTCCTCCAATGTTCGGATGGTTCGTTCAGATTGCCCGTCCGTTTGTGGGTGAAAGGCTGTGCTAAAGGCGAGACGCGAGCCCAAATAAGCCTGTACAGCCCTCCATTCTCTTGAAGTAAACCGACCATCCCGATCGGAGACGATCGTCTTCGGCACACCATGGTACCGCACAAATTGTTCCACAAAGAGACGCACTAAGACGCCCACCTGCGCCTCCTTCTTCATTGGGATAAATCGGGCTACCTTGGTCAACCGGTCAACTATCACCCACACAGAATCATTCCCCGAGCGCGAGCGAGGTAACCTGTGGACGAAGTCCATGGAGATGTCCTCAAATTTCCATTCTGGGATGGGCAACGACTGTAGCATTCCACCGGGGCTTCTGCACTCCACCTTCACCATTTGGCAGGCCACACAGTGAGTAACAAAGTACTTGACATCCCTCTTCATGCCCGGCCAACACATTGTCTTTCTCAAATCGGTGTACATCTTCGCGATCCCCGGGTGCACCGAGTACTTGGAGCAATGGGCCTCCTTTAGAATATCCTCCCGAATTTTGTCACCTTCGGGGATGTAAAGCCGGCCACGAAAATGGACGAGGCCGTCTTTTAGGGAGTATTCTTCCGTAGTCCCATCCTCCATTGACTTGAAAGCCGGGGTTAAAGCCGCATCCTTCTTTTGTTCCGTCCGGATCCGGTCTCGTATGTTGCAAACTATACTCATCGCGGCCAAATATTCCGTATACTCTTCCGATTGATTCTTAAAGACCAAAGTGATTTCCATCTCTTGCAGTGTCCGGATTAACTCCATCCTCATCAAGCGGGATTCCGTGCTCGTTCCCGGTGCCTTTCGGCTCAAGGCATCAGCTACGGAATTAACCTTCCCGGGGTGGTAGTTCAAGGTGAATTCGTAGTCGCACAAGAACTCCAACCACCGCCGCTGTCTCAAGTTTAACTCCTTTTGGGTGTGAACGTACTTCAGGTTTTTGTGATCCGAGTAGATCTCGCAGTGGACGCCATATAAATAATGCCTCCAAATCTTCAAGGCGAATACCACCGCTCCCAACTCTAGATCATGCACCGGGTAGCTGGCTTCATGCTTCTTCAACTGTCTTGAAGCATAAGCGATCACATGCCCATTCTGCATCAACACAGCTCCCATCCCTTGATACGACGCATCCGTGTAAACTTGAAAGCCCTCCTTCCCATATGGAAGAGCTAGGATGGGTGCAGTCGTCAATCTGTCCTTCAACTCTTGGAATGCAGCTTCGCACTGGGGTGTCCATTCAAACGGCACACCCTTCTTGGTCAGCGTAGTAAGGGGAAGGGCGATCTTCGAGAAGCCTTTCACGAACTTGCGATAGTACCCGGCAAGTCCAAGAAAGCTCCGTATGTCGGCCGCTGACTTCAATGGCGACCACTCCTTCACGGCCCGCACCTTGGCCGGATCTACTGCTAGCCCCGCCCCACTAATCACATGGCCCAAGAACGCGACCTCTTGAAGCCAAAACTCGCATTTGCTGAACTTGACAAACAAAGTGTGCTCCTTTAGCTTCCTCAGCACTAAAGTTAGATGTTCGGCGTGTTCTGCTTCAGTCTTGGAGTAGACTAGGATATCATCGATGAACACGATGACAAAGATGTCCAAATAGGGGCTGAACACCTTGTTCATCAAGCTCATAAAGGCGGAAGGGGCGTTTGTGAGCCCAAACGGCATCACGGTGAATTCATACAAACCATATCTCGAACTGAACGCCGTCTTCTGAATGTCATCTTCTTGTATCCTCAGCTGATAATATCCCGAACGTAGATCTAACTTGGAGAACCAATACGATCCCACCAATTGATCAAACAACTCATCAATGCGCGGTAGGGGGTAGGTGTTCCGCACCGTTAACCGGTTCAACTCTCGATAATCAATACATAACCGCAGGGTGCCATACTTCTTTTTGACGAACAAAACGGGCGCTCCCCAAGGCGACGAGCTTGGCCGAACGAACCCTGCTTCCACCAATTCCTGAAGCTGGACTCTAAACTCTGCAAGTTCCTTCGGAGCCATTCGGTATGGAGCTCGCGAGACGGGCTTGGCACCCGGAATTAGCTTGATCTGGAAGTCCACTTCCCTATGCGGGGGTAGTCCCGGCAATTTCTCGGGAAATACCTCGGGAAATTCTCGCACCACCCGCACATCCTTGACCTCTAATGTCAATTTCTTCAGCTCGAAGCAAATTACATAGACCTCGTCCCCTTCCATATGAGATTTCATAACTTGGATTGAAGATAATAATTTACGGGGTGCGAATTTAATACCTTGGAAGATGACTTCCGAGTCTCCATGCCTCAACATAACTTGCTTCTCCGCACAATTGATCCTGGCGTGGTGCCAGTCCAACCACTTCATGCCCAGGATGAGATCGAACTCCGGGATTCTTAACACTGTAGCCGGAGTTTCAAAGAACTTTCCTCCAATAAGGGTGTCGAAGTCGCAACTTGCTGACGACGTCATCTCAAAGCCGTCCGGAAGGCGCACCCTTTGAGTAGTGCCCGTGAAGTGTTGCACTCCCTCCAAGTCCTTCACGAAGTCCGCCGAAATGAACGAGTGAGACGCACCCGTGTCAAATAACGTATAGGCGGGTCTCCCGCTAACCATGATAGTGCCTAGGTTCCAAAAAGGTAATCACTATCCAGAATTGTGCGTATCATTTGTATCGTAAATCTAACAAGTCATATAATATTAATAAATTTTTGCACGTACCGGTGATGACTTCCTGCGGATTTCTCTCCTGAGTCATATCCAATGCGAATACATGCTCCCATGCATGTCCTTGATTTCTCCCTGGTGGTCCTCTTCCTCGGCCACGCATGTGCCCTCGCCCCCGTGGAGCTACTGGTGGGAGGGCAATAGGAGCATTCTCGATCAGTCGCGGGCAAACTCGTCGGACATGCCCTGGTTGGTTGCACTCAAAACATATCACCTCACGTCGGCCCCCAGGTTGTTGATAATGTTGCTGCTGCGGTGGTGGAGGTAATTGCGGAATTGGGTACTCCACCCGATAGTTCCGGTTGACCCACCGACCGCCTCTGTGGTTTCCCCTTCCTCTGCCATGATCATTCCGCCTTCTATTACTAGGGCCGACTTCAATTACTCCTTCCGCAGGTCTCTTGCCACATCCCATGTGGTCCGCCTCCAGTCTCTTTGCCATGTCAATGATTTCTGCCAGGCTTGCATCGGCTATAAACAAAAGGGCCTGCCTCAGGGGGTCCCTCAACCCTTTGTAGAAGCGCTTCGCGTAGCCTCTATCGTCTAAATCATAGGAATCAGCAAACCTAGCGAGGTGTTGGAACTCCCTCTGGTACTCCGTTACCGATTTCGATCCCTGCTTCAGCAGCAGAAATCTTTCTTCAAGTTCATCCCGAGCAGAAGAAGGGATGAAGTGATCCAGAAAAGCCTCGGTGAACTCGTTCCAACTGATGTCCGTGTACAACCGCCCTTGGAAGGTGGAGCCCATGAGGGACTTCCACCACCTTTTGGCGTGCTGCTCTAGCAGCGTCACTACCAATGTCACCGCCATGCTGTTCGGACATCTTATGCCAGCCATCAATTCCTGCACGATATCAAGCCATTCCTCGGTGCGCACCGGCGATTCTGTCCCAAGATAGGCAGGAGGGGACAGGGCACGGAAGGTGCTCAACCAGTTGGAGCCTGGCGCTTGTTGTTGCACCGGAGCTTGCTGGGCTTTAAATGCATCCAATATGGCTGATAGCGTTTGTCCCAGTTCCGACTGCTGGAATTGTGAAGGGACGGAAGGGGTAGGAGTGCCCCCAACCGGCTCCACCTGCGCTGGGACCTATACGCAAGGTACAAACTAGGGTCAGGTTGGCTAAAACTAATGTCAAAGTTGGACAACTTAGTGTGAATTACATATGGGCACACCACTGCTTCCGCTAAGTCGGTTTGTCCCCAAACCGACTAATCGAACGGGAGTGGCCCATTGTTACCTGACTGCTCTAGTTGAAGATCGGCTAACTCTGATACCATTTGTAAGACCCCCCCTCCCGAACACAACACACGGTACGAGGGGAGTCTTATGCCCGAAATAGCCGCCTTGCGGTAGCACTAACACACGGGTTAGCCTTTACCACAAGACGCCTATTCCGTCGGCTACAATCCATATCACATAAACTATGCCAACCCAACCATAACAGAAAAGTAAAGCAGTTCAATTCACAGATAAGTTTAAGTCCAAAAGAGCGGAAGATAACAAGCACAACATGCTTGTACAAAAGAACAAGAGTCTAGAAATGTTTTGCCAAACGGCTACATGAAAACACTCACGACTGTCACTGACGGTGCCGATGGCACCACCACCTCAGGTCCTATCGTCCGGGCCTGGCTGTCCTGCTGCATAGTCCGTTGCTGCTCTACCTGCGGGGTTTCCTCCTAAAAAGGAAGACGTAGCAACCGTTAGTCATAAGACTAAGTGGCTTCACATCCGCTCCCCCGACGACTCCTCGGCACCGGGCGGAGAAAGGAACAAAGGTACAATATATATATATATAGGCAAGTAAACAAGCAGGTGACTGTAAATATGGTGGAGTATAAACTACGCTACACAACTAGCAGTTCTACAAATATCCATAATGTATGACAGCAGGTATAAGTAATCAGAATATTAACTTAACTTATAAGAGTGCCCATACAAACTTATAAGTTAAGGATCGGCTTAACAGTAAAGTAACTCATCGTATAAGAGTGCCCATACAAACTTATACGATGAGGATCTTGTGTATGCAATGAATGACATGATATGAATGTTATGCTATGACCGAATCAAGCGCACGCACATGCAAGTTGCTATGTCGACACAGACTTGAAGTTCCCACTTTTCGAGCAGGTAGCTAACCTCTCAGGCGTCGTCCGTCGTGGCCAGACGGCGACAGTGGAGCGGGCGTCTCCACTACTAGGTGGTATCGCACTACCTATCCTAGGCCCCCGTACGCCTCAACGCTAAAAACACAACAGCGGAGCTCACATGCGTACTACGGCTCAGAAGGGGTCTTGGGTAAATGTGCACCAAGAACACAGCCCAACCTGGCCTTTGATTTCGAACCGGATGGAACCTCGGAAACGCACGAGGTGCAAGCCCAACCGTTCTCATGGCGCGGAGGAGATCTCGGGTTATGGACACCAAGTATCTAACCCTACCGCCCAAGGTCTACCCATTGGCTCCCATCGGTGTGACGACTGGCGAACCCGTAGACCTGCCACAGTCATTATCACAACATCGCGACACGATGAATCGTCGCACATCACATGCCCCAAAACAACTCACTCGATGCTACCCGTAGGGAGGCTTAAACTCTAAGCATCGGTTGTTAATAAACCCCTTGGGCTCGGATTACGGTTACAAAATACTCTTCACATAGTGTTCATCATATTCACGCCCACCTATTCAATGAATTCACCTCAACACTTCGCATAATAGATATGTTCAACACCAAACTGTATAAATATATTCTATACCAATCTCAACTCTTAATATCTAGCCTTCCCATCCAATCCATTTCTCTACCATTACATGGTTATTCCTTATTACACAACCAAATGAGTAACCATGCTAAATTACAGTAACTACAGCATTGTAAATATATGGGAGCAGGATAACAAATGAGCAATTCACAACCATTGCAAGAGTGCTAACATTATAAATTAACAAGTGCATTAACATAGGATAGCCCGATACTAAAACTGGGATTCCCGGAGCTACAGGAATCCGATCACAATACACAACCCCTCGTTGGAAAGGTATTCGCGAGGGCTACGACTTTCGTGTTGAGTTGATCGCCCAGATCTGGTCGCAACATACCAGAAATTCAACTCGAATACGTATAGGAAACAGTTTCCTGTACAGGAATTTTCCCGAACGCAGCGGACTCGAACCAGCTTTCCCGTGGCTACAGGTATCGCATGGAAACGTGCAACCACTCGTTGGAAAGCTAATTTCAAGGGATACGACTTTTGTGTTGAGTCGTTCACCCAGATATGGCCAGAACACCTCCGAAATTGGCCACGAAGGTCGCCGCGTGCAGAAATCAGATTTCTGCACGCATCTTAAGGCGAGATGAACGGCATCCGTTCATCTTCTTCCTTGCAACGACCTCGCATAAACTTCTCCAGAAATCACACCCAACCTTATTTCTCCTTTCAAAGCCAAACCCTCAACGAAAACCCCTCTCATCTCCACTTTGAATGATGAGAAGGTTGAGGGAGACTAAACCTAGAAAACCTAGGCATGGCTTATCCTAAGAACTCTCCTCCTCACCATCAAGACTCTATGGAGTCGATGTCTCTCCTAAAATAACTATAGATCTAGCACCAAGGGAGAGGGGAGAAAGCTCACCTCAAATACAGCGGTACCACCATGGCCGGCCATGAGCCTCGCACTCCTTCGTAGCGGCATTTCGTTTCCGCCAAGGATGGCCCGGCAATCTTCTTCCAAGGATGGCTCCGGCAAGCCTCTTCCTCCTCCAGCCAAGAGAGCTCCCTCAGAAATTTCGGGGCTGAAGAAAGGGGATGAAATGCTAGGGTTTCACATCTTTTTCGTTTTTATACACCGCAGACACGGGTAGGCACACAGCCGTGTTCCTACCCGTGTTCAGGTGACACGGCCGTGTCGCCTGCCGTGTTTAGGGTTGCGGCACACGGGTAGAGACACGGCCGTGTCTCGACCCGTGTCCTCAGCACACGGGTAGGGACACACCCGTGTCCCAATACCCGTATACCTCTCTGACTGGTATAAGCTTGGCATGAGGCACACGGGTATGGACACGGCCGTGTCCATACCCGTGTCGGCCAAAATCACCGTTTTGCCTTGTTTTCCTCATTTCCCATACGTTCGCACCTGTTCACCCACACCCCCATTGGGCTCACCACAGCCCCCTAAACATAAATACGCAATCAAGGGGCCTAGCGCGAATTGGGACGTTACATATACTCTGATTCAGCCGTTGAGATGGCTACACAGTTCTGCTTCTTACTGCTCCAGAAAATAAGTCTCCTTTCGAGAAATTGGCAAGTCCCGGAAGTACTTTTCCTATCGTCTTTGCTTCCTGCAAAATCTGCATCTGAAAATCCAATTAGTTCACTATCATTACTTCTTGGGTACCATAAGCCAAGATTTGGTGTTCCTTTGAGGTATCTCAAGATTCGCTTTGCAGCAATGTAGTGAGATTCCTTAGAGTTCACCTGAAATCTAGCACATACACATGTGGAAAACATTATGTCTGGTCTACTTGCGGTAAGGTAGAGCAGGGACCCAATTATGCTTCTGTACTTGGTTTCATCAAAAGGTTTCCCTTTCTCATCCTTGTCCAGAGACATAGCTGAGGCCATTAGAGTCCTCATAGAGGTTACATTCTCCATTCTGAATTTCTTAAGTAGCTCTTTGGTGAACTTGGTCTGTGAGATGAAGATTCCATCCTCAGATTATTTCACTTGAAGCCCTAAGAAATACTTCAGCTCTCCCATACTGCTCATTTCAAACTTCTCTTGCATAAGTTTAGAAAACTTTTTGCAGAGGTTGTTGTCTGTGGAGCCAAAAATAATGTCATTGACATAGATTTGCACTAGCAAAATCTTGCCTTTTATTTCCCTAAGAAATAATGTCTTGTCTATCTTTCCTCTTGTGAACTTGTTTTCAAGAAGAAAGGTAGACAACGTTTCATACCAAGCTCGAGGAGCTTGTTTAAGACCATATAAGGCTTTTTGCAGTAAATAAACATGATTAGGAAAAGTTGAGTCAACAAAACCTGGTGGTTGCTCTACACACACTTCTTCCTTTATGTTTCCATTCAGGAAGGCGGACTTGACGTCCATCTAATAGACGGTAAAGCCCTTGAGTGCAGCGTAGGCAAGGAATAACCTGATCGCCTCCAGTCTTGCCACTGGAGCATATGTTTGGTTAAAGTCGATTCCTTCTTCTTGACGATAGCCCTTGGCGACAAGTCTGGCTTTATTCTTTATAATTGTTCCATCTTCGTCCATCTTGTTCCGGTAGACCCATTTTGTCCCAATGACGTTCTTCCTCTTGGGTCTAGGGACAAGTGTCCAAACTTTGCATCATTTGAACTGATTCAGCTCATCTTCTATGGCTAGAATCCAGGATGCGTCGGAGTTGGCTTCCTCAAATTTCTTTGGTTCAACCTGTGAAAGAAAACTTAAGTGTAAATTTTTGTTAGTTGTACCTCGACGAGTTCTGACGCCATCCCGAGGATCTCCTATGATTTGGTCTAAGGGATGATCCTTCACTTGTCTGAACTCTAGAGTCCTTGCATCTGGGATCTCTTCAGCCACTGAGTTGCATCTTTAGCTGGGATGTGTTCTTCATCTTGATCATCTACCTCTCCAATAGGGGTTGTAGAAGTGATCTTGATGAACGTCTCATCTTTATCTTGAGTAGATTCATCCAAGCTGAGTTCCTTCATCTTTGTACCTGCATCTTCAATAGGTATACTAGAAGAGTTGCTTTGCAGCAAACTCGTCTCATCAAATACAATGTGTACCGACTCTTCTACCACCAGAGTTTTTCTATTAAATACTCTATAGGCCTTACTATGGCTACTATAACCTACAAAAATACCTTCAAAGCTTTTCTCGCTAAACTTGGTAGTGTGATACTTGTCGTTGTTAAGTACGAAGCACTTACAGCCAAAGATTCTAAAATATGAAATGGTTGGTTTCCTACCTTTAAAAAGTTCGTAGGGAGTCTTATCATGGTTCTTGTTGATGAGAGCTCGATTTTGCACGTGACAAGCGGTGTTGACGGCTTCAGCCCAGAAATACTCTGGAAGTGAGGCATCACTCAACATGGTCCGCAAGCCTCTATGAGTGTTCTGTTCCTTCTCTCAGCTACTCCATTTTGCTGTGGAGTGCGAGGAGAGGAAAACTCATGAAAGATACCTTGACTTTCGCAGAATTCTGCCATGGCTCCAGACTTGAATTCCGTTCCATTATCACTTCTGATTTTGACTACGGAACAGTTGTATTCATTCTGGATTTGCCTAACAAAACTAGTGACAGTACTGAAGGTATCTAACTTGTGTTTTAGAAAGAACACCCACGCAAAGCGCGAGTAATCATCCACAATAACCAACGTATATTCCTTACCTCCCAAACTTCTAACTTGTAGTGAACCAAACAAGTCCATATGGAGAAGCTGTAAGCTTCTATTGGAATCCTTGCCTATTATGCTTTTAAATGAACTCCTTGTTTGCTTGCCTTTGATACAGGCATGACAAAGACTATCCGTAACGCACTTGACATTAGGTGCATCACGTACTAAGTTTTGAGAGAATAGTTTATTAATAGTTTTGAGATTAATATGTGCTAGTCTCTTGTGCCATTGGTCAGCAAGAGATGCACTACTTTTTGCTAAAAGACACACTGGTGTGGAAGAGTCTATACAAATGAAATTTAAATAGAAAATATTTCTGCTTCGAGTGCCTGATAAAACAGTTTCCATGTTGTCAATCGATTTTATCAAACACTTGTCAGCATGAAATTCAACTACGTATCCTCTGTCGCATAGTTGGCTTATGCTGATGAGATTGTGTTCCAATCCTTCAACATAGGCTACATCCGAAAAGGATACGCTACCGTTAGTAATCATACCGTAGCCTTTAGTTATTCCTCGATCTGAACCTCCAAAGATGACCTTTGGTCCGTTGCAGACTGAGGTGAAGTTCTGGAGTAGGCTCCTTGTCCCGGTCATGTGCCGAGAATATCCACTGTCCAAGTACCAGATTGGCATTTTGGTGGTCTTTGGACATACCTGCAATTACAATCACTTAGCCTTAGGAACCCAAACAAGTTTGGGTCCTTGGTCTCGAGTTAGAATACTCCCCCTACGAGCATTAGCCTCATGAGTGGTCATTCTCTCGTTGCTAACTTGAGGGGTTGTAGCATTTCTAGGATTGAACCAACAATCGATGGCAAAATGACCAATTCTGCCACAGCACCAACAGTCGAACCTGTTATATCTTTGCCTAGTGTATTCCTGCTTGATTTTCTGAAGTGATGGTCTAGCAGAAACTTCACTCTTGGAGGAGGAAGCTTCATGATGGTGGCAGCTACATGAAGTCTTCTCCTTCATAGGCTTTTCCACAATAGGTTTTACCTTTGGTGTCTTCTTGATGTTATAAGTTGAATCTTTTCAGAAGGTGCCTTGAAGACACTCTCGCCAAAGTTACGAGGACGAGTCCAACCTTGGTATCTTGACTTAGGCTTCTCGGGGATCGGCCTAGAGAAGTGTCCATAGGTGGACTCATAGTCGAATTCGTTCGTAGGAAAGATAACTTTCTTAAACAATACTGGTTCCAAGGGAGCTTTCCCTTTTTCTTCAGCTAGAGCCTTCTGGGCAGCCTTATTCTTTCTCTTGGCCTTGTTTCTCCTAGAAGATCTAATAGAAGCACCAATGTGGCCTATACCAGCACCCTTGGCCTTAGCTGAGAACTCAGCAACGAGTGGAAGAACTGTCTTAGGCTTGGAGAAACTCTCAACAAGTTTCTTCTCAGCCTTGAGTTGTTGTTCCAATTCTTTGATGATTTCCTCTTTAAGGTCGAGGTACTTGAGAGCTCGATTGTATTCTTCCATAGCAGCATTGAAGTTCTCTTGAAGAGAGTTAGTCTTGGTGACTTCTTCTCTCAAGCTGCTCTCACTAGCCTGTAGAGATTTTATCTCTTTGGCTTGAGTTTTCACGACTCTGCGACATTTTTCGTAAGCCTTGAGTAACTCCTTATATTGTCCCATGAGTTCAGATTCATCCTCAGAGGAATAGCCCTCTTGCTCATTATCATCATCAGATTCAGAGAGAGGAGTGTGAGTTTTTACCTCCCCAGTGAACTGGGGGACGTGTTCATCATCAGAGTGAGCCATGAGCCTGAAGTAAGCTTCCTCTTCTTCACTCGACTCAGATAAGTCGGAGTCGCTGAGAGTTTTGCTCTTCTTGGCTAATAAGCTCTTCTCTGTCCTCTGCTTGTGGTATGAGGATTTCTTTTCCTCTCTTCTGCCACCCTATTTCTTCTTGTGAGGGCAGTCCGCGATGACGTGACCTGGCTTATTACAACAATACAAATGATGTCAGTTGAAATCTGTTTGTTCTGTTTGGAGTTATACCTATCATGGCTACTTGAGCCATTCTTTCGCTGATCACCGTCATGTCGTGATCTTCTGTATGAGGCATCCTTGCCTCTCTATTGCTTCTTTTTATTCAAGAATTTCATGAACTGTCGCGAAAGCAATGAGAACTCTCCTTCAGATAGTTCTGAGCCTGAGGTGCTTTGCTCGGAGCCTTCTTCTTCACTTACTTCTTGAGGAGATGCTGGCGAGGCAGCTTTGCCCTTCCTTAAACTGTCAGCCTTTAAAGCAACCGACTTCTCTTTTGAGGAGAAGCGACTTTTCTCTTCTTCGGCTTTTCTGGAGTTGATCTGCAGTTCATAGGACATCAGCTTGCCCAATAGATTCTGTGGATCTGTCTCTGCTAGTCTGCCAAACTCTCGGATGACACAGACTTTGTTGTCCCATTCTTTGGTGAGAGATCTTAGAAACTTATCATTCAGCTCCCCATTAGTAAAGACTCAGCCATACACTCTTAGTCCATTGACTATCTTAAAGAAGTTTTCAAATGTGTCAGCTATGGCCTCCTTTGACCCTTGCCTGAAGGCTTCATATTTCTGGTTCAGTAGGGACCTTCGATCATCCCTCACTTCTTCAATACCTTCCATCAAAGTAACTAGGGACTGCCACATCTCTTTAGCTGATTGGCAGTGAATTAGGTTCTGCAGCATTGAGTCATCGACTGCATTTGCGATAATATTTTTAGTTTTCTTGTCCAAAGAGACAAGTGCAATCTCATCCTTATCTAGATCCATCAATTTCTTGGGAACTTGCTTGGTTGAATCTATGGTGGAGGTGGTCATAGGAATGTAGGGACCTTCTTCAACAATCATGAAGATCCGGGGATCTACTGCTTCCATGAAGAACTTAACTCTTTCCTTCCACATAGGATAATTGTTCTTGGTGCAGATAGGGAGCTTAGCAAAATCCTTGGTCTTACTCATGCTTGATACTTCTCTTGAGACAACTTGGTAAGGATTAGATCAAGGTGTTAACCTTTTAACGATCAACCTCCCTCTGATACCAATTTAGAGAACTAAGTTGTCAACCTAAATCACCTAGAGGGGGGTGAATATGTGAAATGCGTGTCAAATGCGGAATAAAAAAAAAATAACACAGCACAGATAAGTAATCAAGCAATCACACAGACGACAAGAGATTTATAGTGGTTCCCCAATCTTGGGTACGTCCACTTTCCTCACCGATCTAGCAAATCACTAGACTCGGCTACTCCACTATCTCGGATTGCAAACCAATCCTACACCTCGGAACTATGTTCCTACAAAACTCGATCCCAAACGGATCTTCACTCGGAAGATAAAACTTCCTACCACTCAGAGATAGATCTCCTACAATGAAATTTGTTTGAAAGGAAAAACACAAACAACAATTAGCACAGATATGGATCTTTGACGTAATCTTCTTCTTGAGAGCTTTTCAGTTTGAACAGAACCAGTTGAAGAAGACTTGAAAGAGATCCACGATTCTGAGATCTGGAATCACCACGATCAAGAAAATAAATCAGAGACGATGAAGCACAGAGAGATCGGATGATTCTTCTTGAGTCTGGATCGCTTGAGAATTAGAGATCGATAGCTGCGGCTGAGAGAAGACGATCTAGAGCTTCTTCCGAAAACGGTAATGGCGGCGGATGGGAAGATTAGGGTTTTCGGGATTTTCTCTTTCTTAAAATAATCTCGGTAAACACATGTATTTAGTCAAGTCTGAAAAGACCTATTTATAGGCGGTCTCCAACGGTCATAAGCATAATTAAGGATGACACGTGGACCAATCAGAAAGGATTACACGTGGACCAATCAGAAAGGATTCTTTGAAAATACACAAAGAAACTTGACTTAGAGAAATTCAGGAATTCGAACAGATACACTCGAGAGAGAGAGAGAGACATAGACATACTCGAGTGGATATGAGGGATATACTCGAGTATAAAGATAGAAACTACTTGAGTGCTGCAGGGATCAATACTCGAGTGACTTAGAGAACCTACTTGAGTATGAGCAAATATACTCGAGTATAAACACTTGGAAAAATTTCTCAGATAAGACTTGAAGAGCTACTCGAGTATAAGAGTTTGAGATACTCGAGTATGGGGAAGATAGACTACTCGAGTATCTTAGGAAAACTACTCGAGTGATCACTAACCTACTCGAGTATGAAAATCAATCTACTCGAGTACAGAGTTACTTACTCGAGTATTTCAGAGAACTACTCGAGTATGTGGACTTAGAAACTTTCTAGGATAAGAAGTCCAGATCTACTCGAGTTCAAACAGAACGCTTACTCGAGTAACTAACCATCTACTCGAGTATAAGGTATCACTTACTCGAGTAAAAGAAAATCTACTCGAGTATAAGCTTTCATACTTGAGTATATAGAGAATCCACTCGAGTAAGTAGCCCAACCTACTCGAGTACAGACTCACTTACTCGAGTATACTAAAGAAGTACTCGAGTATGTGGACTTAGAAAATTTCTTCTGAGATAGACTTCAATACTCCATAGTCCATAGGTCCAAGTGCATGTTGATGAAGTGTGTCCCAATAGAGAGGCTATACATGAGCCAACACCTTGGATCACACAATGAGGAATTACATTGTATGGTCCTGTGTTTGGTGGCCCATTATAGGCTGACATTGGTCTACACTTGGCAATAAGAGCCTGCACACATACAACTCAAACACAATATCAAATACACCTTAATTCATCTTAGTTCAAGGTCTGACTTCCTACAAATCTGAGGTATTGTGGAGACAAATCCCAACAGAATTTGTACAGAGATTGAGGGGGAGACTCAGGTTGGATGCTCCTGTTGAGGGAGAGCAAGTTCAATATTTACAGGACAAGATTGACTCCTTCTTAGTTAATCTGTAGAGAAGGATAGATCAGATTCTAGATGAATCTCAGTTGCTGCCCTCTAGTAATTAAGATGAAGGGGAGTAGATTCCAGACTCAGTTGAAAAAGATGTGCTCAACACTGTTGTTGAAGACAAGCAAATTACTATAGATAGTGTTGAGGTTGAGGGGGAGATTCATACTGAGCTCTCCACTAAAGAAACTGTAAACATTATTGAACTGTCTGAGTCTGATTAGCCAGTAGTTGTTGTTGTTGATCACTCATCTGAATTCATGATGGCTGACTTAAAAATCATGGGAGAAATAAGGAGAGAGGATGAGGATATCTGCTTCCAAGGGGCATCTCATCAAGCTGATGATATGTCTTCTACTTTCTTAGCTAAACTAAAAGGATTTCTAGATGACCAGAGGAGACAGATAGAGCACTATATAAATGATTCTATAATGGGACTAAGATAAGATTTATCTACTGAGATCAAGTCCATCAGATTTGAGGTGAATATACTAAAGGCCAACACTATTTCATTCTTCAATATAGCTCCTCCTGTTGTGACTTATACTGAAGAGAAGCTTGAGGAGATCAGACAAAAACAGAATGACATGGACATGGTGCATTATGTGCAAAAGTAATTCATGGCAATAAATAAGATCAATCTAGAGAAGAGGATAGATGCTTGTACATAGATCTTAGATGATCATATGCTGCAAGTCAAAAATCATGTTACCAAAGGATTAAACTATTTGGTTGATAGAATATCCTTTACCAAGGAATCCCTGACTACTGTCATCTATGAAGAAGTTATTGTACAACCTCGGGCTCGCAGGCCCTGAAGGCTTGAGGAAGGGAGCTAGGCGAGACGGCCCAGGGTGGTCGTCAATTCGTAGAGCGAGTGGATCATGGCAAGAAGGACTTAGGCGAGAGGGCCCAGGAGAGAAGGGTCTAAGCAAGAGCTGCGCCATGAGATGGGCGAGCAAGTGCTAATGGAGGAGGCACTCGCGGGTTAGTGGCCGACTCTCCATGCGAGAGGGCTCCAGAGGGGAGCTCTCGCTAGCGAGACGGTGCTCTCTCCAGGTGAGAGAACCCCAGAAGGGAGTTCTCGCCAAGCACCAGTTCGGTTTAAAACCGGTTCAGGTAGGGTTGGGTCTATCTTTTAGCCCCATGGGATCTTACGCTTTTGCCCTGGGTGGTCTGCATATAACCCTTCAGAATAGCGGAGTTTGGCTGTTGGCAGATCCGACTAAGGGTATTCTAGTAATTTTAGGTCAGCTCCATTTGATTATTGGCAGTCCCAGTTTAGGGGTCTATAAATAGACCGGTAAGGTGCCTTAGAAGGAATGTATTCCTAACTCTCCTTCTTTCTTCTAAGGCACCTAGCTCAGCATTGGCTAGGGAGGGGAAAAATTTCCGATTCTTTTGTGTACGAGGTGGGACCTCCGCGCTGAAGCCCCCGATCTAGTCTTTCGAGAGCCTTGTCAAGAGGGTGGTCCAAAGAGAGTTAGTGTGAGTTGCACCTCTAGTTCCGAGCTTTAGGAGGGACCGACCTTGTTGGTTCCAACATTTTTGGTGCGGTGAGCGTGGAATAGCAGCTTGTACAAAAGAACTTTGGGTTACCTCATGACAGGGGATCTTGAAGGAGATGAAGGCGGGTCCCCGAACCCGGGAGGATATGTCAGGAGGGAGGAGTTCATGACATCCATTGGGGGGATCATGGACATGCTGAAGCAGATCTCGCAAAGAGGAGAATGCGAGACCCCTCCACCCGAGATGCCAGGTCTCGCGCCCCGCGAGGCGATCGACCCGATAAGGATAGGCGAGGATGCGCCCAGGAGGCGACCGGGGAAGGAGGTAGTGGTGGAAGGCAGCCAGCGAGACGTGGAGGGCAGAGAACTTTTCGCCAGCCCAGTGAGTGTCGTCTCGCATGGAGGGATGGTCGCGCGGGTGGAGGTGGCGAGACCCCCGGCGAGAGGGTCTCCCTTCTTGCGAGTTGATCCTCTCAGCACCCGTCCCTGAAGGGTTCCGCGAGCCTGAGATGACCTACTATATGGAGAAGGACGATCCCCTCCAACACCTGCAGTGGTTCAAAGACGAGGTCTCCATCAGACTAATGACGGACGCTTTAAGTGCGGCTTTTTTGCCATCACCCTGAAGGACAAGGCTAGGGATTGGTTCCACCAACTCCCAGCGGAGTCGATTTACGACTTCGAGGACCTGATCAGAAGCTTCCAGTTGCGCTTTTCGACCTCTAAGAAGAGGAAGAAGAACCCGGAGTCCATTTTCTTGATCAAGCAGAAGGCCGACGAGTCCTTGGCTCAATATGTGGACCGCTTCCAAGAAGAGATTCTAGACATCCAGGAGGTGCCCGGTTTCGCTCTCCAGATGGCCTTCACTGTGGGGCTGAGGGAGGGATTTTTTAAGATGAGCCTGACAAGGAAGACACGGTTGTCATTCGAAGGGTTGATGGAGAAGGCGGCGAAGGAAATAGCTATGGAGGCAGCAAACCTGGCCTTTGCTAGGAAGTTGGCGAGAATGACAGAGGTGGAGCAGAGGGAACCAGGAGGAGCAAGACAGTAGGAGGGAAGGAGAAGGGAGGAGCCAAGGGGGCCAGTGCATCCGGAACTGGGCTGGAGGCAGCCAGGAGGTCCTGTTCAAGGACAAGGAAGGGGTCCCCCCCAGGGGGGAAGAAACTATTATCCAGGACCGGGGAGATTTAATCCGTTAGGGTTGGGGCATGGTTCGAGGCCACTCCCACCCCGCCTCAGCAAGCCATGGCCATCGATCGAGGAAGAGGGAGAGGAAGAGAGCGTGGGAGAGAAGGAGCATGAGTGGGGAGGAGGAACCCCCAAGAAGGGAGACGGGATGGGGGGGGGGGGGGGGCGCCTTGCCGTATCTTGATTTCCACGAGGAGGAAGGTCATGCGACGGCTACCTGCCCAGAATTTTTGGAGTTGAAGAGGGGGAAGGGAGTAGGGGAACAATAGCTGGCAATACGGATAGTCGAGATGACGGGAACCGGGGAGGAGGACCGGTGTGTGGATCGATCAGATGCAGGGGATTGAGGGGGGATCGGGGTATCTACGGGATGGGTGGGTGGGGGGGGGGGGTGGGGGGGATTGAGGCTACCCTCAAGGTCAGTCTCCACACCATGTACTGTCGGAGCATCGCCTCGACGTCGCAAGCCTCTCCCCCGGATGAAAAGATTACTTTTTCCAGGAGGGACCTACCAGATCACGAAGATCCCTTCTGTGATGCGCTGGTGATTAGGACCGCCATTGAAAACTTCACGGTGTACAGAATCTTTGTAGATAATGAGAGTTCCGTAAATGTCATCTTCAAAAAGGCATTCAATGAGATGAGAGTGGAAGCAAGGAGAGTGTTGGCGGCGGACGGACCGTTGTTTGGATTTTCAGGAGAGCGGAAGGAGGTTGAGGGAGGAGTAAGGCTCCAGGTAACTCTGGGGGGGGGGGGCTGTCCAGAAACTGCCGCTTTGTGATAGTGGACTCCCCCAGCAGTTACAACACAATCTTTGGGCGCCCTTTGATCAGTGCCTTCAGATACGTGTCGTCCTCGTTCCATCAGTGTTTGAAGCTCAATTCAGGGGGGACTTTGAGCAGGGTTCGGGGAGATCCGAAGGCAGCCCGAGAGTGCTATGTGACGGCAGTGAACACCATCTCATGGAAGGGTGATATAGAAGAACAAAAGAGGAGGATGGAGCAAGAGGAGCAGGAGAGAGCGGTGGATAAAGTGGAGGGAGGCATTATGGTGGAGCCAGAGATGGCGGGAGAGCAGGTGGATGGAGGTGAGCAGGAGGAGAGAGAGGTGGCTGAAGTGGAGAGAGGCATTACGGTGCAGCCAGAGATGGCAGGAGAGCAGGTGGATGGATGTGAGCAGGAGGAGAGAGAGGTGGCTGAAGTGGAAAGAGGCATTGCGGTGGAGTCAGAGATGGCGGGAGAGCAGGTGGATGGAGGTGAGCAGGAGGAGAGAGAGGTGGCTGAAGTGGAGAGAGGCATTGCGGTGGAGCCAGAGATGGCGGGAGAGTAGGTGGATGGAGGTGAGCAGGAGGAGAGAGAGGTAGCTGAAGTGGAGAGAGGCATTGCGGTGGAGATAGAGATTGCAGGAGAGCAGGTGGATGGAGGTGAGCAGGAGGAGAGAGAGGTGGCTGAAGTGGAGAGAGGCATTGCAGTGGAGCCAGAGATGGCGGGAGAGCAGGTGGATTGAGGTGAGCAGGAGGAGAGAGAGGTGGATGAAGTGGAGAGAGGCATTGCAGTGGAGCCAGATATGGCGGGAGAGCAGGTGGATGGAGGTGAGCAGGAG
Source organism: Platanthera zijinensis (assembly GCA_039513925.1). Lineage (NCBI taxonomy): Eukaryota > Viridiplantae > Streptophyta > Magnoliopsida > Asparagales > Orchidaceae > Platanthera > Platanthera zijinensis. The sequence continues at coordinate 17,492,034 of CM077098.1, forward strand.
GAGAGAGAGGTGGCTGAAGTGGAGAGAGGCATTGTGGTGGATCCAGAAGTGACGGGAGAGTAGGAGGGTAGGAGGGACGTAGAAGGTGCCAAGGGCAGGAAAAGGAAGATAGAGGAAATGAGGGATTCATCTGGAATAGAGACTCAGCCGGAAGGGAGGAAGGGATCATCATCAGTAAGGAGTCCTGAGGAAGAGAGGGGGAGGACCTTGGAGAGAGTGGTTGTGGTTGATGAGGAGCGGGAAGTGGTGGAGCGCAGGTCGAGGGAGCAGAAGGAAAATCTGAGGGAGTAGGAGGAAAACCCGAGGGAGCAAGAAGAAGAGGAATAGCCTTCGAGGCTGAGGGCAGTAGTGGAGGTTCTGGATATGGACATCCTCATGAAGGATGGGAGAAAAGAGAAGATCAAGGTCAGCAGAGAGCTCACCCCTAGGGATCAAGAGGAGACCCCGAGAAGACCCACTGACCAGACTCCCATCAAGCTGGCAGGGCTGTAGGCTCACTCAGTGGTTGGAGTTGGTTGAGGAGAGGAGACCCCAAGAAGACCCACTGACCAGGCTCCCATCAAGCTGGCAGGGCTATAGGCTCACTCGGTGGTTGGAGTTGGTTGAGGGGAGGAGACCCCGAGAAGACTCGCTGACCAAACTCCCATCAAGCTGGCAGGGCTATAGGCTCACTCGGTGGTTGGAGTTGGATGAGGAGAGGAGACCCCGAGAAGACTCGCTGACCAGGCTCCCATCAAGCTGGCAGGCATATAGGCTCACTCGGTTGTTGGAGTTGGTTGAGGATAGGAGACCCCGAGATGACTCGCTGACAAGGCTCCCATCAAGCTGGCAGGGTTGTAGGCTCACTCGGTGGTTGGATTTGGATAAGGAGAGGAGACCCCGAGAAGACCCGCTGACCAGGCTCCCATCAAGCTGGCAGGGCTGTAGGCTCACTCGGTGGTTGGAGTTGGTTGAGGAGAGGATACCCCGAGAATACCCTCTGACCAGGCTCCCATTAAGCTGGCAGGGTTGTAGGCTCACTCGGTGGTTGGAGTTGGATAAGGAGAGGAGACCCCAAGAACACTCGCTGAGCAGGCTGCCATCAAGCTGGCAGGGCTGTAGGCTCACTCAGTGGTTGGAGTTGGTTGAGGAAAGGAGACCCCGAGAAGACACACTGACCAGGCTCCCATCAAGCTGGCAAGGCTGTAGGCTCACTCGGTGGTTGGAGTTGGTTGAGGAGAGGAGACCCCGAGAAGACCCGCTGACCAGGCTCCCATCAAGCTGACAGGGCTGTAGGCTCACTCGGTGGTTAGAGTTAGTTGAGGAGAGGATACCTCGAGAAGACCCACTGACCAGGCTCCCATCAAGCTGGCAGGGTTGTAGGCTCACTCAGTGGTTGGAGTTGGTTGAGGAGAGGAGACCCCGAGAAGACCCACTGACCAGGCTCCCATCAAGCTGACAGGGCTGTAGGCTCACTCGGTGGCTGGAGTTGGATGAGGAGAGGAGACCCCGAGAAGACCCGCTGACTAGGCTTACATCAAGCTGATAGGGCTGTAGGCTCACTCGGTGGTTGGAGTTGGATGAGGAGAGGATACCCCGAGAAGACCCGCTGACCAGGCTCCCATTAAGCTGGCAGGGTTGTAGGCTCACTCGGTGGTTGGAGTTGGATGAGGAGAGGAGACCCCGAGAAGACCCGCTGACCAGACTCCCATCAAGCTGGCAGGGCTGTAGGCTCACTCGGTGGTTGGAGTTAGATGAGGAGAGGAGACCCCGAGAAGACCCGCTGACCAGGCTCCCATCAAGCTGGCAGGGCTGTAGGCTCACTCGGTGATTGGAGTTGGATGAGGAGAGGAGACCCCGAGAAGACCTGCTAACTAGGCTCCCATCAAGCTGATAGGGCTGTAGGCTCACTCGGTGGTTGGAGAGGGTTTTGGAGGGGGACCCTAGAAGTATGTGTTGACTGGGACCGCCAAGTTAGCAGGGTCTTAAGTTGTTGTGAAACAATAACAAAAGATGGGAGGTCTTAATGGAAAAACCACACTATTGGTCAGCGAAAGGAAGGACTCTAATCGTGGAGGAGTAGGGAAGCTCCCTGCCTAAGAAAAAAGGGATAGGACTGACCCTTCAAGGCCATTTTGCTCCGAGAGGTATCAGGGAGCGAGGAGAGAAGGGGGAAAAAGGCGTTACCATACATGAGAACGACGGGGGCACGACGACTCGCCCCCTGGGCCAGGTTTTCTCCCGCTAAGAGGCGAGACGAGGGGAGACCCCGTCTCGCAAATGAACGGATCCTCAGATCTCTCAAACAATCGAAACAAAAAGAAAAAAAAGTGAGAGAAGAAAACTAGCTCTAGAGCAACACATGGACAATATATATACATCTATACGCATTACATCCAGTAAACAGTCCAATACAAAATTACATCAGTTGTAAAAAGAAGCATCAGAAATAAAAGAAAAATCGTGCTCTGGAAGCTCGAATCCTTCTCGCTGGCTGACGAGCCTTCTCCCTCGCCATAGATCTCCGGCACCAGTCGTGGGCGATAACATACTCGCAATCATCCTTGACGACGCCCATCTCGCACATCATCTTCAGGATCAGCTCGGCGGTTCTGATGTTCGCGTCTCGACAAAACTCCTCGACCTCCTCATGGGTGTAATGAGAAGCGGGAGGTGGGGGAATCACCGAGCGAGAGGTTGAAGGAGCGACATCCTTGAGCTGGACGATCTGGGCCCTTAGTTCCTTCACCTCTGCCTCCAGCTCCGCTACACGCGAGTGTAACCTCTCCGCCGTCTCGACATCCTGCAGAAAGCCTTTGTTAAATCGGTGTCAGTACATAGAAAATGAGCTTAAGGAGAACTCACCACTCCGCCGCAAGCCTTGGCAAGAAGGTTCTCGGCTACCTCTAGTCTCTTCGCGAGATCTCCGACTTCTCGCGCTCGGCGGCAAGGTTGTCCTCGGATTCTTTCCAGTTTTGGTTATTGTAAATTAGGCAGCGCTAGAGCTTGTGCGAAAGCTCCATGGTGCCCAGTTGGGTGTGCGTCGCCCTTAGGACCAGGTCTCGCGAGGAGGCCTTGCCAAGGGGATCTGGGCCGTAACCTCCGTAGAGACCAAAGCCCAGGGAGAAGGCGTGGCCTGTAGGCTGGTCCTGCTCCCTCCAGGAGGGGAGGAGGGTGGAGACTGAGACTCGGTGTGCTCCCTTGTCCCAGATCAGTGTTGGGTCGTTGGAAGCATCAGGGACAATGGGGCCCGTGTTGAAGTTGAAGTGGGCAGACGGTGCGGGGTAGTGAGAAGGAGCCCCCTCGTGAGAGGGAGACCTGGATGGTTATTGAGAAGAGCTGGCGTGCTGCGCGAGCAGTGCCGTCTCTTCAGATAGCGAGATGGCCTTGCGAGGAGAAACCCAAGGAGGGGACTGGGGGGAATGGGACCCTAGGGAAATGGGGCTTAGAGACCCCGACACCACCACCATCTCCTCGGGAGTTTTCTTCTTGTCGGGTGGGAGAGAGACCACCTTCTTCAACTTCACTTTCATCTTCTTCGAGGGGCTGAGGCGAGACAGAGCGGAATCCTCGGCCGGCCTCTTAAGGGAGGGGGTCAGCGATTCTTTAGCTGCCTCGTCCGCCATGTTGGAGAGAGCGACGCCCTTGGACGGCTTGATGTTTCTTTTATAATGGGGGTGAACTGGCACGTTCCTCTCTCCTGATAAAGGCGAGACAGAGTGTTAAAGGAAGAAATCAGCGAGAGGGAAGTAATAAAGGCGAGACCAAAAAGAAAGGTCAAGCATACCTTCACTAGGAAGTATGGGGAGGAGTGAGCCAAGACCGCGCCTCAAGTACTGGACCTCAAAGTTCTTTCCGACGAGGTACTCGCAGAGGAGCTTGTCCGTGCCGCCAAATTGGGGGGTTGCGTAGAAGACTTAGGCGGGCGAGACAGGCGCGAGCGGTACGCCACCCAGGTTGCCGCGGATGAAGATGAATCACGTGATCCAATGATGGTTCTTGTTGGGCGTCTCGCAGACTTTAAGGCCTAGCCCTGTGAAGTAGGACACCCCGTCCTGATTGGCGTGGTAGATGAACAGCTTGCGGAAGATAGTTAGGCTGAACTCTATTCGCTCTCTCCGCATATATCTTGCAAAGGCGACCATGACGGAGATGGTGTTAGGGTTCAGCTGGGTTGGCACGGCACCGAAGTGCTTCAAGACCTGCTTCACCTCCGACCAGAGGGGTATTCTCAACCCTGCCTCGAAGTGCGAGACGGGGAAGGCAAGCTCCCCAGGGTAGAACGTGTTTATGCTCTCGCCTACTCTGGGGGGGGGGGGGGGCGCGATTTGAATCCTTCCGACAGGTATTCGCGAGTGAAGGCGTCGTACTTGTCCGCAGAGATACGCCTGGGTGGAAAATCGTGATCCGTGAATCGCTTCCCGTAGTGGCTGCGTCCCTCGCCTTCTTCAGCTCTTTTCTTCCCCATAATCGTGCGAAACGGCCGGAATTGGAGGCAAAGGAGGCTGGTGAAGTGACCCGAGGGTGAGGAGGCGAGATGGCAGACGAGTGGTCGGCACGCGAGAGGGACGAAGAAGAGTGAAGGGTTGAAGTGCAGCGATTTGTGAAAGCATGGGTCTAACCCCGGTGAAGGGGATATTTATAGTAATCATAGGGTTTGGGAAAAAAGTGTATGGACAGAGAAATTGTGCAGTGGAAGGGGAAGAGGCGGTCATTCCTTTCTCTCTCCATGCCTCGATTTGCGCAGCCCTAGGTGGGCCATCAGCACAGCCAAGCGGCGGGAATAAATAAAAATTAAAAGAAAAAAAATCGGTAGATCAAGAAAAATTAGCATAAATGCAGAATTTAAATACTGTTACAGAAAATCAAACAAATACGGAGAATCAGACAATTATTAAATTAATAAAGTTCATCCCGCGCGAGGCAGACGTCAAGTTCACAAGGCGCATAGTTTGCGCGAGACGGAGACATAAATAATTTATTACAAGCCATAAATGAAGGAAAGAGACGCGAGACGAGACGAGAACTTGTCAATTCTTGTTCCACCTCCAGCGCCCTCCGCCACAGGATCTCGCACAGGGAGGGCAGCTGGGGAGGTGGAAAGCGCAAGCCGTGTCAACACCGCGGCGAGCGAGACAGAGCTGTTGGTCGACCTCACTCAAGATAGCCTGGGGGTCGGTCTCGTCTACTTCAATATCAGCATCGATCTCCGAAGACAGGCGGGCACACTCCACCTCCAACCAATCGATTCGATGGTCCGCAGCTTGCTTCCCCTTTTCCAGCTCCTGGATGATGCGCGCGTGCTTCTGTAACATCTCTGCTACCCTACGCTTCATTTCCAACGGATCCATGGGATCACCTAGGTGTTATTCGATTTCGTCTATGGGAGGAGGGGGCGAGACGACCATCTGTCTAGAGTAATCTTCAACGGCGAGTCCTCGGGCAGTGAGTCCTCAGCATGCGAGTCGTGCATACCTGTGTAGAAAATTAGGAAGGTGAAATGGATAAATGGTAGCGAAGAAAGACCCGAAAGAAAAAGTTTCTTACCAAAATGGCGAGAGGAACTCGCGATATTAGAAGGATCGTCCCTCCTCGTCGCGGGAGTAGATGAAGGAGTAGAGTGTTGTAGTGAGACGGACTGGTGGCGGTGTTCAGAGATATTGATTCGTATGGTCTCCGGACGATGAGAAGGCGCCGAGACCTTCTAAATACGGGCAGCAAGTAATAAGACAAGCGAGATGGAGATGAAGGCATGTCGATGTTGATGGATTTACCTCCTTTTCTCTAGGATTGGTTGGGGTAGGAGGGATATGCCTCCCCTGGAAGGTGCGAGAAGGCTCCCCTGATGAGAGGGGAGGATCAGCGGCTTTCATCTTCTTGGTAGGGGAAGTGGATGACGGTAAGGAAGGAGGAGCGCAGAAAGGGATCTTGTTCAGAGCCATCGCAGTCACCTTGTTCCTCTGGTGCACAGCCGCAATGTGGTCACAGAAACTTTTGCTGAGAGATATAGGGACAGAGGCTAGAAGAGGATAGAGCGAAGGAAACGACCCCCTGCAGGGAGATGAGTCCTATATTTATAGATTGGGCAAGGGGTCCACCAAAAGATTCCCTCATAAATTCACTTTAATGACATGAGCCTCGGTTGGACTATCCTTCCGAGTTTGAAACAACTTCGAAAAGAGCGGGGATTGTGTACAACCTCGGGCTCGTAGGCCCCGAAGGCTTGAGGAAGGGAGCTAGGCGAGACAGCCCAGGGCGGTCGTCAATTCGCAGAGCGAGTGGATCCTGACAAGAAGGACTTAGGCGAGAGGGCCCAGGCGAGAAGGGTCTAAGCGAGAGCTGGGCCATGAGATGGGCGAGCAAGTGCTAAGGGAGGAGGCACTCGCGGGTGAGTAGCCGTCTCGCCATACAAGAGGGCTCCCGAGGGGAGCTCTCGCTAGCGAGACAGTGCTCTCGCCAGGCGAGAGGACCCCAGAAGGGAGTTCTCGCCAAGCACCGGTTCGGTTTAAAACCGATTCAGGTAGGGCCGAGTCTATCTTTTAGCCCCATGGGATCTTACGCTTTTGTCCTTGGTGGTCTGCATATAACCCTTCAGAATAGTAGAGTTTGGCTATTGGCAGACCCGACTAAGGGTATTCTAGTAATTTCAGGTCACCTTCATTTGGTTATTGGCAGTCCCAGTTCAGGGGCCTATAAATAGACCGGTAAGGTGACTTAGAAGGGATGCATTCCTAACTCTCCTTCTCTTCTTCTAAGGCACCTAGCTCAGCATTGGCTAGGGAGGGGAAGAATTTCCGATTCTTCCGGGTATGAGGTAGGACCTCCGCGCTGAAGCCCCCGGTCTAGTCTTTCGAGAGCCTTGTTAAGAGGGTGGTCCAAAGAGAGTAAGTGTGAGTTGCACCTATAGTTCCGAGCTTTAGGAGGGACCGACCTTGTTGGTTCCAACAGTTATAAAGGGGGAGAAATAAATGATAAAGGCAGATACAAACAATTCTATCTGGACCACAAATGTTATCAGGTGATCATTGGGTTTAGATCAGTATACATATGATGTTGCACTTGCTCCTGAAGGACAGACTAATGTTGATGCGGTTGAACTCTCTATAGCTTATTTTCCTACCTTCAGCCCCACCACTAAATAAATTTCAAGGATGAAAGGAAAGACTGCTGCTGAAGAAGATGAAGAGATCAGACAAATCAAGAAGAGATACAGAGAAGAAATGGAATCCATGACTGACTTTGAGAGATGGAGTTCTCAATCTAGGACTATCATTCTGTCAGCCTGGGACCAAATCAAAGACAACAAAACAGATAGAGAAAAGCTATACAACTCCCTAGAATGGGCCAAAATTGAAAGGAATAAAGTAATAATGAGAAAATTCAGAAGTGATAAGAAGACATGTGCAGTGCATCAGATGCCCCGGAGCCTAGCAAGTATTTTTCAGAGCCTTACAACTATTTTGAAAGGCAAAAGTAAAAGAAGACTGAAGTTGATGAGAAGGATGCTAAGAGGCCAAACAGGGGCATAGTCATCAAGAAACCAGAAACCTAAAATATTTTATGTAATAGGTTCCTTAGGGCCATATGAATATGAAACATTATTATGAGCACACATTTTGTTTATAATTATCGCATAATGTGTTAATCATATCTTGATTGTGTGTTATTTACTAATCCTTTATACTTTGAAATTTATCTCTTCTATATGGCAGTGCATATCATTGACTAGGGCTCTGACTTCTTCAAATAGAGGGAGATTGTTGGGTCCATTGATCACAATGTCCCAGATTTAAAGAAGCCCCACAAGTCAATAGTATACACATGATTGTATTTGATATATATTCAAGTTCAATATATGCAGGTTGTCTACTATTCCATGATTAGACAGGTTGTTAGGATCAGAATGTTATTTGGACTCAAGATAGGATACTAAAAAAGCAGAAATCTGGCTAAGTCCATTAGCGTTGAGTGAGTACACTTCACTCAATACCAGAAGGTCTAAAAGCATTGACATAAGATCAACCATTCAAAGCCTTAATGGTTTTGGACTCAAATCTGGTTAAGTTCAGAAGCGTTGAGTGAAGGCAGCTCACTCAATGCCTTATCAATAATTCAGCAAAGTCTAGAAGCATTGAGTCACAAAGCTTCACTCAATGCCTTCATTCAGAATTTCAGTACAAGTCCAGAAGTGTTGAGTGTAGAAGGCTCACTCAATTCCTTCAGTCAAGATAACTACCAAGTCCAGAAGCGTTGAGTAAAGTAGCTTCACTCAACGCCTTCAATCAGAAGAATTATTCCAAGTATAAATGCATTGAGTGATGATGGTTCACTCAACGCCTTATCTATTTAGCTATCTGAGACAAAAGCGTTGATAGATGAAGGCTTACTCAACGCATCAAGAAGTAGATTTTTTACCAAGTATTTTTGCATTGAGTCACAAAGCTTCACTCAACGCTTGGGCAGATTGACTGTTAAAAATGCTAAGTACACAAGCGCTGAGTCATGCTGACGTCATCAAAATTCAAATTAAGCGGTATTTGCACACTAGAAGCCAAATGACACTGAATACTTTCTGAACAATAGTTAAAGATAAAGTAACTTTACAACTACTATTTTGGTTTACCCATACAGATCAAAGAGCCTTTGGACAATGGGATATAAAAAGACCTTATAAAAAAAGAAAAAAAACTCCTCAATCCATCACTCTCGGATTTACAGAAGAGTTATAGAATACAAAAAGGTGTTTGCTGACTGAAGTGATAAGAATCGGAAATATCTAAGTTGACTTCAGTAAGAACAAAAAACCTAATTATCTATAAAAGGTTGAGTAGCAGAGCACTCAAAAAAGTTGATGTTCATCTTCAAGGCTATTGTTATCAACACTAATATATTAAAGCTTTAAGAAATAGAGCTCTGCATCAGTTCTTCTCAGTACAAGCAGAAGTACTTTGAATATCTATAATCTTATAGCTGTGAAGGTTAGGACTAGGTTTACTCAGTTCAGGAAGGTGACTCAGAGGACCATTTCTCTGGATTCAAACATCTCAAAATCATCACTCAATCGGTAGGATCATTGTTTGATCCGAGCTATAAGCCTGTGTTATAAAGGCTGAGTGTAGGAGCCTAATCTCTGAGTTGCAGGATCCTATTTAGGATATGAGATAAGGCTTGTGCTTGAGGTAGGATCTCTGCGTAGATATGAGGTAGGCGATCTATGAATCTCTGAGTGTAGGGCTGCTAAGCCTGAGATAGGAGTTGTTATACTCTGAGTTGTAGGAGTGAGTTTCACTCTGAGGTGTAGGATCCTGAGGGATCTAAGGTATAAGCTCAAGGATCCAAGCAAAAGGTGACAAGCAAAAGGATCCAAGAAAAAAGATGAGTTAGCCGAATATAGCTCACTGCTAGATAGGTGAAGGGAGAAAGTGGATGTATCCTAGATAGGGGAACCACTATAAATTCTTGTGTGTGGTTGTGGCTCTTGAAAACTAAACAACTAAATTTAACACACAACTTGACTAAATCTTAAAAGATTTAAAACATACCTATTCACCCCCTCTAGGTGTGTAGCTACTCTTGAACAAAGACTTTCAGGTTTCACTACCGGGAATAATGGCCAACCACGATCTCGAATTGACTAGTGGGGATGGAAAGTTGAACACAAAAAATTCATTAGCATGACCTCTATTTACATGTATGAACTATAACGAGTGGAGAACACTAATGAGAAAATTTCTTATATTATTAAATATAGAAGTTTAGAACATGTCTAGTATCAAGTCCCTAAATAATTTAAATAAGCATGAATGTTATTTGAATGTCAAAGTTATGAATAGTCTATTTTGTGGGCTTGGACACGAGATTTTCAAACTCATCTACACTATACCTACTGTCAATGATATATGTGAAAATTTCTCGAGATTACTTATAGTTCTCCTTCTGTAGTTGAAGAATCTGAGTGATTTCTTATGGATCCATGAGGATAACTAAATGAAGACTTGCCCTTGGAGGAAGAATGTCCAGAAGAAGTCAAAGGAACCTTATGTTCAAACATTATCTCTTCTAAATCCTCTGTGAGTAAAAACCTTTTTGTTCCAACATCCATTTCTACATTGTGTGTGCTAGAAAATGCTAAGCGTAGAATTAAGAAATTAAAAAATATTAACTCAGAACTGTATTTAGAAAATGAAAATTTAAGAACACGACTTAATGTAGAATCTAAGCATGATATATCTAACTCACTCGCAATCGTTTTAGTAGAAAACTCTTCACCATGTACTCATTGTAGCGTTTTAGAAGAAAAACACAAGGATCTTGAGAAAGAACTTCTTTATGCAAAAGAAAGAAATGAAAAACTATGTTTAGAAAGTTCATCTTTGAAAAAACAATTGTGGTATGTGCAAGAATTAAAAAACTGAAATTAAGGAGATGGATGAAACCATTGAAAATTTTAGAAATAATTATACTTTTCATGTAAATTCTATAGTCACCACTCTTAAGAATAGCACAATTGCTTAAAATAAAGCTAGATTGAGTCTAAAAAGTAAGAATAAAGATTTGAAAATAAAAATCAACTTGCTTAAAGAAATTATAAAGAAGAATTCGCAAAACATAAATTTACAATATCAAATAAAATCCAAAAGCATGTTGAACATAAGCTCACACACAGTAGTTAAGCCAATCAAAGGGAGTAGAAAACTTCAAACAAGGGCAAATGAAATCCCAAAACATAAAAATCACCGTCATTTGCAAAATCAAATCACTCCCAACTTAAAATCAAATGAAAGAAATTTTTTGTTAATGAATCGCTATGATATGAGTCTTTATGTTAGCAATATAATTCTAACTTGGAAAATAAATTCAATATATATAAATCTCCAATGCAATGTTGTCTATGTAATGATCATCACATAAAGGTTCTTAAAAATCATAATGGAATTGTGCAATATAAACACGATATTAAACCAAAGTATGAAAGGAGACCCATTAGTAGAAATGACACACCACTTCCAAAAGAAAGAGCTCATTCATCATTGCCTCCCCGTAAGTCGAGACGAAGCGTTTGGGTACCCAAAGGAACCGTCACACTTGGTTCTCTTTGGATATCTAAATATCTTATTTATTAGGTATCTTTAAAATGCGTGGAGTAGAGCCCAGTCAAATTGAAATATTCAACAATCTACTTCACGATTTGCTTATTTTTTCTTTCTTTTTTGTTTTGTACTTTTCCTTGAGCTATTACGCTATAATCACTTTATATATATTGAGATATGACTTTCACATATTAAGTTTATTGATAAATCTATCCAACTAAATGAATTTGAATAAAAGTCGTATCCTTGCTAAGTGGCCAAATTGTACTCATTCTCTAAATTTTATTCTCGTAAATTCATTATCTACAAATGTCTTATATTATCACTATAATTTGAATACCTTTCAATAATGGATTTGAATAGAATATAAGAAGCCTTAAGTTACAATAGTTTATGTGCAACCTTTGATTAATTCCCTATTTTCATGCTGCATCAAATAGCCCCTAATACGCAAAATAATAATATAAATTTCGCACATGCAAATCGATTATATATCTGTTAAACGCTTCATATCATTACAAATGGTTACCCTATCTTTTCATTCTAGCATTGTCTTTAACTATGGGAGAACATCAACGTTCATGCTAGTTATTTCATGTCATGTTGTGTTAAAGTAAAAAAGTGAATGCTTTCCAAAAAATAAATTAACAAAGATGAATGTGAAATTCACATACACCGCAATGATTTATTATGATCAATTGACATCCTAAACTCAAATTTTATCTAATTCAATAACATAATTTATAAGAGTACTTAAGAATAATCTTGAATTGGTTATGTTTATCTATCTTAGAAAGTGTAAATCATGTGATAGATATTAGTTTCATTATGCTGTACTCATTTTGGTGTATTGTGTTTGTGAAGTGCTTCACTTGCATTTGCATGTATTTCTTTCTTATAAGGACCATATAATCAGTTATGAACCAATCAAAATCAAATCATATAATCATTATCTCATCATTCTTGGTCTATGAAATATTTTTGTGATGAAAACATGCAACATCTTGTTAATATAAATCAACCTCTTTTTGGAAGCATAACACTACATTTTGTACTCATTCTCATCACTCTAGCATCACAATATGGTATATGTGAAATTGAATATTTTAACTAGGATTGTTTTGGCTTACAATGCTAACTCTTTAAAAATTTAGAATATTAATAGTAGAAAATTGGGATACCAATGTAAATTGAATGTATAAATATAAAACTGTAATTGGATTTCAAGTCACCTATCTGTAAAACTACAATAAATCCAAACTTTTAATATGCATTAGTACCAAAATTCTATATATGTATTTCTAGGAAACTATTGCATAAGTTTTACCACGATAACTCACCCATTGTTTATGTCTCACAATAGCGGGGGCATAGGGTTGTGTGCATTAGAGACGCAAACATATAAATTATGTCTTGTCCTTAACCAGGGAAGGTTCCAGTAGGTTCTTGAGAGGCACTAGGGGGAAAGAGTGTTAGGTTGAGCGGGTTCTTTTGTATGCATATGAGATTAACACCCTAACCTACGATATTTTGTGCATCTCCTCATGCCCATCCGTCACTTAATACAGGGCTAGGGTGTTGACATATTGTTTGGGTTTTTTTTGTCTTGACCATGCTTATATTTATTTTACTACATGACTATTGCATCACTCATCATGATTATTTATTTCATGCATACACTTGTGCGGGCAAGTTTTTCTATTTGTGTCTTCCAATCCTTATGTCTGGTGTGTGTTTTCTTTTAGTGTGCTTTATAAATGAAAATCCGATAAAAATTTGAAAAATCCCAAAAATTCAAAACACGTTCTTTTTCAGTTTGATTTATTTAATCTTTGAATAGTAAAACAAAAAAATATATAAAATATAAAAGCCTAAAATAAAAAATGGAACAATCATTCATAAGACATTTATGACTAGAGCTTACTTGTTATAGTGTATCTATCACTATTCACACATCCCTAGAAAATGCACTCTTGTAGAAGTTCAAAGCTTACATGTTATAACTCGCGATATTGTATCTAACATGCTAGGAATGACTTGAACAATCAATGTCATGGTGTTCATGTTTCTTGTATAAAGTTTAAAGCTTTGTGCCAACATTCTAGTAAAAAACTTTTTTTGTATACAAGTTAAAGTATATCTATCTATGTGGGTAGATTTCAATTGATTCGGGGAAGTTGAACTCAAAAAAAATAATATAAAATTTGATAGTAAAAAAATGAATGAAAACAAAAATGTGAAAAATATATGTATGCCATCAAATCTTGTGCCAAGAATACCCCTCAAGCACTACTCATTCCTCCTGATAAGTTTTTATGAGCATTGTGAGGATTAGCACCTTGGTCTAAATTTTTTTTTTCGATCTTATGCATAGACTACAAATTGAGTTAGTGCCCCTTGTTCTAGTCTTGGTATGAAGTAGATAGAAATGTGACGTGAGTTTTCACTTTATTTCTCTTGTGTTAGCATATTGACTTATTGAGATAAAACATATATTTATGATTATTTTTACCTGATGTTTTTCTCTATAATGTTACACGCACACCTGTCATTATTCTATCTAATGCTTCCGTACATAAGAATTAGACTTAAACTACATTATCTGTTTATAACACATATGTTCTAGAACACGATTTCTATTCATGACGTTTACAATGTTGCATCTTATTAACTATATAAATCCCCTAACATTATACTCCAAATCATGTGTATTTAGATTCATATGTATTGTCCAAATTTCATATGCTCTGCAAAATTTTTTCATGTCAACTATTATTCGTGTGTTGGGTAGGTCTATATTCATGGTGTTCCGCTTCTATTTTTTCCTCGAGTGCTTATTTTTTTACACGTATATGTGCATGCTTCTCATCTATTTATTTTCACGAAACATATTCGGTAATCCCCGATCTTTTCAATAATATCAAAAGGGGGAGATTTAAGTGTTCATGAGTTTGTCCTATATTAAGTCACCCAAAAAAGATTTTGTGTAGGGGAGCACACATGTAGGGGGAGCACACCTATAGGGGGAGCTGTATTGATTAATTCAACCTGCTATATTTCATGCTTACTGATAAGATTACACTATTCCTTACTATTATTATTTCTATCTCATGAATGAGATTTAATATTATCAAAAGGGGGAGTTTGTTGGAACATATGATTCACATCTCTTTGGTTTGACAATATCAAAATTCGGAGTTGTATTTGATCATACTTGTGTTGGGTATAGTGTGCAGGTTTCCAGTACAAAAAGACCAAAAACATCAACTTTTGCAACCTACCGCCGCGCGCTAGCATGGAATTATTTCTGGACAGGCTCTCGGGTACCTACCGCGTGATGCTAGTTCTACTGCCCCGCGCTAGCTCAATTCATTGACGATTTAACTGCACTGAGGAGAAAACCATTAAGGAAAGTTGACGAATCGTTAAGAAAAAGGTTACCGCCGGGCACTTGCATCTTACCGCGCCGCGGTATCATAAAAGCGAAAAAATATATTATATTGATATTTTTTCAAATATGTTGGACAGCTGTCAGCATCGCGCGAATCGACATACCGCCGGGCGCTAGCCCTACCGCCGGCAGTAGCGTGTTTTACAAGACCTATAAAACACGCGTTTCATTTCTTGGACAAGAGACAAAGGAGAACTTTTCATTCTAGGGTTCGACCGCCATCTGTAGGAGGATGAAATTTCATCCCCGTTGAAGGAAAAACACTATTTCTTCCTCCGGTCCGTGATCAAAGAACTTCGTCGAACGAAATCTTCAACGACCATTCGCGACTGGTCGACTACAACAAGAACGATATTCAAGAGCATGGATCACACACTATTTCTCAGAGGAGTTATACGTTTGAGGGAAAAATAACTTTTAAACTCTTAAATTTTCTTTTGTATTTTCTTTTTTTTATCTGATCATGGTGAAAAGGAAATCGACCTGGGAGGTTGTCGGATTCCTGTGAGGAGTCTACAAGAAATCATCTTGGGAGGACGTCTAGATCTGGGAGATCTAGTGGGGGCCCTTAGACCCTTCTGGTGAGGAAGGTTAAGAGCCGGCTCATCAATCTTCTTGGGAATAAGAGGGAGAGCCAGTCGGTCCTGTGAGGGAAGGTATAGAGACTGAAACAAGATTGTATTCATTGCCTTCGATCTTCGGCTTCACAGAGATTCAGTTTTGCTATTGTAAATAACTGTTCTTATTTTGAATAAAATTATATTTTGTTTATTACTTTTCAAAATCGTTGTTGTATGTTGCTAGACATTTGGGTGTTGTGTAGGAAATCTGAAAATGAAGTTTTACAAAGAGAATCGATCTCTGTGACCTACCGCCGGGCACTAGCCTTACCTCCCGCGGTAGCTTCCAGAACTTGTTTTCCTTGGTAAAAATCTTTTTTATTTTTGTATTATTTTTAAAACCTTATTCACCCCCTTTAAGGTCGGTTACCAGATTCAACACCTTTTCTACCATCGGCCCCGACGATCTCGCCACCATCGACCCTTACCGTCGCTTCTAACACCGACCCTTACCGACGCTCGCCGTTTCTGTAATCGTCCCATACCACCGCTCTGACAACCTCGACTCTCATCACCACTACCAAGCCCTTTACCAGATCTTGTCGATTCTGAGATCTGCACTTCCCCGTGATGCCTTAGCTCGTCGCTCTCTTGGTTCTACTCCAACAAATTGATGCCCTAGCCTTATGAGCCTGATTTTTCTACCAAACAGTCTGCGTCTATATCTGCAAAGCTTTTCTTAGAGCTCTACTCCATCAGCAACTTTTCCATCTGCCAGAGCTCTCCCAAACAGAGCCTAAGTCGTTTCAAATGAAGTCTCAATTGCGCTCTTCTCATATTCTGCTGACGTAAATTTTATTTTTTTGAAAGTAAAATTAAAATAATTAACTTAATCTCTCAATTCTAACCACAAATAATATTGATTGTTATCCAGATAATGTTATATTAGTTCTTTAGTGGATCAATGATTCTTCTCTATATTTTAATAGTAGAAGAGGGCAAGTTCATAATATTAGAGATTGGATCTCCGAACTTCGTGATTAATTTTTTTGTCCATTAATGATTTGCCAATAGTGTGTCGGACTGCTGTTCAACTCTGAAGATTGTTACGGGAGACCTCTTGTATATGAATGAGGACCTTTCTTCTGAGATCTGTAATCTGATGGATGTTGATCATAATCAAGATGGTCATAAACATGGTCACTTGTTCAATTAAAAATAAAAATCAAAATGGTTAACCTCAAAACAAAATCAAAATAAAAAAAATAAAACTTAAGATATTCTATTATGCAAATATTAAATTTAAAAAAACCATCAAAATGCATCAAAAAATTTACTTTAGATAATACAAATTATGTTAAGCTAAATTTATAAGCATTTTTGTGCTAAGTGGGAAACTTTCATCAAGCCATTTGAACAAAAAAAATAAATTTATTATAAGAAAATAAGGAATATAGTTTTTTAAAGAAAGTTGTAAAATTCTGTAGATATTATACCACAAAGCTCGCACTTTTACCAATATTTTGGGCTCACTAAATTAACGTGCCTTCTAAAAACATTGATCCATCTCAAATTGATAACTGACATAAGCCTCACTAATTTTAGATGACTTCTTTTTGAGTCATTTACCATATTTTTGTACATTATTATCCATCAATAATTTCATATAGATGTTCTCTTTCATGCTAAAAAATGATAATCACCATACACCCTAACAAGGATGGTCAAATAAATTTAGGGCATTGTATTGATAGTTGAACCAAAAATGAAAAAAAGTAATCAAGGATGTACCTTTCAAAGACTGAGAGAAGAAGTTCTGACGCATCGAAGTCCAAAACAATAAGAAGTCCAAAACACTAAAATAACATATTTTAGGTTTAAACCCCACAATCCTCTTCCTCTATCGTCACCTTGATATTGAGACAACGAAAAAGAAGTTCTCTGACGCATCGAAGTCCCATCCCAGACAACAAGCAATAACAATTTCTTTCAATCGTGAGGAAGAAGTTTCTCTGACAACAGGTTCATCTCTATTCGATGAGAAAGAAGTTTTTCAACAATAGGTGACAACAATTTCTTTCAATCGCGAGGGTGAAATTTCTAAGACAGTAGCTTCATCTTTTGTCCATGAGGAAGAAACACTATGGAAGTTGTAGTTTGGCAAAAACAGTTTCAAAAGACCACCGATTTATCTCTAGTGATTTCGTGGATTGATCTCCAATTTCCCTAGCTACAAGAACAGTTAGGCGAGCACATTTTCCCAATTCCTGCAGTTTGGCAGTTGTAGTTTTTCTAGTTGACACAGTTAACAGTTGGTGACAACAATTTCTCATCTTTTACGTATACCCTAACTATGGACTTATTTTTTCATTTGATGAGATCATCTTTGTAGTGTAATATATTGATTTTTTAAAGTAAAAAATGCCACATTTTGTCGATTTAAAGTAGGACAACACGTTGGTTGAAGAAAAATGTTCTCAAGACAGACATGCTTTAGAAAGTAACCGTGATTCATTAAGAATGGAAGAGAAGTCTCATGAACACAATTCCTCATTTATGGATGATTTAGAGGAGAGTGATTTTGAGTTGGAGGATGTTATATTTGATGAAAATATAAATGATGAAATAGAATTGGTTGGTGTGAGGGATAAATGAAAGCCTTTTTGAATACTAATGTTAGTCTAAAATATACATTAGGAAGCATAATAGTCAATCATCATCCAAATCACATAATGGCAAATCTTAACAAATTCAATTTTATCAAAGAAATGCATATGGTTCTGATTTTGAGTTTAGTGTTGGTTTGTTTTCAATATTGCTCCTAATTTAGGGATGCGGTGAGAATGTAAGCTACCAAACAAGTGAGATCACTAAAATTAACCAAAAAATAGAGTGATAAGCTTCAAGTTACGTGTGATTATGGTTGAGTTTTATTTGCTACTTTCATTTTTATGAGTGAAATAACTTTTTAAGTTAAGATAGTCAAAGGGGCACATACATGCTATAGAGTCACGGGTGCCAAACATTGCAATTCTAAGTTTCTTGCAAAAAAATGTGAGCACCACATTAGAAGTAACCCATAGTGACCTGCAAATACAATATAAGAAGTTATGCAAATGGCGATCAAACTTTCTTAAGTATTTGGAAGATGTAAATAGTTAGGAAACATACTGCTAAATTAATTAGTGGTACAGAATTAGAGCAATATGCAAAGCTTTGAAACTACTGTGAGGAAATTTATAGGACTAATCAAGACATCACAATTAAGGCTAAATGTAAGTACGATGCAGCCTCACAAACATGAATTTTCAAGAGACTTCACATATATTGGGGCACATTGAAGAAAAATTTCATAGTTGGATGCAGACCTATTATAGGTTTGGATTGGACTCAATTGAAAACATCTATTGGAGTATTATTATGCACAGTTGACATTGATCGTAATAATAACATGCATCTAATTGCTTATATTTTTGTTTAAAAGGAAAATACAATGAGTTGGAAATGGTTTGTGAATCTCCTAATTGAGGATTTATGTACGAAAAATAGTCATATATGGACTATTATATTTGATATTCAAAAAGAGTTAATAAAAGTTACTGATGAGTTATTGCCTAATGTTGAGCACATATTTTATTTAAGGCATATGTACAATAACTTCAAGCAGAAATATAGAGGCCTATAGCTAAAAGATTTGATATGAAAGGTTGCAGCCAGGAATGTGATTGTAGATTTAAATAATGAAATGTAAAAGTTAAAAGCATGTGATCACTGGGTTAGAGAGCGACATGAAAGGCATCAGATGAAGTCTCAATTTAGTACGTGGTCGAAGTATGATATGTTGCTTAGTATTTTTTGTGAAAGATCAAACAAAATGATCTTAAAGGCAAGAGATAAGTCTATAATAACGATGTTGGAGACTGTCATGGTGATTCTCATGAAGATGTTACACACTCAAAGAGACAAGGAGTTTAAATTTAATAGAGATATGCTCTTTTATACAGAGAATTTTGGAGAACAACAAAAAGAATGTGCATAGATATATTTGGGGATGGAATGTTTATGACAAATTTGAGGTTCAAGGGTGGAAAGGAGACAAATGAACGGTTTATTTAAATTCAAAGACATGTGGCTGAAAATGGTGGGAACAAACTAGTTTTCCTTGTGTGCATGTAAACATCATGCATTTTTTATCGAAGGAAAAATGCTGAAGACTACGTTGAACATTGGTGCAAAAAAGAGAAGTTTATGAGGGCTTATGAACATTTACTAAATCTCATAAATGCTCAAAAGGAGTGACTATTAGCCAATTTGAATCCAATTCTTCCATGTTCTAATGAGCACAAGAAATCAGAAAGGTCATCATGCTAGGAGAAAAGAGACAGATGAATTAGAGACCCAAAATATGGAATTAAAAGCCCTGCAGTGGAGACAAAGATACAAGGAGCAGAGTCCGACCCGCGGAGAATGCGAGGGGAGAGGAAGAAGGGGATTTGCGATCAATCCTAACCCTAAAAATAGGGGATAAAGAGAACTAAAGGGGGAAAACTTAGAGAGAGAGATAAAATAAGATTCACTCATTCATAATAATTAATGGACCCAAGGGGTCCCTTAAATAAAAATTACAAGTCTTCCAAAGATTATCAAAATATCATGCGTGAAATAAATGACACGAATCATCATACTAACCCTAAATAGCATCGCTAACATGACAAATTCATAATATATATATAAAATAAACTAATAACTTTGACTATTATGGACCTATATCATATTCTTTAATTCCCCAACCACTAGAAAGGTTTCATAAACTATCCTTATTGAGTAAGCTATTTAGAACATTGATTGGAAAACTTTAAGAATAATTTTCATAAAGTATTTTATAAAGAGTAAGCACCTCTAATTTCATTTTACAATTTCTTCAACCACAAAGAATACTTTTATTCAAAGTAATGAAAATGTCATGCACCTTATTTCCATTAATATTTTGATACAACAAGCTAATTACATTCTAATCTTAATAATTTTGCAGGTGGGGGAATGAAAAAATACCCCCTGAAATTCAATATACAAAACTAATTATTTGGGGGGTGCAAAGTACCACTAAAATAATTTTCAGGGGTGCACTAGACCAAAATACCCCTGAAATTAAAGCATCGATCCAAATGGTCAACTTAAATGCAACTGGGAGTGCAAAGTGCCAAATTTAACAATTTTGGATGTAAAGTGCCAATAATAACAATTCTGAGGATGTAAAGTGTAAATTATCTATTTTATTTGCTAAAATAACTTCCATATCAAATCAAGCTCGCATCTATAGTTTAGGTTTGTTTGAGTCAACTTGACACCATTAACATAGGCTTATGTTAAATTCATCACACACCTTTCATTGCCTACCTTGCATCAAATTTATGGCAGTTTCTTGAGTTATATTAAACCCTATAAAACACTCAAACCTACTTTAACAACAAATCAGCAGTCCAGTCAGGCCCTGTGATACAAAGTAAACTAAGCAATGACACTAAAACAAAGTACATAGTACACATAAGTAAAAGTACTAAAAGTAAGTTTACAACAAAAGTAAGAAATGGAGTTAAGGGTAAATAAGAGTATGCCAAAATTTGATTCGCAGTGCCAACTAGTAATGAAAAGAACCATAAAATTTCAATTACAAAAATCTTAAACATTATATGATACAATAAAAATATTAGCTAATTCTGATACATCAAATCTGAAGTAAAAACACAATAACTGAATAGAAAAATAACTGAATGAAAGATAAACTATTAAGAAGAATTGTGACACTTGTCCTAAGAACAACTCCCATCAGTGACCCCTGAAAAAGAAATGTACGAAGACATGTCAACATAACAGGTGAGTAAGAAAAATGACTCCTCCCGGTAACACTAAAAATACATAAATAGTTTATCTATACAAATACGAGCTTTCAATTATTAATGAATATTTTTGAATAAATTGTTTATAGGTTTTATAAGTAATTTTCTATATTGATGCATTATAGATTTTGTCTTATTATTTGAGTTCTTGCTTGCAATTATTTTTGGTAACCTAAATTCTTTTTAAGGATCGAGTAATTAAATTGTCATATTTTCTAATTTATTGAGCATAATCTAATTAGGGATTCCACACGGTGACCCGAAGGTGTCCTGAATTGAAATATTTCCTGAGTGGAACATGGGCTTACATCTGAAATTTTTCACGTCAGGAAAAGTGGCTGACAACCCCATATTTGAGGCTCATATAAACTGCAAGCCATAAGAAAATGAGGTAACTGGTCTGAAGCTTATTACATAATTGGAGCGTACTTCTCCGTCTGAGTATATTCTACATTCTAGATTATATTTGATATTATTGTGAATGTAAGTAATCATGTTACACTACGTATATTGCATCATACTTAATTACTGACTTTATCATGCAATACTAAGTTATATGTGCATTTATTTTCTGCATTATTTGAGGTAATTTAATTAAATTTGTACTTGCACTAGTTGTTGAATAATTAAATTGCGTAAGCATTCTAAAATAACTTAGATAATGCACTTACATAAAGTGATATGTCTAGCCAAGATGAGTCAAATTTCTTACTTCGGGATGATGCCACTCGTACACACGGTGCAGAGGTATGCATTCCTTTGAGTAAGGTCTATTAAGAATTCCTAGTAGAAATCTCACTTTGATCGATACCTATGTCAATTTAAAATCTAAATATAGTGGAGACATTGAGTAAATGAATTTCATCATACTAAGATTTCACCGGAAAGTACTCCGACAACCCATGCTTGACAATAAAGTGAAGGGAGGCTAAATGAAAGAAGGTAGAGATGATTTTTACCTCTTTCCCAATTTCAGAGAACTACACAAAATATCGACAATTTCTGAACAGAATGGAGGTCGATCTCTCTAATTCCTGTGATTGGTGATGAATTGGTCGACAGGTCTCCACGAGCATAACAAGATGGCACCGAGGGTTGGTGGAGGACTCGATGTAGCCTGCGCTTGTTTTCGTTGATGACGATAAGAGGAGGTGTCGACAAGCAATTCTTGTGAGGGAGAAGGGAGTCTCGTCTGCTATCAATGATGGATCTGGGTCAAAGGAGCATTCGTCAAGTGCCAAATGGGAGAACCCAAACTTCTATCACACAGAATCGAGATGGAGGGGTAGGGCTTGCAACGATTTTTAAAACTGAGTGCGGGGGGAGAGGGGGTCACACAAATAAGGGGGAAAATAATTTCAATCTCGTAAGTTACCAAACCTGACTCACCCATTAAGAACTTTTTTCAAACGATACACTCCTCCAAATTTTATATCGAGCCGAATATCTAATACATGAAAATTTTCACTTATTTCTTGCAGCGCAAAAGATAACATTTAATTAATTATTTTGATTGAACAAAAATGCTCTGCTAATTACTCGCACTCAGATCCTAAAATTAAATTTTATGATCGCATTAAATTACGGGTGTTACAAATCTTCTCTCCTAATAAAATTTTCATCTTCGAAAATTACAAACATAACTGAGTCAAAAAATAATGCATATTTTTCATTGCGTTGGAGTTCATCTTCTCTTTCCCATGAATACTCTGGTCGGCTGTAGTTCATCCAAAGAACTTTCATAAAATTGATCTCTCTATTCTTGAGCTTCTGATTTCTTGAGTCCATTATCCTAACTGGCCTAATTTTGATATTAAACCTGATTAGGATCTCTGACTGCTCCTTAGATAGGAGACGTGGAATACGTCATGTAATTATCTCATTTTCTCGGGTAAGGCCGTCCTGTAGGCAACCTCACCAATGAACTCAAGTACTTCGAATGAACCAACGAACCTTATACCCAATTTCTTTATCAGCTTGATTCTAGAGAGACCCTTGTCTAGTCTGACCTTCAGATAAACATAATCTCTAACAATGTATTTCATTGATCTATGTCTCTGATCATAATAGTTGGTCTAATGATCCTAAGCTATTTTCATGCACTCCTAAATGTGCATGACACGAGCTATGTTCTTGTTAATCCAATCTTCTTTGCTGGAGGATCTTCCTTCACTCTCTGCCTTACATAACAGTGTTCAACAATGTTTGCCATAAAGAGCTTCAAATAGAGTCATCTCAATGCTTGTCAGGGAACTACTATTGTAGAAGAACTTCACTAAGATGGCATGCTTCTCTCACTTAACTCTAATGTCTATAATACACATATGAAGTATATCCTCCATAGTTCTATTTGTGTGCTTTATCTAAAATAATAGTCTTCAAAATACCATTCAGTCGAACTATTTCATCTATGTACAACAAAGCCATTCTCAGACCTAATGCATTTTATTATTAGGAATGAAATGAGCAAATTTAGAAAGACGGTCAATAATAATCAATAAAGAATCATTCTCATTCTGAGATCTGGGAAGCTCATGAATGAAGTTCATCAATATATCTTCAAAATTCCACTTTAGAATGGGAAGAAGCTGTAACTTGCCTCCTGACCTCTGACATTTATCTTTAACTAACTTGCAAGTTTCACACTTTCCAACATGCTCTGCAACGTATCTCTTCAACCTTGGCCACCAAACCAACTTCTTAAGGTTTGTGTACATCTTTGTGATGTGCAGATATATAAAGTACTTGGAATCATGAGCCTCAAAAAGGATGTCATCATGAAGATGATTGACTTCTGGGACACACACTCTTCCTTCAAGAAGTAGCAAACCCTCCTGAATTACAAAGTCCTCATTCTATTCCGACTGAGTCAAATCCCAAAATTCAGCCATCTTTGGATCTAAAGGCATGAACCGGGTGATTCTATACTTAATGTTACACTTGATCTCTATCCAATATAGATAAATGGAACCAAAGCAGGCGCGCGATATCACACTGATTTCAAGTCTCTCTAGAGCTCGCACTAATTCCTCCCATTGAGTGATGAGGGAGTAGCCCGAACCCCTTCTATTGAGATCATCTGCTACCATATTGGTTTTACCCATGTGGTATTGAATATTCACATCATAATTTGAAAGGAATTCAATCCACCTACACTGCCACATATTAAGTTTTTGCTAATCAAAGATGTACTTAAGGCATTTGTGATCTGTAAAAGCTTCAAAGGAACTTTATAGAGGTGGTGTCTCCAAATTTTCTGTGTGTGAACAACCACTGCTAATTCAAGGTCATGAACAGGAAAATTCTTCCCGTGGACCTTCAGCTGTCTGGATGCGAATGTTATGGCTCTCCCATATACATCAGTATACAAACCAAACCTTGACCTAGATCATCACTATATATCTGAAAACCACCTACCCACAAAGGTAAAAATTAAATAGGCATAATCATCAAACAGGTCTTCAGCTCCTTAAACTCCAACTCGCATTACAATGTCCAGTTGAGGCTTTTCCTTTCATGGTAAGAGAAGTCATATGCAAAGCAATTTTTTGAAAAATGCTTAACGAATTCCTGTAATAACTCGCTAAACCAAGGAAACTGCGGACCTCGATAACTATTATCAGCCTTGGCCAATCTCCAATTTCTTTTATTTTCTTTGGATCCACATCAAGACATCTCTAACTGATCACATGCCCAAGAATGCCACCTTTGAAAGCTAGAACTCGCACTTAGGGAATTTTGAATATAATAGGTTCTCCTCGAGCATACTCAAAATAGTCTTGAGAGGGTGGCATGTTCCACTTTGCTCCTTGAATACACCAAAATGTCATCTATGAAAACAATAAAAAAATGATCCAAAAACTCTCGGAACACCCATCTCATTAGGTATATGAAAGCTGATTGCGTATTACTCAACTCGAACGACATGACCACAAATTCAATGTGTATGTATCTCGTGCAAAAAGTTATCTTCTTAATATCCTCATCCTGAATCTTCAATTGATGGTAACCTGATCTCAAATCTAACATGAAAATGTGCAAGACCCTTCAAGTTGGTCAAATAGAACAAATATCCTCGGAAGAGGGTACTTGTTCTTAATGGTAAGCTTGTTTAACTCGCAGTAGTCAATATATAATCTTAAACTACCGTCATTATTTTTAACAAAAAACACAGGTGCATCCCAAAGAGACATGTTGGGTTTCAATCTGAACTCAAGCACTCATGCAACTAAATCTTTAACTTTGCTAATTATCTAGGGCGTGTGAAAAGGAACGTTGGCTACTGGTCAAGATTCTGGAAGAAGGTCAATTTGGAAATCAACCTCTCTTATGAGAGGGGCTCCAGGAAGTTCTTCTAAGTAGACATCTGTAAACCCTTGCACTATCAGAACCTCCTTCAAGGTGCTCTAAGATTCAGTATGCATCACACTAGGAAAACTGAACAACCCTTATTAATACTCCTGATAGCCTTAGTGAATGAGTTAATCAGCTTAGAAACTCATTTCATACCACAAAAAATGACAAGGGAATGGTCAATTCCTTCGAACTGAATTTCCTTATTCATGCAATCTATCTTAGCGTTTATATCAAATAGCTAATTCATACCAAAAATCAATTCAATTTCAGCAATAGGTAGGAGGGATGTCTATATAATGACTTCTGATTCCTCGAATAACACTGAAACCCTTCACATATGATTGTTTTTCATAGTTGAATCGTTAGGCTTCATGACATCTTACTATGTTACGTCTGGAAAGATCTCTAGATTGAGTCTATGTGCAAAGGATTCCATAATAAATGAGTGTGATGCACCAGTATGAAAGAGAACCTTGGAGGGTACACCTTGAATCATGAGTATACCTATATGCATGATTGTGTTACTTTAGTTATGCGTTATTGGGAGGGAATATTTAACTATTTAATTCAATAATTTCATACATGTGATCATATCCCCCTATTATTTGACCTCCTAAAGGAAAAGATCATAGTATTTGGGTTAGACTAGACCTCGTACCGGAGCTGGTTTTAGGTTAGCATTCATCGCTGCTTTTCCTTTTTCAGTCCTGCTTGGACTGCCAAATCAAAACTTTGACTGTAAGCCATCTTAGCGGAACAAGTTTTAGGCTAATAAAGGCTTAAAATAACATGCGAAGAAATATCAAACTTTAGATTATATGTTGTATTACCTAATTTCTCACAGATCTTGGGTAGGAATGAGCAAAGTGTCCTGGTTACTGACATTTGTAGCAGACTCCATAAGTAACTAGAAATTCTTTATTGGATCGCGTAGCACCCTTAGAGGGGGGTGGGTGAATAAGGGTTCTTAAAACTTTAAATTAATGAGAAGAGAAATTAAAGATTTTTTGTTTCTGTTGCTATGGCCAATGATAATGATATCATTTGACACTATCAACATAAACTTAGATTTAACAATTAAAACTCAGATTAAAAACAATTGCCTCTTGACAATTAAGAAATGTGAAACAATGATTTTATTTCAAGGAGAGTAATGAATACAAAAACTTTGATCTCAATCACGCTTGGGGTCGAGAAGATGCTATAAATCTCTCTTTTCTATACTGATCCTTATACTCAAGGGCCGGTTGGTTCTAGTCTATTTATCCCAAATACGGCCTCGAACCGCCCCCTAGACCTACCCACGATCTAGTCGCCAAGACATATGGTGAATTCACGGAATCTTCCCAGGAAACCGACATCTGCACCTGACGCTTTTGCCCCCCAATTCTCGCAAGACCCCCTACACCCCCTACCTGCGGTGAATTCACAACTTGACAATGTTAATAAAAAGAAAATACAAATATACTGAATAATTCTCTCAATATGTTGGACCCATTGATGAAGATGTGTGATCAGTCTGTTGTTCGGATTCGTAGCCTTCAAGCACGTTGACAAATTTCTTAACGCAAAGTGGAAGCACTCACGAATTTGTAAGAGTTATGGTTCTGGTTGTGGCCTCCAATTGGTGTCTCCAAGTTGCGTACAACATCTGGTGGAAGATTGCTCTTTTTATAGACTCGGAAGCTACCGCCTATTGTAGCGGTACCGCTTGGCAATAACTTCTTTAAGTAGTCTTCTCTTTCTTTGGTAATCTCTATCTTTGACAACCTCCATTTTAGGAAACTTTCTTCTTCCAAATTTGAAAACTTTTGATCTTTGCAAACAAGCATTTTTTGTTCCTAATTTTTCCAAATATAAACCTTCCATAGAGCTATCTTCTGGCAGTAGGACTTTCCTTCCCAATCAATTTCCTTCCACGGTTGAGGCTTTCACTAGCGATAGCGATACCACCTGTGGTAGCGATACTCTTGGCGGTATCAACAAAACTTTGAAATCTTTTCCTCTTCGATTTTTCCTTTCATGGGGTACTTATCATGTAGTTCATACACTTTATAAAAAGACAACAAACGTGATTAAATACAAACTAGGATTTGTTATTCTCAAATCAAGAGATGCAAAATGTATATTCTAACAAACTCTAACTTTTGATAATAACAAATCCATTATGAAAAAATAATGTATAAGAAAAAGTGTTTGTGTGTATAGGTATTTGATAAGAGTTATGAGCATACTCCCCCATGATGGATACTCCCATACATAAATGCTTCCTAGTTTGTTTCTCCCCCTTTTGATATTATCAAAATAGAGTGATGTCGAGAGCTTTGGAAATTTTATTCTCCCCTTTTTATATGTAGAGAGGATTTTGAGGATACCACATGTTGGAAAGTATAGATTACTACTTGTGTAATTATATTGACATGATCGAGCTTGAAGTAATTTTTTACAGCGTTAAGTAATTTTGAGTGAAAACATTATTGAATACATTTAAAGTAAAAAATTAAAATCAGAGTTGTAGTTTAGAAAAATGATATTTTAGAAGTGACGCGTGCATATAGCCATATTTGAAGTTGATACCACAATGATTTTGAGAACCATAAACCAAGAGATGTTAGTTTAAACAAAAATTCAGAGCATGATCCATTATAACTAAGCAAGATATTCTCCCCCATTTTAGTAGAATTAAAAGAGAGCATAGTAGAGTATATACAATGAGTAATAATGAGATCTATATAGAAAAGAAGATATGATGCAACATCCAGGTTCATAAATATCACTCTACCACTTATTAACAGATTGTGTGCATGATTGAATAGAGTAATTGAGAGTAAGAAAATACCACTTGCTAAAGCATATTTTACCACTTGTTGAAAAAATACTTGTTAGGAAAATATATAATTATGATTATGTTCAGCTAGTAAGCAGAAGAATATGATAAGCACTCTTAAAATAAATATCTTTTTGGAAAATAGGATCATATTAAGGATAAAGAATTTTAAGCCTAATATGAAGACGTTTTCAATTCAATTCAAGTTTAAGAGATGTTAGTTCATTAAAATTTTTGAAGCATGATTTCAAAATATCAAAAAGTAATAAGAACTATAATGTATTGTATTTCAAGTAAAAATATACATTGAAGCAGTCATGCTTTGCTATCTAGTGCATTTGCTTAAGATTGTAAAGAATAGTATATATAAGCATTAGGATCCAATTCTCATGAGTAAAAGTTTTATGAGAAATAATGTTGTGTATAAATAGTATTTTGATAAAGTTTATAAGTTAATTAATCAAAATACATGACATGTATAATAAATAACATAACATTAAAATACAAAAATAATATTACTTCCACTATTTTTCAATGCACATGAGTAAAGAGTATAATTACTAAGGACCTTTACATCACAATGCTCATTAAGACTTATCAGGATCAAAATGATGTTTGGGGGATCACATTTATTCTTTTTTTTGTGAT
This sequence comes from Platanthera zijinensis, assembly GCA_039513925.1. Taxonomy (NCBI): domain Eukaryota; kingdom Viridiplantae; phylum Streptophyta; class Magnoliopsida; order Asparagales; family Orchidaceae; genus Platanthera; species Platanthera zijinensis. The sequence continues at coordinate 17,520,842 of CM077098.1, forward strand.
CCGGTGTACTAAGAGAAGTGACGAATATTTTATTTGCGACATGATACTTTATAATCCTTTTGACAAGGTGTTCAACTTCACAATGCTCATTAAGACTAATTAGGAGGGTGAGAAGTGTTTGGTGGAGTTTTCTTTGTCAATTTATTTTTATTTTAGTGAATAAGAACTTCGAATTCACTTGTTTTGCAAACAATATCATTTTTATTTTAAATCACTTTTCTCTAATAAATACGTGCATCAAAAAACAAAGAATTGAGGTAATCAATTCAATATAGTATAGATAATCTATTTATACATTTTAATTATTATATTATTACACTACACAATCATGCAAGTATAAGATTAAAACCACATGTAGGTTATCAAATTAAATGAGTGAATAAGATCATTATCAAACATAAAACATTATTCATACTTAGAGACATGCTAAGCAATCCTACACATGTTTTCTGCATTCAAATTAATTGCACATACAAAGATAATATTCAAAGTATGACATAAATAAAATAATATATTAAGAAACTTGAAAATTAAATTAAACATTATACTTAATCTTTAATTGATATAATTTAATCATCCTTGACAATGACAATGAATAACAAGTAGTTTTTATAATTTTTATTTTTTTATGAAAATATTAAAAAAAATTCTTCTTTTGAAAAAAACTTTGTAAATTTTTTTTTGAAATTTTTTTATTAAATATTTTAAATTAAATAGTTTTCTGGAAAACATAGAAGTATATCAATAACATCCCAGTATAAAGATCTTCAATACTAGAGAAAAAAAAAGAAAAAACAATTTTAATACTACCGCCAGCGCTAGTACTACTATACGACACTAGCAACAGAGATATGGTATTTAACTTATAAAACATGATTTTTGATAATTTTCAATCCTAATTTTTCTTGATTCATGTTTTCTAATATATGGTACACTAATTGCTGCAAAGAGTTTTGAATAATACTGAAAAAGTTACAGATTTAACATTTTTGCTTAAGGTATTTAGAATTGTTTTTCAAAAATACATGTGTTCTCCAAAAATACATGAAAACTCAAAGATATATATGTTGGGTCCATTGATTCCAATGGACCTGATTTGATGATGTCAAACAGGTCAATGAGATAGACATAGTTATATTTGATGTATGTTTAAGTTCATGCATACAGATTGGTCTTTGTCATAATGATTGGACAGATAGTTCAAGAGACAATGACAAGTGGACTCAAGGTGAGGCTGGAAATTCAGAAAAATGCTTATGTCCAGAAGCGTTGAGTGAGGCAAGCTCACTCAATGCCATACAACTAATAGTGCTGAGAGAAGGCGGACAGTCAATGCTTATAGTATTGCAAAGGCAGAAATATGGCTAAGTCCACAGGTGTTGAGTGACCCTAACTCACTCAACGCCATATGGCCAGAATCGTTGAGTCAAGGTTATCATGTCAAAGCCTAAGCAGTGGAAGCCAAAAAATTGACTAAGTCTAGAAGAGTTGAGTGAAGCTTCATCACTCAACGCCATGCTAAGTTTGTCAACGCCAATGTATAAGGATACAGAAAAGTCGACTAAGTACAGAAGCGTTGAGTGAATCTCACTCACTCAACGCCAAGCTAAAAGGCTTTGAGTCTAGTCATTCTGTGAAGAAACCAGAATTCGGCTAAGTCCAGAATCATTGAGTGAGGCGAGCTCACTCAACGCTCTCAACGCTTTATAGCAGAAAGGAAAGCAGAAGAATATGGCTAAGGCAAATAGCATTGAGTGAGGCATATACACTCAACGCTCTCAATGCCATCAGGTAGATAGCTGAAGAATAGGCTAACGGGAAATAACATTGGCTGAAGTCAACACACTCAATGCCTAGCAGATCTGGAGAATTTTTCTAAGACCAGAATCGTCGAACTCAGCTTATCCACTATTCGTCAAGCTAAGCTTTGATTTCGTCAAACCGAGTTCAGAATTCGTCGAGCTCAGCTTTCATCTGTAAGAAGAACTCAACCTTCAGAATTGTCAAACTCAGCTTATCCACTATTTGTTGAGCTAAGATTTGATTTCGTCGAACAGAGTTCAGAATTTGTCGAACTCAGCTTTCATCTGTAAGAAGAACTAAGCCTTCAGAATTGTCGAACTCATCTTATCCACTATTCATCGAGCTAAGCTTTGTTTTCATCGAACGGAGTTCAGAATTCGTCGAACTCATCTTTCATATCTTTCACTATTTTGTCGAGCTGAGCTAAGGGTTTGTCAAACTGAGCTTGGAGTTCGTCGAATGTAGAATTTCTGGAAAGATAGTTGATTTTGGCTAAGTCCAGAATGATGCTGACGTCAGCAATGCCAACAAATTTCAGATTCATTGCAAATCGACATAAGCATTGTTGTCAGTCTACAGTGAATCTCAATTTGATTAAGCTGAGGTGTTTACCGCTATTAAATCTGGGACACGTGTCGATCATCTCGCTAATTGACAGAGCTATAAATAACAGCTGAGTTCGAGATCAAATAGCTTTCTGATCAAAGAATTAATTCATTCTAAAAAACGAGAAGCAGAGTTGGTCGTCTTCTTTCGCCATTGTTATAGAGCCAAGAAATTCAATTTGAAGATCTGAAGGGATTCTGAGTTCGGTGAGGCATTCAACATCTGCTACAACAAGTTCAGAGTATTTCTCTGAGGAAGACGAATCAGTCTAGATGAGCCCTTGCTTAAAGTATCTTGACGATCCAAGCCGTGCCAAATCTGAAGATCATTCGTTGGATCATTGAATAAGAAGTAGAGAGGGCTTATATCTGCTCGGTCCAGATCATGATAGATTCCTGAAGAAGAAGAAGCAGAGGTTTCTGCTAGTCACTTCCAGAATAAGCCAGGCTTCAATTCAAGATCGCTTTCTCATCTTATTGCTGTGAAGACGAAGATAGGGCTGACATCTGATCAGTCCAGGTAGACAGACACAGAGAATTTTCTCTTGTGTTTGTAATTCATTTCTTTGATATTCTGTGTAGGATTCATATTGAATCCGAGTGGTAAGGCTAAGTGCCTGAGGTGTAAGCCTGTATTATAAAGGATGAGGTAGGGCAAGGGTTTCCTGAGTTATAGGAGTGTGGATCACTCTGAGGTAGGGCAGGATTGCCTAAGGTGTAGGAGTGTGGATTCACTCTGAGGTAGAGTTCTTTGGAAGAACTTGAGCTGTAGGATCTTGGTGATCTGAGTGGTAAGACTTGTATAGTCTAAGTTGTAGGATCTAGTTGGGCTCTGAGCTATAAGATCTGAGGATCTGAGAAAGAAAGAAGAAGGTATTTGGCTTAATCTAGTCGATTGATAGATAGACAAAGGGGGAAAGTGGATGTACCCATCAATTGAGGAACCACTATAAATCTGTGAGTATTGTGCTGTGATTGCTGTGCTGTGATTTGTTATAATTGCCGAATAGCTTTCTTGCCTTATCTGACAGAGATAGTAATAAAGATAGAGAATCCGATTTCATTAACTTTAAGTAGCCTAGAATTAAATTGGACCTATTCACCCCCCTCTAGGTGTTTAGTTGATCTTGAAATCAAGACTTTCAAGTGTATCAGAGGGAGGTTACTCAAGAAAGGACTTAACAATCTGAGTTAATCTCCAGGGCAGCTGTCAGATGGTCAAGATGGGTTTAGGAGAGAATCACAAAGAGCTTGGATCCATGAAACTTCCTCTCTATAGGAAGGATACTTTTGGCATCTGGAAGGAAAGGGTCAGATTGTTCATGGAGGCATCTGATCTTAGGATTTATATCACAGTACAAAAAGAACCCTTCATCCCAATGAAGACATTTGTCCTTGATGCAAATCTGAAGATTCCAAAGATATACACCGAGATGACTAAAGATGAAATCATCTTAGCTACACTGGATAAGAGGGCACAAAACATTATAGTTAGTGCAATAAATGACTCAACCTTCCAAAACCTTGTCCACTGTAAGACATCTAAGGAGATGTGAGACACACTAATTGTCTTCATGGAAGGAACAAAAGAAGTGAGGGATGACAATAAGTCCATGCTTAATCAAGAGTATGAAAGCTTCAGGCAGAATAAGACAGATGACATAACCGAGTGCTTTGAAAAGTTCTTCAGGATTATTAATGATCTGAGAACATATGGCAGAGTTTTCAGTACATATGAATTAAATGACAAGTTTCTTAGGTCTTTGACTAAAGACTGGGACACAAAAATCTGTGCCATCAGAGAAGTGGCAAAACTTGCAGACACTCCACCACCAACCCTGTTTGGAAAGCTATTGTCCTATGAAATGCAGCTTGTTGGATCCCTAGTTGGATTTGGGCTAGGTTTACTAAGTTAGGATATGACCCAACATGTATAGACCAGGGTCATGGTTGTGTCCTAGAGTCTAGGTCAAGTCCTTTGAGTCAACAGTACAAAGGACAAGCCTCAAACACTGCTAGAGACTCAAGACTTAGAGAATTCAATACTTAAAAAAAGGGAGTTCTACGTTCGTCGATCTCCGGACGACGAAAGTCGAGCTCAGCTAGACGAACTTAGGGACAATTCTCTGAGCTCAGCACGACGAACTCTGGACAAAGTAATAACTCCTCTAAGTCAAACCTCAGTCGACGAACTAAGAACATCAGCTAGAAGAACTCTGTTCTCTAGTCGACTAATTCTAGATGAGGTGATTCAACACTTAACACCAGATGACATTTGACTCAATGCCAAAATGATACTTCAATAATCAACATCAGAAAATAGTCTAAGTCCAGACTACAGACTCAGCTCGATGATCTTTGACCCCAACTGGACTAACTCTGTTCTCAGGGCTCAGCTCGACAATCTTAGATTCAACTCGACGAACTTGATGCACAAAAAAAGAAAGTTATCAAGCAGCATTCAGAGGTCGAGGATCTTGGATCTCAGCTCGACGAACTGGGGACTCAGGTCGACGAATCCAATCTTGGAAATTTTCCCCCTTTTGTCCTTATTACGTGACAATAATTCCTGGGTAATTAGTGCTCTAATATTCTCTGAATATTACCGTTAGATAAGAGCATTAATTATGGTCTTCATTAGAATTGTTGCCTGCCATTTTTATAAGGGATAGTTGGGGAAACAAATCAATGCCAAAAAATATTCCAAGGCCGTCAACATTAATTGCAGAAGGATTTCAAAATTCATTTGGACTTCCTCACGATAAATATATAAAAGATATAGATTTTCCCTTCTAAAAAAACACAAGAGATACAATACAGACAATAATCAATAAACATACAGAATTCTTGAGATTAAAGATTGATCAGTCAAGAATCAACAGTAGCTAGATAAGAAGAAGAACAATTCTGAAGAAGAAGAATAACCATCCAAATCAAGTGTCTTCTTCTGTCATACTCTCAGGAACTCTCTGAAGGACAACAATACTGCATCTGTCAAAATAGTTCCTGAAGTTCTTCTTGTCAAAATTAAAAGCTTGAAGGCCTATCACCCTGCGACAAAGCTTCCATCATCCTGAACAAGCAACATCTCAGGGGGAGCTTTTGCTACCATCAAATCCACAAGTCTTCTCAGTTGTTTGAATTGAGAAAGAGAAGACACAATCATTCTCTCACCCCCACTATAAAAAGGGTTATCATCTCCCTTCAAAAGTGATTCCTGGTTGCAAGTCTCCTGATCAAAAGACTTGAGGTTTGGTTGTTGAGCACCTGATCAAAAGCTCATTGGTGTCAGGCACCTGATCAAAACTCTGAGTGGATTCCTACCAGGGTGGTAGAAGAGTGGACGCACCCAGTGTACAACCCCGTGTCCGCCGAAGGGGCCCAAGCAAGCAGGCGGGCCGGGCCTCAGCCGCCCCTCTCAAGCGGGCCAACCCCCGCTCGCCTCTTCTGGGCGGGCCGGGCCCCAGTCGCCTCTTCTGGGCGGGCCGGGCCCCAGTCGCCTCTTCTGGGCGGGCCGGGCCCCAGCCGCCTCTCTCGGGCGGGCCAGCCTCGCTCGCCTCTCCTAGGCGGGCCAGGCCCCAGCCGCCCCTCTCAAGCGGGCCAGCCCCCCGCTCGCCCCTTCCAAGCAAGCCGGCCCCAGCCGCCTCTCTCAGGCGGACCGACTGCTGCCCACCTCCCTCCAGATGACGGGGGGTGACCCGGCAAGAGGTGCGTATAACCAGCCAGAACAGCGGGGTTTGGCTGTTGGCAGGCCAATCCGAGGGGCTCTTTAGTAAATTCAGACCACCAGAGGCGGTTTATTCGCAGACCGTCCAAGGTAATCTATAAATAGGACCCAAGGGGTACTTCAGAAGGCAGGCTTTTTGTTCTCAAGTCTTATAGCGCTTTCTGAGGTACCTTAGCCCGTCAACTCGTGAAGGAGGGGAAGCGCTCTAAGATCTTCCGGGTGTGTGGTGGGACCTCCGAGCCGGGCCCTTGGTCCTGTCCTTTGTTCTTCTCCCCCTTGTTGTTTCCCTTGCAGGAGCGAAGTAAGTGCGGGATCACCCCTTCCCCAAGGGTCGAACTCTACAGAGTCCGGTTTCCGGTTTCAACATTTTGGTGCGGTGAGCGTGGAGCGTGGTCAGCAAGGAAAACCTTCAGCAGGCTCGATGACTGGAGAAGAAGGACAAGGATCAGGCAGGGGCAGCTCGCCACCCCCTCCCCCACCCCCAGCGACGAGCGTGTCGGCGGAACTTAGGGAGGAGATCCTCGGGCTCGTCAGGACCGCCCTCGGCATGCGAGCGGAGAGCGCGACACCGGTAGTTCCAGTAGTCGCCGCTCCCGCACTCGGCGACGACGCGCCGCTCAGGCGACCGGGGAAGGAACCCGCCGAGAGAGGCGAGCGCGAGTTCCAGGGGCGAGTTCTGTTCCCCGGCTCGGCCGCAGAATACCATTTTGGCGAGACAGCGGGGAGAGAGTTCCCCCCCTCGCCCCGCTGAGGGAGGAAGCCCCTTCAGCGAGTTCGTCTCCTCCGCCCTAGTTCCAGAGGGGTTTCGTGAGCCGGAGATGACCTACTACTCCGGGAAGGGAGACCCCGTCCACCACATCCAGTGGTTTGAGGACATGGTCTCTATTCGACAGATATCAGACGGCTTCAAGTGCCGACTCTTCGCCATCACCCTCCGAGAGAAGGCGAGAGAATGGTTCCACCAGCTCCCGACCGGGTCCATCTACTGCTTCGAGGACCTGCGTCGGGGGTTCATGTTGAGATTCACCACTTCCAAGAAGAGGAAGAAGGAGGTGGAGTCCTTGTTCCGTGTCAAGCAGAGGGTGGGAGAGACCCTGGGGAGTTACCTGGATAGATTCCAAGAGGAGTTGTCCCAAGTGCAGGAGATGCCGGGGCACACCATGATGGTGGCCTTCACCCTGGGTCTCCAATCCGGGTTCTTTGCAATGGAACTCAAGAGGTCCCCCCCAGTATCTTTTGAGGCGCTCCTGGAGAGGGCAGCTAGGGAGGCCGATATGGAGGCGGCGCATCCGGAGTTTGCCCGAAGGTTGGCCAGGTGGGCCGTGGAGGAAGAGAGGCCAAGGGGTGGCCGAGGGCAGGAAGAGAGAAGGGCTGAGCCCTGGCAGAGGGAACAGCCGCCGCCGCAGCAGCATCAACAGCAGCCCAGACAGGGGCGACATGAGCCGAACTTCCGGCTGGGGTGGAGACCCGAGTGGCAGGAGCCCGGGGCAAGGAGAGGGTTCCGTGGAGGGGACTACCGTCAAGGAGGACAGGGTCAGTTTTACCCTCCAGGCGGGATGCAGGGCCAGAGGCCGGCCCTTCCCGACCAGGAGCAGGCTATGGCCATAGCACTGGGGGAGAGGAGAAGAGCGATACGGAGAAGGAGAAGGGATGTGAGGGTGGAGTTGCCTTACTGCGACTTCCATCAGGAGGAGGGGCACGCCACAGCCACGTGCCCAGAGTTCCTCGAGATGAGGGGCAACCGGGAGCAGCAACAACAACAACAACAGCGTCCGGAAGTGCGGATTGAGGAGATCCGGCCTCGGGCGGAGGAGGGTCGGTGCGAAGACCGGGTGGATGTGGGCTCCCGAGGAAGGATCAGAGCGATCCACGGGGGGGCTGGGATCGAGGCTTCCCGCAAGTCGAGCCTCCACACTATGTACTGCAGGAGCGTTGGCTCCACGTCCCAGTCCCCACCCCCGGACGAGTAAATCACCTTTTCCAGGGAGGATATGCCGGGTCACGAGGACCCCTTCTGCGATGCGCTGGTCATCCAGACAGCCATCGAGGACTTCACCGTCCCCCGGATCCTCGTCGACAACGGGAGCTCGGTCAACGTCATCTTCAAGAAGGCGTTCGATGCAATGAAGGTGGAGGCCCGAAGGGTGTTGGCCTCGGACGGACCCCTGTTCGGCTTCTCAGGGGAGAGGAAGGAGGTTGAGGGAGGAGTGGGACTCCTTGTCATTCTGGGGGGGCAGTCTCGCAACTGCAAGTTCGTCATCGTGGACGCCCCCAGCAGCTACAGCGCCATCTTCGGGAGGCCTCTCATCAGCGCCTTCCGCTGCGTCCCCTCATCCTTCCACCAGTGCTTAAAATTTAACGTCGATGGGGTCCAGGTCCGGGTCCGCGGAGATCCCAAAGAGGCGAGAGAGCGCTATGTCACGGCGGTGAACTCCATCTCTTGGCTGGAGGGAGCCGAGAAGATGGGGCGGAGGCTGAAGGAGGCGGAGCCGGAAGCTGGCGGGGATGAGATGGAGGTGGAGGAGAGCCGCGCCCAGGAGAAGGTCGCGGAAGAGATTCAAGAGCCGGCCAAGGCGATGGCCGTGACAGAAGCTGAGGAGGAGGTCCTCGCCTTCGATGAGGGGGAGGCTGAGGAGTGGGAGGCACAGTCCCGTCTGGAGGCGGCAGAGGAGGTGGCGGAGATGGAGGTTCTAACCACCAGAGGCAGGGTGGAGAAGATCCGCATCAGCGGAGGATTGACCCCGGAGGCTCAGGGCAGGATGCTGGAGTGCGTCCAGAAGAATGTGGACATCTTCGCATGGAGTGCCGCGGAGATGCCCGGGATCGACTCCAACATCGCCTGCCACCGCCTCAACCTAGACCCGGAGGCTCCCCCCATCCGACAAAAGAAGAGGCCCGTTGCGGACAAGCTCGCCGAGCCCATCAGGGAGGAGGTAGCAAAGCTCCTCAAGGCCGGCTTTGTATCCGAAATCCAATACCCCGGCTGGGTCTCCAATGTTGTAATGGTTAAAAAAGGAGACGGCCGGTAGAGGATGTGTATCGATTTTTCCCTTCTTAATAAATCATGTCCTAAAGATTGTTACCCCTTGCCTCGGATCGATGCGCTTGTTGACTCAGCCGTCGGTTTCCCTTTGATGAGTTTTCTAGATGCCTTTTCAGGTTATCACCAAATCAGGATGCACCCTCCCGACGTCAAAGACGTCTCATTCATCACAGGGGATGGGTGCTATTGTTATAAAATGATGCCCTTCGGGCTGAAGAATGCAGGGGCGACCTACCAGAGAATGATGGACTGGGTCTTTCAAGGGCAAAAGGGAAGGAACCTGGAGGTATACGTAGACGATCTCATGGTCAAGAGTCCGGATCTCGACTCCCACCTCCGGGACCTAGAAGAGACCTTTGCCACTCTCCGCGGGTGCAAGATGAGGCTGAACCCCCTCAAATGCACCTTCGGGTCAGGCAGAGGAAAATTCCTGGGGCATCTCCTCACCCCTGCCAGCGTAGAGCCCAACCCCGACAAGGTGAGGGCAATCCTGGAGTTGGAGTCTCCGTGGAATGCGAAGGAAGTGCAGCGATTGACTGGGAGGCTGGCAGGACTGAGCAGGTTCCTCTCCCGGGCCGGGGAGAAGTGCTCTCCGTTCTTTAAAAGCTTGAGAGGAGGCCAAAAATTTGAGTGGACCTCGGAGTGCGAGGAGGCATTCCAGGCCCTAAAGAAGCAGTTGACCCAGGCCCCCCTGCTCCAAGGGCCAAAGGAGGGAGAGGACTTATTCCTGTACTTGGGGGCTGGGGCCGAGGCCCTGAGCTCCATTTTAGTTCGGGAAGAAGGGAAGAGACAACTCCCGGTTTACTATGTAAGTCGGGTCTTGAGGAAGGCCGAGCTTCGGTACCCCATCCTAGAGAAGCTGGCCTTCGCTCTCATCATCTCGGCCCGGAGGCTCCGGCCCTATTTCCAGGCACACTCGATCCGAGTGGTGATTGACCACCCTCTCCGCAACATCTTCGAGGGGGTGGAGCATTCCGGCAGGTTGGCCAAGTGGTCGGTGGAGCTGAGCGAGTTCGACATCTCCTTCGTACCTCGCCTCTCGATCAAGGCCCAAGCCATGGCCGATTTCCTGGCTGACTATGTGGTCGAGGTGGCGGAGGAGGAACTCACTCGCCCGGTTCCCTGGAAGGTTATGGTGGATGGTGCGTCGGGAAGGCACTCCTTGGGGGCTGGGGTCATCTTGGAAAGCCCCCAGGGGGCGAGGATCGAGCAAACGGTGGTGGTGCATTTTCCCATCACCAACAATCAGGCCGAGTATGAAGCCGTGATTGCGGGTCTACGTCTGGCCAGGGAACTGGGGGTGCATGATATGGAGGTCCTCACTGACTCCCTGGTGGTGGCCTCCCAGATCAACGGGGAATTCGAGGCAATGGAACCCACCCTGTAGCGTTACTTGGCGAAGGTAAAGGGAGTCATCGGCACCTTCCAGACTTTCTCCATCCGGCACGTGCCTCGAGAGGATAACGAGCATGTGGATCAGCTGGCAAAGCATGGACCTCGGGCGGGGGGTACCATCACAGACCTCTTTCGCCCATCCATCGAGGAGGGGGAGCTGATGGAGGTGGAACAGCACCCCTCCTGGATGGACCCATTCGTCACTTTCCTGACCATCGGGGAGTATCCCAAGGGGATGGACGGAAAGAGACTCAAGTACAAATCGGCATACTACCTTATGCGAGATGGCCAGTTATACCGGAAGACTCTCTCAGGGATGCTGGCGCGTTGTGTGGGCGAGAGGGAGGTCCCGAAGATTTTGGAAGAGGTCCACTCCGGGGAGTGCGGGAGTCACTCCGGAAGTCGAACCTTAGAAGGCCGGATCGTCAGGCAGGGATACTTCTGGCCGACTCTGGGTCTCGACGCGGCAAAATTCACAAAGGAATGTCATAAGTGCCAGCTATTCGCTCCCCTCCAGCTACAACCGGCCCAGCGCCTCAGGAGTATCACAGCTCCCTGGCCATTCGCCATCTGGGGAATGGACTTGGTCGGGCCCTTTCCCCAAGCCAGCGGCGAGAGGAGGTTCCTGCTCGTGATGATTGATTACTTCTTCAAGTGGCTGGAAGTTAAGGCGCTGGCCAAGGTGACCTCCCAGGTCGTCAGAAACTTTGTGTGGGGGGAGATCATCTATCGTCATGGGTTGCCCCAGGCCATCGTCACGGACAATGGCCCTCAATTTGCCAGTGCCGAGTTCACCAGCTTCTGCGAGCAGCTCGGGATCGATCTCAGGTTTGCCTCAGTTCATCACCCCCGAAGCAATTGGCAGGTGGAAGCGGCGAACAAGATTATCGTGAACCTCCTCAAGAAAAAGTTGGAGAACTTGAGAGGAAGCTGGGTGGAGCAACTCCCCTCGGTTCTCTGGGCCCTCCGAACCACACCCAACACAGCGACAGGGGAGACACCTTTCAAACTCTCCCACGGGTGCGAGGCAGTACTTTCGGTGGAGTTTGAAGTCCGGACACCTCGGGTAGTCGGGGCCGGAGAGCACAAAGAGGAATGGAGAGCCAATAATGAAGAGGAGCTGCGGCTCTCTCTCGACATGGTCGAGGAACTGCGGGACCTTTCAGCCGTGAGGCAGGAGGAGATAAAGAGAAGAATGGCCAAGTATTTCGACAAGCACGTCAGAGTCAAGCAGTTTGCCGAAGGAGACTTGGTCTTGAGGAAGGTGGACGCGGCAGGGAGATCAGCCGCAGTGGGAAAGCTCCACCCCAATTGGGAGGGACCATTCATCGTGCAAGAGGCATTGAAGTCGGGGGGGTATCGCCTCCGGAATGTGGAGGGCGAGACCCTAAGTCTCACTTGGAGTGGAGACGACTTGAAGCGTTTTTTTCCCTAAAATTATGTAAACCGTGTTCAATCTCTAATGGAATTTCTTGCGATAAACTTGTTTCCCCCCCCCCCCCCCCCCCGATGAGAGATGAATGTCATTGCCTCAGACCCCGAGCAGATCCCGCTGCCAGGCTCTCACCAAGCTGGCAGGGCTGGATGTCACTCGGAGGAGTCTGCCTCAGACCCCGAGCAGATCCCGCTGCCAGGCTCTCACCAAGCTGGCAGGGCTGGATGTCACTCGGAGGAGTCTGCCTTAGACCTCGAGCAGATCCCGCTGCCAGGCTCTCACCAAGCTGGCAGGGCTGGATGTCACTCGGAGGAGTCTGCCTCAGACCCCGAATAGATCCCGCTGCCAGGCTCTCACCAAGCTGGCAGGGCTGGATGTCACTCGGAGGAGTCTGCCTCAGACCCCGAGCAGATCCCGCTGCCAGGCTCTCACCGAGCTGGCAGGGCTGGATGTCACTCGGAGGAGTCCGCCTCAGACCCCGAGCAGATCCTGCTGCCAGGCTCTCCCCAAGCTGGCAGGGCTGGATGTCACTCGGAGGAGTCTGCCTCAGACCTCGAGCAGATCCCGCTGCCAGGCTCTCACCAAGCTGGCAGGGCTGGATGTCACTCGGAGGAGTCTGCCTCAGACCCCGAGCAGATCCCGCTGCCAGGCTCTCACCAAGCTGGCAGGGCTGGATGTCACTCGGAGGAGTCCACCTCAGACCCCGAGCAGATCCCGCTGCCAGGCTCTCCCCAAGCTGGCAGGGCTGGATGTCACTCCGAGGAGTCTGCCTTAGACCTCGAGCAGATCCCGCTGTCAGGCTCTCACCAAGCTGGCAGGGCTGGATGTCACTCGGAGGAGTCCGCCTTAGACCCCGAGCAGATCCCGCTGCCAGGCTCTCACCAAGCTGGCAGGGCTGGATGTCACTCGGAGGAGTCCGCCTCAGACCCCGAGCAGATCCCGCTGCCAGGCTCTCCCCAAGCTGGCAGGGCTGGATGTCACTCGGAGGAGTCTGCCTTAGACCTCGAGCAGATCCCGCTGCCAGGCTCTCACCAAGCTGGCAGGGCTGGATGTCACTCGGAGGAGTCCGCCTCAGACCCCGAGCAGATCCCGCTGCCAGGCTCTCACCAAGTTGCAGGGCTGGATGTCACTCGGAGGAGTCTGCCTCAGACCCCGAGTAGATCCCGCTGCCAGGCTCTCACCAAGCTGGCAGGGCTGGATGTCACACGGAGGGGTCTGCCCCAGACCCTGGGCAGGATCGGGCCGGCGACTTCTCGCCGAGCAACCAGGGATTGGATACCATCCCCAAGGAATGCCCGGGCGAGTCGGCGAGCCAAGAAGGTTGGTCCCGGCGCATAAAGGGACGAGCCTTAAGCGCAACGCGCGAGGGAAGGGGTTAGGCTCTCACGGCGCAAGTGATTGAGCGAGCGGACCGGCCAAGATGCCCAGGCAAGACGGCGAGCCAAGAAGGCCGGCCCCGGTGCATAAAGGGGCGAGCCCTAATCATGGCGTGCGAGTGGAGAGATTAGACTCTCACGTCGCCAGAGATCAGGTGAGCGAGCCGGTCAAGATGACCCTATGAGGCCGCAATGCCGGCCCCAACCTACAATTCGGCGGGTCCCAGGGTGAATTAGAGGCAAAGGCTCGGAAGCGCCAAGACCCCCCCGAGAGGCCGGCCCGCGCGAAGTCTTCACACGCGGAAGCCGGGCCCAGTCCGCTCTAAGGTATGGTCAAAATGATGAGCCCGAGCGGAAGGCGCGACTCGCCATTCGCGTCGCGCCAGCTTTTGTGTCTCTCGAACCCAGATCTACGTCCCGAACCTCAAACGGGCGGGCGGCCTCACTCACTCGCTCGCAGCAACGAAAAGAAGAGTTAATCAACAAACAAAACACAGTAGCGATTGCGAGGCGGGAAATAATTGGCAATCAAGAAAGTAAATGCAGTGAGTATATTATCTTTTACAAAATTGTAACTGCGGCCCGCGGCGCGATCACACAAAAATAAACAAAATACATGTCCAAAAAAGGGGGGGGGGAGATAGAATCCTCAAGGCGGCGAGCCCTTCATATGCGGTGGTACTCGCCTGACTTAGGTACTGGGAGGAACAGCTCCGGTACCACGTCGGTCACCCGCAAGCCAGAACACTCGTCCTTGAGGAGCCTGGCCCGCTGCAGCGTCCGGAAGAGGTACGTCACCGCGTCGGCCCCGTTCTGTTGCATCAGAACCGCCAGATCGTACTCGCTGTGATGGACGAGTTGGCAGCCGCTCGAAGATGCCGGCGGGACGGCAGCAGCAGCCTCGAGTGCACCCACCCGCGCCTGCAGGGTCTGGTTCTCCAGCTGGAGGGTGGCGATCTTGGTACCAAGTCGGCTGGCGGTCGCCGCATCCTGCAAAGAAATTTATTAGGACGAGTCGCGGGATAAAGGCGGGTGCGAGTCAGATGGCTTACCGCGCCCCCCTGATATCGCGCGAGGGCGGCGTCGGCCGCTTCGAGCCGCTTCCGCAGGTCGTCCGCCTCCTCCTGGGCGAGCTTGCGGGCCTCCTCCTTCTCGTCGATCAACTTGTTGAGCGAAGGGGCATCCCTGTCCAGTCGGAGGCATCGCCGGTCGACCATGTGGGCCAAGGCGAGGCTTTGAAATTGCGCCCGCGCGCTCTCATAGATGAGCACCCGCGTGGCCTCCTCGCCGTAGGTAGAGGCATCCTCCCGCCCGTACATGCCGAAGGAAAGATTGAAGGCGTCCCTGGAGGCGGTGTCCTGCTCCGACCAACTAGGCAGCAGCGAGGACACCGAGACGCGGTTGCCCTCCTTGTCCCACTGAAGCAACGGGGCACCGGATCTGTCTGTGGGCCCCTCGCCGTAGCCGAAGTTGGGATGCCCTCGGGGAACCGGCTTCTCGGCGGGCCGAGTCACCGTGAGCAGCTGCGACGACCCTGCTGCCCCGCCGGCGGGATCGGCGGTCGAGGGAGCCGCAGGGGCGGGGGCAGAGGATGGTTGATCCGCGGGGGCCTTGCCCTTGTCGCCGACTGAAGGAGCCTGACCGCCCGCTTTATTCGGCTTCTTAGAAAGGGGAGGGCCCTGAGTCAGTTCACCTCCGGATCGCTTCTGGCCGGCGGGAGCCGAGAGCTCGCGGTGAGCTAAGGCTGCCGCTTCGGCACGGCCAAGCTCGCTCAAAGCGGACCGCACGCTCTCGTAAGGCGGGCGGAGAGGGACGTCGCGCTCGCCTGCAGAAACAAGAGTTAGAAAAATCCGAGGTACGATTCAAGCAGAGGCGAGCGAGCCGCTTACCTTCACCGGGCAGGACAGGGACGAGGTCATCCAGATTCCGGCGGAGGAATGCGACCTCGTAGTTCTTCCCGGCAAAGAACTCGTATAGTTTCGCCTCATGGCCCCCCAGGCTAGGGGGCCAATAGCTCGCCTCGCCGAGTTGAACCGGCGAGAAAGGAATGTTGCCGAAGTCGCCCTTGAAGAAGACGAACTTCTTGAGCTAGTTGTGGCTCTTGTTGACCGTCTCCCGCACCTTGGCATGCATGCTCGTGAAGCACGCGGTCCCGTCCTTGTTCGCGCGGAAGGAGAACAGCTTGCGGAAGACCGCAAGGCTGAACTCAATCCTCTCCTCGCGAAGGTAGCAGGCGAACCCGACGACGACAGTGATAGAGTTCGGGGTCAGCTGCCCCGGGACAACCCCATAATACTTGAAGACCTGGCGGACTTCGGCCAGAGGGGTAGCCGGAGCCCCGCCTCAAAGTGGGCCGTCGGGAGAGCCAGCTCATCTCCCGAGAGCTCGTTGATCCGTTCTTCCTTCTCGGGCCGCCTCGCCACGAAACCCGGCGGGATGAAGTGGCCGACGGTGTCCAAGAACTCCTTCTCCGAGATAACGGCGGGAGGGAAGCTGTGGTCGGCGAAGATCCAGGCACACTTGCCCCTCCCGTCCGCTTCGCCGCTGCCGCCCGTCATCTCGCGGAACTGATAAGCGAGCCGAGCGAGAGGAAAGAGAAAAGAGAGGGTTCTCGCGAGGTAAAGCTGGAAGGGCTCTTGAATACGGTAGGTGAAATAATAAATAAGGGCCTATTTATAGGGCCGGGAAAAGAGCGGGAAAAATCGGAAAAGGCGGGAAAGCGAACTGACAGCAGGGCCAACCCCGACGCTTCGATTCCCGAGCCCCGCCCGGGCCCGCGTCGAATCGCTGGTCGGCCGCGAGAGTCTCCCGGCCGCGAGCCATTTCCCCTCCCACACAGAGCAAAGTCTGAGAAGAATGCCCAGTCGAGGGGGGACGAGCGAACCGCCCGCCTATCCTTAGGCGGGCCGGCCCTCGCCCGCCTCTCCTAGGCGGGTCGGCCCCGCTCGCCTCTCCTTAGGCGGGCCGGCCCTCGCCCGCATCTCCTAGGCGGGTCGGCCCCGCTCGCCTCTCCTTAGGCGGGCCGGCCCTCGCCCGCCTCTCCTAGGCGGGTCGGCCCTCGCTCGCCTCTCCTTAGGCGGGCTAGCCCTCGCCCGCCTCTCCTAGGCGGGTCGGCCCCCGCTCGCCTCTCCTTAGGCGGGCCGGCCCTCGCCCGCCTCTATTAGGTGGGCTCTCCAAGGTTGAAGCTAAGAATCCAGCAAAAAAAATAATAATAAATAATAATGATAATAACAGCATGCGCCCTGGAACGGGCGAGAAGAACCCTGAATTATTACAAGCAATTATTCTTAGATAATATTCGCCTCCGATAACCTGGGATGGATCGCATCGAGACGATTCAGACCCCGCGAGCAACTGCGGGCACGGGCGGGCGAGGCAGGTGGCTTAATACTCGATCCATTTCCACCTACCCTGCCTCTGCGAGCCGGTTCGAGGCGGCATGCGAGAGTCATGATACTCTCGAACCGCCGCCAGCTCCCGCTTGGTCTGATCGGCCTGTTTCGAAATGTTGGTCAGCCGCTCCTCTGCTCGAGTAATATGCGCGCCCGGAGATGTCGGCTCATCCTCCTCAGCCGAGCCTCTTGCCCCCTCCAAAGCAGCGAGTCGCTCCTCCGCCCTGACTCTGTCCCTCTCCATCCCCACGAAGGCCTCTTTGAGCAGCAACGTGTGTTTCTGAAACATTCGCGCCACCTGCGCCTTCATCTTCTCGCTATCATGCGGGTCGCCCAAGAAGTCCGCGATGTCTTCCGGCTCCACGGGAGGCGAGTACCCCTCGCTCATCTCGACATCTAAAGAAACGACGCGATACCCTGCAGAAGCAAGGTCAGAAACAGAAGAGCGGCGAGCGGGTTAGCTTCAGGGGGGTTACCCGGCGTCTGCACGTCTCCCGCGTCGTCAGCTGGCCGAGAAGAACCCGGCCGACCTTGGAATGATTTCCCTCCTGGGGCGACGAGTGGCTTCCCCAGACCCTGGACTCTCAGCGGGGGAGGAGTCGCAGGAAGGCTGCACGCTGGGGAAAGGGGACTGACGCCCAGGTCGATCATCTCCACGGAGAGATCCGCAAGGTTCCCGGAGCCCCCTTCCAATGCGTCTTCAGGGGGCGTCTCCTGCAAAGGGAAAAGTCAGTGGAAAGCACAGGTCGAAGGGCGAAACCACGTACCCAGATTCAACCTCGGAGCCGCCGGAACCCTGGTCATCACTCGGCGTGGAACGGCGGACAACCTTCCCCTTTACCGGCTTAAACTACGGGCCGGATGATCTGGGTGCCAACCATGGGGCGGCCGCGAGGGCCTCCTCCCGACTCTCCTCCCTAGCGGCTGCCAACCGAGCACGTATCTCCTCAGACGCAGGCATCTCCTGGCCTCAAACCACGCAGGGAGCAAGAGGAGAGGGCCAGTCATCGAAGGCCCGGTGGCTTATTTATAGCTAAAAGTTGGGTCCCACCAAAAGATTCCCTCCAGCTCAGCAAGGTCGTCGCTGGACACGAGGGTTGGACGTTTCTTTCCGAGCTTCTGCGAAGCACGCAAAGATCGGGGATTGTGTACAACCCCGTGTCCGCCGAAGGGGCCCAAGCAAGCAGGCGGGCCGGGCCTCAGCCGCCCCTCTCAAGCGGGCCAACCCCCGCTCGCCTCTTCTGGGCGGGCCGGGCCCCAGTCGCCTCTTCTGGGCGGGACGGGCCCCAGTCGCCTCTTCTGGGCGGGCCGGGCCCTAGCCGCCTCTCTCGGGCGGGCCAGCCCCGCTCGCCTCTCCTAGGCGGGCCAGGCCCCAGCCGCCCCTCTCAAGCGGGCCAGCCCCCCGCTCGCCCCTTCCAAGCAAGCCGGCCCCAGCCGCCTCTCTCAGGCGGACCGGCTGCTGCCCACCTCCCTCCAGATGACGGGGGGTGACCCGGCAAGAGGTGCGTATAACCAGCCAGAACAACGGGGTTTGGCTGTTGGCAGGCCAATCCGAGGGGCTCTTTAGTAAATTCAGACCACCAGAGGCGGGTTATTCGCAGACCGTCCAAGGTAATCTATAAATAGGACCTAAGGGGTACTTCAGAAGGTAGGCTTTTTGTTCTCAAGTCTTATAGCGCTTTCTGAGGTACCTTAGCCCGGCAACTGGTGAAGGAGGGGAAGCGCTCTAAGATCTTCCGGGTGTGTGGTGGGACCTCCGAGCCGGGCCCTTGGTCCTGTCCTTTGTTCTTCTCCCCCTTGTTGTTTCCCTTGCAGGAGCGAAGTAAGTGCGGGATCACCCCTTCCCCAAGGGTCGAACTCCACAGAGGCCGGTTTCCGGTTTCAACACCCAGGTTGGGGAACCACTATAAATTCTTGTGTCGTCTGGTTGCCCCTTTTTCTTTTTGTTCTTGTTGTGGCTGTGATATTTAGGTCTTTCTGTATTTACACTTATTTCTCTTTGGTTTCTGTGATATAGTATCCAAGGTTAAGAGTACTTCTTATAGTTCAGAAAAATATTTAAGTTATACCTACATACTCTATTCACCCCCTCTAGAGTATATTAGATCTAACCCTAACTTTCACAGCTGACTGCCAGAAAGGAGGAGGAGAAAATAAGCAAGTCTAAAAGTGAGGGATAGATCTAACTTAACTAACTCTAGAGGGGGGGGGGGATGAATAGAGTATTTTAAAAACTTAAGTTATTTTTATAGCAAATTAAATTAGGTGATATATATATGTATGAGAAAAAGAAAATCACAGCATAAAAAATAAAACAAGTAAAGGCAATCCAGATGACACAAAGAATTTATAGTGGTTCCCCAATAAACCTGGGTACATCCACTCTTCTACGACTCTGGTAGGAATCCACTACAGGTTTTTGCTCAGGTGCCCTTCCGCCACAGGTTTTTGCTCAGGTGCCCTGTCACCACCAGATCTATTTTTTTAAGGGAGATCTAGCAACCCTTTGAGCTTTTGATCAGGTGCCCAAAAACCAATCCCAAGTCTTTTGATTAGGTGACTTGTGAATCAAAAGGCTAACTTTTGAAGGGAGTTAAAGCATTGTATATAGTGAAAGGAAAATGTAAAAAGATGTTGTCTTCTCTGTCTCAAGGCTCTGAGAAGACTAGTGTATTTGTTGATGTCAAAGCTCCCCCTAAGTTGTATAGATCTGATCAGGAGTGGAAGCTTTGCTTCAGGGTGTAGGCCTTCAAAGTGATGTTGCTCTTTAGCAAGCTTTTAGACTTATTTTTATTTGTTGTCTCTTGAAAGCCTGAAGCATATGAAGAAGAACTCTATGTATATGAGAGCTGTGTTGCGTTCTTCACTTTTCTATACACTGTTCTATCTTGTTGACTGATTACTGATTTTCTAATTTATTGATTTACTCACTTTTGCAATCTTCTGAAAATCACTTTATATATTGATTATAGATTAAAAAACATTTGAATTTTAAATTCTTTAGTTAAAATCCTCTGCATAATTTTTGGGAGTTAGAACGGCTAATTTAGTCTAGAATACATTTCCCTAACTGTCCCAGTAAATTTGGTAGAGAAATAACTCTGTGAAATCCATAATTAATGTTGTCAGGTAACGGAAATATTCTTGAGAATATTGAGCATTAATTATCATAGTATTACTGTCTTAATATAATATAATTTGAAATCAAACTGCTATAGTCGAACTGAGAAACTGCAGAGAAGATTAGTCGATCAGAACTTGGAAGGAGTTAGTCGAACTCAGCAAGGATTTCGTCGACATGAGCTCCAAGTTCGTCGAACTGAGATAGTCCTTCGTCAAGTTGAACTTCTGATATGAAATAATAGTTCGTCGATCTCAGTTAGACTTTCGTCGAGCTCAACTCAGAGAAGGAACTCTGAGTTCGTTGATCTGAGATCGATGATCGTCGAGCTGAGTTCAGTTATCATCGAACGACTTTTCTGCATTCTTTTTAACTGCTTTTTTTTCGTAAGTCTTTTGTCTATAAAGTCTTCTGAAGGAGGGTATTGACAATCTAAGAATGCGCTCCTGACCTTGAACCTGGAAATAACCTATGACCCAAGACTATACATGTTGGGTCATCTAATCAATCCTAATAGTGAACCTAGCCCAAATCACAAGTAGGGTTCCAACAATCTCCCCCTTTTTGGGTGAGGTCACTATAAAAAATAAAGAAAATCACAAAGCCTGAAAAAATACCTGACATAATTATAGAACTTCAACAAATATAAATAATTGTGCCTTGTGAATATATATACAACAATAATAAAGTTCAAAATACATAAGCAGAAAATTATAAATCTTTCTTTGGAGCATCTGAAGAAGGGTCTGAAGCAGGTTTTGTGAAAACCATTATTCTTGTGGGGTCCTCTGCTTCTCTTTGAGTCATTTTCATATCTTTAGCAACAAGAATCTTCACTGATGTAGCTTTAGGCACTACTTCCTCTGGATGCAAACTCATATAAATATCAACATTAAAAAGATTATTCTTTTCATACCTTTCTAATTCTTTCTGCCTGTAGGAAGACATTGTTGAAAATTGAGAAGTGTCTTTTCCTTCTTCCTTGACTTTCCTTATCTGTGAAGGAGCTACAATTTCCTTGAATCTGGCTATTCTAAAATTTGGATCCATCTCTTGATCACAGACTGGAGAAGGTGGCCTTTCTTGAGTTGAATGTTGTTGACTGATTTGACTTATGTGAGAATCAGACCTTGATGGTCTATCTTGTTTCTGATAAGAAGATCCTGAATGTAGAGAGGAGGAAGTAGACCTTTGAGACTGTGAAACACTTCCTGCAGAACCTGCTGCTAGAGGAGGAGGAGGAGGACCTCTCCTAAATTGTGGGGGGTGGAGAGTATCTCCTACTCTTCTTTATAGCTTTCAGCTCATTCTTAGAATACCTCATCCAGTGAGGGGAGTCTCGAGTAAGAGTAATATTGTGCAGAATATAATAAGTCGTATCTGCTAGCAGAAGGTTTAGGAGCAGCCCTGGAGGGAACCTTCTTCTTAAACTTTCTCTTCTTAGACCCAGAATCTTCTGAGTCATATGACTCTTCATCATCATCAGATTCACTAGCAGGATTATCTTAGAGAGCATCAATCTATTTTAGCATCTCAGCAGAAATTTCTGGAGAAGCCTTTGGTTGTATATCTGTATTTTTTATTTCAGTCTTTGGCTGTACAACTATATCTTCCTTTTCAGCCTGAGGATACGACTCTATATTTTATGTATTAACATGTACATTAGTATCTAATGTATCTATATCTTCAAACATAATATCATCCATATCTGGCATGGGGGATTCAGTCCAAGCAAATGTTGGTGGAGAGAAAGCTTTTGGCTCTATATCAATTACATGCTCTATAATATTCTCAATAACTGCAAAGCTTGTCCTTAGTTGTTTCAAAACTATAGGACTTATTGGGTCAGTGTAACATACTATTGCTTTAGAAGAATCATATACAAAAACTGGTAAATTGTTGCTATAAATTGTATCGAAAGAATGTAGTAATGAAGGAATATCAACTGTGGGATTAATGATGAAATCACCAACAGTGATGAATTCTGGTGCTGCCTCTTTTGCTGTACAAACCATTTCAGTATCATCAAAAATTTCAACTGCTACTGTTGCTTGAATTGCTGCTGCTGGAGTTGCTGCTGCTGCTGCTGAAGCTTCTTCATAGGGCATCTCCCCTTGCTTGGATTCAGAGAGACCTGAACCCAGGCCCCTAGAAGTAGAGGGAGTAGAGGTGGATCTGTTACCACATGTGGAACAGATAGAGAAGGCTTTAGGGATGTCTAAATGTGGGATGGTAGGAAATGTTGGCGGAATATTTGATGGAGGGATGACATCAGGGAAGATATCTTATATAAGTGAATGTTGTGGAGTGTGTTGTGGAGATGGATATGATAGTAGATCAAAATTTGGATATGACAGTAGTGGATCTGTATGAAGAGAAGTGGATGGTATATCATCAAGATGTGATGGTAGAGGTGATTTAGGAGGTAGAGATGGTGTATCATCAGAAATGTGGATTGGTGAGTGTGGATGAGATGGTGAGGCAGGAGGGATGGGAGTAGAAGGTGTGTTTGCAATAATAGTGGATGGTTGTTGAAGAGGAGGATATAGTAGTCTGGGTGAAGGAGGTGGAGGTGGAGTAGAAACTTCTTCTGGGTTTGGAGGAGTGACTGTATTAGTCCTTGTGTCCTTAGAAGCTTTGGAGGAGGAGGCCCTGGAAGGCTTAGTGATAACCCTCTCCCATCTTCCAAAGAGGGTTGATGTGAGCCTCTTGGAAGCATTAATAAATATGGTCTGTGAGACAAAAAGTTCTGGGCACTTGGCTTGCAAGAAAAGCCCAAGAATTCTCCCATACCCAACATCCTTCTTATTTAACTTCTTCTGAATAGAATCAAATAAGATAACTCCCCAGTTCACTGATTTTTGATTTACTAGGGGACTCATCATAAGAAATTGGTGCTTGGTTTTATAGTCATGGGCAGAGTGCTTGCCCAAGATTACTTTTCCAACAACATCTGCTAAGAACTTGTATTTAATAGATAAGTTCTTTTTCAGTATTTTGTTAGGATTTCCATGGGAGTGACCCATTCTAACTAGCATATCATTAAACTCAGCACTAGATAGTTCTATATCATCTTCCCCATTGATAAAACCAAAAACTTCAGTTAAAATAACAGGTGTGAGAGGAACATGTTGTCTAGATATGGAGCCAATGAGAGTTGTGGAATCTGGAGATGATGATGAGAATAACCATTCCTTTATCTCCTGCACTAGAAGTTTAATCTTTGTGGTCATGAACTTCCTTAACTATTGAGCCTCAAACAACTGTAAGATGTTCTTGAAAACTTGATCAGAATTGCTAAATGAATCCAAATAGATGTCGAAGCCTGCATTAAATTTCATTCCAGAAAGTGTCGCCACTGCAATCGCTATTGTGTGCAGAAATAAGAGATCAAGTGCAAAAGAACTGGAAAGCGCGGGATGGAGTTCGATGAAAACCTAATTATAAGTTTTCAGAAGATGAAGTGGTAAACTCCATCCAACGAAAAAGAAAAGCTTCGAACTCAGTTCGATTAAAAATCTCATAAAGAAATAAAATGTTGATCTAAGTTTTAAGAGGGAGAAAACAATTCGTCGTTCTTCGTTCGACGAATTTTTTTTCTGAAACAAATTCGTCAATCTCCATTCGACGAAAAGTTTCGCAAAGAAGGATTTGTCGATCTCCATTCGACGAACACTCCACGAAGGGCTCACAGTTCGTCGATCTCCGTTCGACGAAAAATGGACAATTCGTTGACCACAGACAAAAATCAAATTAAGGCTTCTCCATTAATCATACCTAGCTGATTTATGAAGAATAAATGTTTCTTTTCATCTAATGGTTGGTGAAAATATCTGCTCTTTGTAAATCAATAGAGAGAAAGAAAAGATTAATTTTATTTTTGTCCACACAATCTCTAATGAAATGATGTCTAATCTCTATATGCTTGGTCCTACTATGATGCACTGGATTTTGTTCAATGTAAATTGCACTGGTATTATCATAAAAGATAGTTGAATTATTTAAGTTGAAACTTTAATCCAGGAGCTGATTTTGAATCCACAAAATCTGTGAGTAGCAACTACCAGCTGTAATATATTCAGCTTCAATTGTTGAAGTTGACACAGATGTTTGCTTCTTGCAAAACCAGGACACAAGCCTATCACCAAGGAACTGACAAGTTCCTGAAGTGCTTTTCCTGTCAACTCTACATCCAGCAAAGTCAGCATCTGAGAATCCAGTTAATTCAAATTCTGACTCAGTAGGATACTAGAGTTCTAGATTAGGATAACCCTTTATATATCTTAAAATTCTTTTTAATAAAATAAGGTGTGATTCTTTAGGGTTGACTTGAAATCTAGCACAAATACAAGTAGCAAACATAATGTCTGACCTACTAGCTATAAGATACAATAAGGACCCAACAATAGCCCTATATGTTTTCTGACCAATTGGCTTGCCCTGTTCATCAGAATCAACTACAACATTGGATTGCATAGGTGTTTTCATGGCTGAAGCATCAAACATCCCAAATATTTTAAGTAGCTCCTTAACATATTTAGACTAGGATATGAAGATACCATCAGAGGTTTTCTTCACTTGAAGACCAAGAAAGTAAGATAGTTCACCCATGCTACTCATTTCAAACTTTGAATGTATTAGGTCAGAAAACCTTTTGCAAAGTTTGGAATCAGTAGAGCCAAATATTATATCATCTACATATATTTAGACTAGCAAATTTTTTGACTTATGATGTCTAATAAACAAAGTCCTATCTACAATGCCTCTAATGAACTTATCTAAAATAAAGCTAGCTAAGGTCTCATACCAAGCTCTTGGAGCTTGCTTTATACCATAGAGAGATTTAGGAAGCTTAAAAACATAAGGGGGATGAGTTGAAGAGATAAAACCTTATTGTTGTTCAACATATACTTCCACTTTTAGTTCTACATTTAGAAATGCACTTTTAACATCCATTTGATATACTTTAAAGTTCTGGAATGCATCATAAGCAAGAAAGATCCTGATAGCTTTAAGTCTAGCAATAGGAGCAAAGGTTTGATCATAATCAATGCCTTCTTTCTATGAATATCCTTGGGCTACCAATCTTGCTTTGTTCCTTACAATTAATCTTGTAGCATCCAATTTATTCCTAAAGACCCATTTGGTTCCAATGACTGGGTAGTCTTTGGGTCTTGGAACTAAATCCCAAACTCTACATCTCTCAAATTGGTTGAGTTACTCCTGCATTACAATAATTTAATAGGGATCTTGCTCTGCATCTTTAATGGATTGATGCTCAATCTGAGAAATGAAGCAAGCATGCATCTGATCTTCGTTGAGTTGATACTTTGTTTGCACACCAACTGATATGTCTCCAATCAATTGAGATATAGGGTGATCTCTATGTGTGACAAGATCAGTGGGTAGAGTTGGTACATTAATAACTAATGGAGTTAATTCCTCTTGTGGAATTATATTTGCCGTTATGAGTTCAACTGCTTCAATAATTTCTTCTTCACTGTCTTCATCAATCTATGGAGAAGGATGTAATATAACCTCTTGGGTAAGGTTTAAATCATCCAACTTCTCACACAGATACGGTACCTGTAAAGTGTCTCTGGTAGAAGAATCCTTCTCCTTGTAAAACATGTTAGCTTCATAAAAGGATACATGTATAGATTCTTCCATTTTTTAATGTTGATTTGTTAAATACCCTATAAGCCTTGCTGACTTGGTAATATCCAAGGAAAATTCCCTCTGCAGCTTTGGCTTCAAATTTTCTTAAGTGTTTATTATTATTATTATTATGAATATATCATTTACAGCCAAATACTTTAAAATAATCTACTTTAGGTTGCTTCCCCTTAAGTAAGTCATAGGGAGTCTTACCCTTAAGTTTATGTATTAAACTTCTGTTAAGAACATAATTTGCTGTGCTTACAGCCTCTGCCCAAAAGGATAGGGGCAGATAAGCATATGCAAGCAATGCCCCAGTAGATTCAATAAGGGTTCTATTTTTCCTTTCAGCTACCCCATTTTGTTGAGGAGTTTTAGGAGCATAAAAACAGTGTTTGATACCTTCCTTCTCATAGAATTCTTTCATCAGAAGAGATTCAAATTCGGTGTCATGATCACTTCTGATCAATGTAACCTGAGTAGAGTACTCAATCATGATTTTCCCAAGAAAGTCTATATGAATCTTAGAGTTATCTGACTTATTTCTCAGAAAGAATACCCAAGTGAATATAGAGAAGTCATCAACAATAACTAGAGTGTATGACTTTCCTACCAAACTTTGTACAGCTATAGGGCCAAAAGGTCCATATGTAGCAAGTATAAAATTCTGGGTGAATCACTTTTATTAATGGATTTGAAAATATTTTAAGTTTGCTTGCTTAATTGACAAGCCGTGCAGAGTCCTTCCTTCTTATAAGAACTAGAAGGCAGTCCTCTAACAAGGTTATCCCTAGATAATTTAGCAATATTCCTAAGATTTACATGACCTAGTCTCTTATGCCATAGTTCATTGGTTGAACTAATTTGATTAAATAGACAAATTTTTGAATTAGCAGATTTAAAATTTACTACATATATATTGCCTTGTCTAATTACAATTAAAACAATTTTGCTATCACTAGAAGTAATAATGCAAGAATATTGATTGAATGATACCTGATAACCTTCATCACATAATTGGCTTATGGATATTAGGTTATGCTAGAGACCACTTACATAGGCTACCTTCCTGAAGGTAACTACTCCAACTTTGACATTTCCATATCCTTCTATCTGTCCACAGTTGGAGTCTCCAAATATCACTTTTGGTCCAAGCTTTGCTTTGAAATCAGTTAGATTGTCTTTACTTACTGTCCTTTATTTTGAACAACCACTATCCCGATACCACTATTCCTCTGTGATAGGATAGTTCTTCACCTGTATAAAAATAGTTTAGGTGTTCTTGACCTAGGTAACCTTGGGTCCTTGATTTCATTCATATTTATAGCTAGAGATATAAGAAAATTCAGGTTGGTCTGTATAACCTAGTGAATAATATCTCCTAGGAGGAATAATCCACTGAGTAAAAGGATTAATAAAGGTTTGATTTTGATTAAAGTTTTGAAAAAAAAATTAAAGTTTCTGTTATAAGAAACTTGGTTTGACGAATTGTAATAAGTTCGTCAATCTGCATTCGACGAATAGGGATGAGTTTGTCGAACTCCGTTCACAGAATGAAAGATTCATTCTCTACGCCCCACGTTCGTCAATCGCTGTTCGAGGAACCATATTGAGTTTGTCGAGCATAGTTATACGAATAATTATACTGAAAGTCTGCGTTCATAGTTCGTCGATCTGAGTTCGACGAACCATATTCATTTCGTTGAGCTTGGTTTGACAAAACATGTTGAACATATTTTTTTTAAAAAATTTTCCTTTTCTTTTGTTTAGTCTTATATAAAACTTCTTTTTCTTTATTAATGTCTTCTACCTTTTCTTTTCCTTTTTCAGAAATGAATTTAATAGGAGTAGATAATATGTTTTTCTGTAATAGAGGAAGCTGACTAGATGAAGCTCCCAAGCCTAGTTTGATATTAAGCCTGACATTGACTGTACTTGTGATATTCATCAATTTGATACTTCTCCCATTTAGGGATTATTCAAATTCCTTAGCCTCAGATAATTTAGTTTTCAAAGATATTATCTATTCTGAAGCATTATCTAGATCATCTTTGAGTTTAATATTTTCAGAAAATAGGTTATCAAATTCAATTAGCTTTTCTCTGAGGAGTTTGATTTCCTTCTCAGATTTAATTAAATCATTACATAACAATTTAAATTCAGTTTTAAATTTATCGGAAGTAAAATCAAAAGAAGAAATTACCTGATCTTCTTTTAATATAGATTCATCTTTTGAGTTGTCAGCTTCTGAATTAGCTGCTTCAGAGTTGCTATAAGATGCATTAATTGCCATCAAGCATACCTATCTGGCTTTGGCCTCTTCTTCATCCTCACTGGAGCTAGATGAAGACTTTTCCTCTGAGTCACTCCAGGTTTCAGCAACAAATCCTCTCTCCTGCTTTTTCTATTTGTTGGAGGAGGGCTTGCTGGAATGTTTCTTGAAGTCTTTCTCCTTTTCTTTTATCTTTCTTCTGAGTTTTTGGACACTCTGGTAATATGTGTCTAGGTTTCCTGCATCCATAACAAACTATTTCTTTAGTTGGAGTCTTGTCATACCTTGGCTTATCTTCTTTTCTTGAAGATCTTCTCCTGAATTCCTTCCTAGCCATCTTGTAGAATCTCTTAGCCAAGAGACTCATTAAATCTTCATTATCAGGAAGTGTTTCTGCTTCCTCAGATGCTTTAAAAGCAATGCTTTGCTCTTTTTTCCTGATGATGAAGTCCTTTGCTCAGTTGCTCTGGTCTTTATGAGCTGCTCATAAGACTTGAGCTTGCCCAACAAAGTTTCAGTAGAGATTTCATTTAGGCTTCTGGATTCCTTGATTGGCCAGATCTTAGAGTCCCATGTGCTAGGGAAGCACATAAGGATCTTTCCATTTATCTCTGTCAATGAGATGTTCTTGTCTAGAGTTTTCAGCTCATTTATTATGAGACTGAGTCTGTTATACATGTCTGCAACTGATTCTGACTCTTCTTTCTTAAAATTCTCATACTAAGAGATCAAGTGTGATCTCCTATCCTTCCTTTCATCAGCAGATCCTACTACCATAGCATTTAGGGAGTCCTAAATGGCCTTTGCTGAAGTACATTCAGCAACCTTTTGGAATATTTCATCATACATAGTTTGGGCCAGAATGTTCATTGCTTTAGCATCAACAATCTTGGCCTTCTTTTGAGCATCAATCCACTCAGGTGGTGGAACTTCATTTGTGTTTGTTGTTGTTGCCATTGGTAGTGGGGGACCTTTCAAAATGGAATTATATAAATCTTCATCAATGAAATTCATGTAAAGCCTAATCCTTGCCTTCCAAAGTGCAAACTTAGTAAGATTGTACACTGGAGGTCTGGTGCTTGAATACTCTTTATTTTGTGCCATGAGAAAAAGAACAAACTAGAGTAATAAGATCTATCAAAGATCTTTTGGTTCAGGTGTTAGCCTGTGAAACCAAACAATCACCCTATGATACTAATTGAAAGTGAGGGATAGATCTAACTTAACTCTAGAGGGGGGGGGGAGGGTGAATAGAGTATTTTAAAAACTTTAAGTTATTTTTATAGTGGATTAAAGTAGGTGATATATATATATATATGAGAAAAAGAAAATCACAACACAAAAAATAAAACAAGTAAAGGCAATCCAGACGACACAAGGAATTTATAGTGGTTCCTCAATAAACCTAGGTACATCCACTCTACTACCACCCTGGTAGGAATCTACTACAGGTTTTTTCTCAGGTGCCCTACCACCATAAGTTTTTGCTCAGGTGCCCTATCACCACAAGATATATTTTTCTAAGGGAGATCTAGTAACCCTTTGAGCTTTTGATCAGGTGCCCAAAAACCAATCCTAAGTCTTTTGATCAGGTGACTTGTGAACCAAAAAAGCTAACTTTTGAAGGGAGTTAAAACCCTATACAAAGTGAAAGGAAAATGTAAAAAGATGTTGTCTTCTCTGTCTGAAGACTCTGAGAAGACTAGTGGATTTGTTGATGTCAAGTCTCCCCCTGAGTTGTATGGATCTGATCAGGAGTGGAAGCTTTGCTTCATGGTGTAGGCCTTCAAAGTGATGTTTCTCTTTAGCAAGCTTTTAGACTGATTTTGATTTATTGTCTCTTGAAATCCTGAAGTATATGAAGAAGAACTCTTAATATATGAGATCTGTGTTGCGTTCTTCACTTTTCTGTACACTATTCTATCTTGTTGACTGATTACTGATTTTCTAATTTACTGATTTAATCACTCTTGCAATCTTCTGAAAATCACTTTATATATTGATTGCAGATTAAAAAACATTTGAATTTTAAATTCTTTCCTTGAAATCCTCTGCATAATTTTTGGGAGTTGGAACGACTAATTTAGTATAGAATACATTTACCTAGCTGTCCCAGTAAATTTGGTAGAGAAATAACTCTGTGAAATCCATAATTCATGTTGTCAGGCAACGACAATATTCTTGAGAATATTGAGCATTAATTATCAGAGTATTAATGTCTTAATATAATATAATTTGAAATCAAACTGCTATAGTCGAACTGAGAAACTGCAGAGAAGATTAGTCGAACAGAACCTGGAAGGAGTTAGTCGAACTCAGCAAGGATTTCGTCGACCTGAGCTCCAGTTCATCGAACTGAGATAGTACTTCGTTGAGCTGAACTTCTGATATGAAATCATAGTTTGCCGATCTCAGCTAGACTTTCGTCGAGCTCAACTCAGAGAAGGAACTATGAGTTCATCGATCTGAGATCGATGATCGTCGAGCTGAGTTCAGCTATCGTCGAATGACTTTTCTGCATTCTTTTTAACTGATTTCCCTCTAAAGTCTTCTGTCTCTAAAGACTTCTGAAGGAGGGTACTGACAATCTAAGTATGTGCTGCTGACCTTGACCCTGGAAATAACCTATGACCCTAGACTATACATGTTGGGTCATCTAATCAATCCTAATAGTGAACCTAGCCCAAATCACAAGTAGGGTTCCAACAAAGTCTGCAGTCAAGGACAAGTCAGTGGCCTTCAAAGATGAAGCCACAAGGAGGAGCGGGAGAAAGAATCTTTCTCCACTAAGGAGAGATGCTGAATCTGATTTAGAAAGCTCAGAAACCAGCACATCAGACTGCCATATATCTGATGAAGACTTTGCTGTCTTTTCCAGGTAATTTCAGAAATTCATGAAGAAGAAGCACTGGAGAAGCAGGCCATCCTCTTCTTCTTATCCCAAGGAAGATTACTACAAGGGCAGGAAAAAAATCCTCTAAAGAGTACAGGTATGGATCTAAACCAAATAAACATGCTTCTTATAAAGTGGTTTGTTATTGTTGTAGCAAGTCAGGGCATGTTATATCCGACTGCACTGTCAAAAGGAAGTGTGCTGGAGAAAAGAAGGAACATCAGTAGAAGGGCAAGAAGGAGAAATCCTTTATTGCCAAGAAGCAAAAGAGCTGGACTGACTCATCATCATTAGAGTCAGAAAAGGAAGATGAAGATGAAGCCTACATTGGGCTATTTACTGCTGAAGAAGAATCTATAGAGGCAGACTTCTTAGAGATGCTGACTACTATTGCTGGAGAAGCTGATGATGCTGTCAGGTTTGAAGAAAGAAAAGAAGACAACCATTGCCTTGGGCTGATGGCTCTGACTGAAGAAGGACCCAGCCAGGAGCAACCTTGTCCAAGCAAAGTACATTCTCTTTCCTCAGTGTCAAATTTTGTGACAAGTCTAGAATCAGAGGCATCGACATTTAGAGATGAAGATGGCTCTGAATCTGAAGGAGACGTCGATCAATTGATTGATGACTATGGTGAACTCCTGCAAGCACTGAAGAGAAGCAGGCTCCTGGCCAAAAAATAGCCAAAGGAGATTGCTTCTCTGCAGCTGGTT
Source organism: Platanthera zijinensis (assembly GCA_039513925.1). Lineage (NCBI taxonomy): Eukaryota > Viridiplantae > Streptophyta > Magnoliopsida > Asparagales > Orchidaceae > Platanthera > Platanthera zijinensis. The sequence continues at coordinate 17,552,272 of CM077098.1, forward strand.
GCTTCAGACTCAGTAAACATACTGAACTTAAAGATGAAAGAAGTCAGACAACTGAAAAACACTATTGTCATTCAGATGAGCACAATCACCTTCAAGAATGACCACATCAGGAATCTTGAAGATAAACTTCAAAAGGAGGAGTTAGTGGCTAAGTTTTCAAAGCAATGTTCGGTATTGCCCTTGATAGATTCCTTCTCCTCCCAAAAGGGTAAGAAGGGGTTAGGCTTCAAAGGAAAAACTAGAGCTGCCAATTCCAAAAGGAAGGGCAAAGCTCCAGTGCAACCACTAGTCTCCAAGCCTCAAATTCCTTTCAGGAAAGTGCTGCTATCATCTAACAGTTATGATCATGAGAGCATCTATGGTCACAAGGAGTATGGTGTTATGAATGTCAAGGGTGCTAGTGCCTACAAGGCCACCCATGGAAAAATCCAAATGGCCCATCCTGGACCATTTGTGTTTGGTGTACCAGCCCCAACACTCAAAAATAAGGTTGTAACCCATTCTCAAAGTCTGTCAGTCCACAATCAGACCAAAGGAAAGTCTGTCAACAAACCTGACTTGGGTATATCTGAAGCCATCAGGAGCATTCACTCTGAAAAGAAGGCAGCTGCTGATAGGGTCCAAGATATCCCAAGTACCTCTGCTGCCAAACATATCCCAAATCAGGTTGTGGATGGAATAAATAAGAAAAAGGTTGTTGCTGTACCAGCTGTATTGTGAGCTGATGACAACAATGCTGATAAGTAAGCCCATAAGAGAAGGTACAACATTTATGAATGATGGTGTTGTGGCAAAGTGGACCACTATGCTATTGATTGATGACACAATAATAGTGTCCAGTGAGATAATCCTGGCTTACCTATCAGAAGATCTACAGGCAGGCATGTTCATTTTCAATCTAACTTGCACCTAGGACCCAATAAGAATTGGGGTCCTAAGGATAGATGATTTATTTGTTTCAGGTGAGTCAAGTTGCCATACCCCTATATTGTACTTGGGCAGTGGATGCTCCAGGCACATGACTGGAACAAGGACCATGTTGAAGGAATATACTCCAGTAAAGAATGGACCCAAAGTCATCTTTGGTGGTTCAGAAAAGGAAGTAACCAAAGGGTTTGGTAAGATTTCAAATGACATAATCACTATCACACAAGTAGCTTATGTAAAAGGTTTGCAACATAACCTGATAAATATAAGCCAACTATGTGATCTTGGCTATGACATTTCTTTCCTCAAGGATGAGTGCCAAATAAGGAGGTCAAGTGACAAAGGGGTCATCTTGACAGGAACTAGGAGAGGAAATGTTTATTGTATGAATTTTGTTTGTGAGAGTAAGGACTGTCCTATATGCCTAGTTGTAGATGAGAAAGCCTCATATTGTGTCCAATGACACAAGAGGCCAGCTCACCTGAATTACAAGACTAGAGGCAAACTCTTTAGTGAAGAGTTAGTGAGAAATGGTCCTAAAGTGCACCAAGGAGGGTATTTGCTCTGCATGCCAAAAGGGAAAGCATACCAAGACCTCCTTCTAGTGCCTTGGTACCAAAGACTCAGTGAGGTGTTTATAACTCCTGCATATGGATCTATTTGGTCCTATGCAAGTTCATAGTCTAGGTAGAAAAGTCTACACTCTTGTGGTTGTTGATGATTTTTCCAGTTTTGCCTGAGTGTTCTTCATAAGGAAGAAATCTGAAACCCCTGATGTCTTCCCAACATTTGTTAAGCAAATTCAGAATGAATTTAATAGTACTGTGGTCAAAATCAGAAGTGACCATAGGACTGAGTTTCAGTCTGAGTGCATGACAAAGTTCAGTGAAGAACATGAGATTCATCAAGAGTTCTCCTCTCCTAGAACACCCCAGCAAAATGGAATTGCTGAGAGGAAAAACAGACCCCTCATAGAGGCTGGTAGGACCTTGTTAAGCGACACATCTCTCCTAGAATATTTCTGGGCTGATGCAGTAAGCAATACATGTCATGTCCTCAACAGGGCTTCCATCACCAAAAGCCATAAGAAGACTCCCTATGAGATTCTGAAAGGCAGAAATCCAAACTTATCCTACTTCAGGATTTTTGGTAGCAAGTGCTATGTACTGAACAATGGTAAGTCCTATGTGAATAAGTTTATTTCCAAGTCCCAAGAAGGGATCTTTGTTCCAATATTTCTTCTTAGAACGTATTGATTTGACCCCATAAGCACCACCCAATAGCATGTTGCCCCGGACTCCCGAAACTTCCCCCAACATGGGTACACCAATAATAGTAGGAAGCGCTTACTCCATTTACTTTGCGAGGAGTTGAATGCTTTTTTGGTCCAGGATTCCTCTATTGCCAATTTCATCGATATAGGATCTATAACTTAACTAGTCAAGTTGTAGAAGAATCAGTCCATGTTGTCTTTGATGAGTCAAACCTGATTAACTGTGAGCTGCCTAGCTCCTCTTCTAGCTCTACAGGTTTAAAGGAGGTGATGGACAATCTTACCATCAGGGAACATGATCCAAAAGTTCTAGATAAGAAAGGAGATGGCTGCTGTCTAGGGGGAGTTCAAGACTCACAAGATGAGGATGAAAAACAACCAGCTGAAGACAGTGAAGTACATCCAGCTGAGGAAAATGAAGAACATCAAGCTGAAGAAAGATTGCCTCCTACTAAGAGATATCTAAGGGACCATCCAGCATACTAAATCATTTGTGATGTAAGACATGGAGTCAAGACAATAAGCAAGAGCATCAATATAGCTCTCTGTTCAAGCTTCCTATCTCAAATAGAGCCCAAGAAGCTTGAAGAGGATATCAAAGATCCTTTCCGGAATGGAGCAATGCAGGAGGAGCTGAACCAGTTCAGAAGGTGTAGTGTCTAGAAACTTTCTCCCAGACCTAAGGGACATAATATCATAGGAACTAAGTGGATCTACAGGAACAAGTTAGATGAGAATGGCATTATTGTCAAGAACAAGGATAAATTGGTGGCAAAAGGATACAGGCAAGAAGAAGGAATATACTTCGACAAGACTTTTGCCCTAGTAGCCAGGCTGGAAGCAATAAGGCTATTCCTTGCATTTGCTACCTATCAAGGATTCAAAGTCTACCAGATGGATGTGAAGTCAGCATTCCTGAATGGGGACTTAAAAGAGGAAGCATATGTGGATCAGCCACCAGGTTTTATAGACCCTCACTTTCCTGATTCTATTTATAGACTTAGGAAAGCTTTATATGGGTTGAAGCAATCCCCTAGAGCATGGTATGAAATATTGTCTAATTTCCTCTTTGAGAACAAATTCTCAAGGGGGAAATAGACAAGACCCTATTCCTAAGGGAATCTAAGGGCAATATCATCCTAGTCCATATATATGTTGATGACATTATCTTTGGATCCACTGAGGACAACCTTTGTAGGAAGTTTGCTAAACTTATGCAAGGGAAGTTTGAGATAAGCAACATAGGTGAGCTCAAGTTCTTCTTGGGACTCCAAGTAAGACAAACTGATGATGGCTTGTCCATATCCCAATCAAAATTCACCAGAGAGTTGATTAAGAAATATGGTATGGAGAATGCCTCCACCATGAGAACTCCAATGGGATTAAGTATGCCTATAAGAAAAGATGAGGCAGGGAAACCTGTTGATGAGTCTTTGTATAGAGGGATATTTGGTTCCCTTCTATACTTGACTATTAGTAGGCCTGACATCATGTATGCTACCTGTGTTTGTGCTAGGTATCAGACCTGCCCTAAAGAATCTCATTATTCTACTACAAAAAGAATTTTAACGTATCTTAAGGGCACACCAGATCTTGGTCTATGGTACCCTAGGAATAGAGATTTTGAGCTAACTGGATTTTCAAATGCAGATTTTGCAGGATGCATGGAAGACAGGAAAAGTACTACTTGTACATGTCAATTTCTAGGTGAAATACTGGTGTCATGGAGCAGCAAGAAGCAAACCAGTGTGGCTATCTCAACTGCAGAATCAAAGTACTTTTCAATAGGCAGCTGCTGTGCACAATTGCTGTGGATACAGTATCTTCTTGAAGACTATAACATTAAGATAATTAGAACTCCTCTTTATTGTGATTCTACAAGTGCCATTTCTATGACTAGGAATCCTGTTTCACACAGCAGGACTAAGCACATAGAAATTAAGCATCATTTTATTAGGGAGCATGTCGACAAAGAAGACATTTGCCTAGAGTTTGTCTCCACTAACAAGCAAGTGGCTGATATCTTCACTAAGCCACTAGATGAAGCCAAGTTCAACACCTTCAAAATTGAATTGGGTATGTTGAACTTAGAATAGCTTCAAGTACTCCCTAAGGTATTGTTGTTTGGTACAAGCTTGTTCTTCTTACAGGTAATGCAGACCTAGTGGAAAACAAGATGAGAGCAGATGCTCCTATTAAGGGGGAGCAAGTCCAGTAGCTGTAGGACTAGAGACTTTCAAGTGGTATATGTTGGGTACATTGGAAAATGTGTACCTGATTTGAAGAAGCCCAACTTAGCTCAATGATATACATCAAGGTGTATTTGATGTTGTTTTAAGTTGACATGTGCAGGTGAAGAAGTGTTAAAGAATGCAGAAAAATATTCTAAGTCCATGTGTCGACACCTGAAGAAACAGTGTCGACACTTCAGAATATTTGTGTCGACACTTGAAGGAAGCAGTGTCGACACAGAGAAAGATAGTCGACCACATTTGTGTCGACACTGGGAAGCAATGTCGACACAGAGAAAGATAGTCGACCACATTTGTGTCGACATTGGGAAGCAGTGTCGACTCACAGGAAGATAGTCGACCACATTTGTGTCGACACTGGGAGGCTGTGTCGACACAATGAGACAGAGTCGACACACATTGGCAGAAGTCGACAATACTTGTGTCGACACCAGAAGACTAAGTCAACACATACTGAGTTCTGAATCTACAACAACTGTGTCGACACACAGGACTTGTGTCGACACACTGCAAAGTCAAGACCAAGTTATTCTCTGAAGAAGCTGTGTTGACTTAAAGGTAAACTTGTCGACATCATCAAAGGCTGTGTCGACACCAAAGTTACTTGTGTCGACACATACAGACAGTTGGTCTCGACACTTCCTGACAGACTGTCTCAACACATTACTGCCCAAGACTAAGGCACAGGATCTGTTTGAAGACTTGACAGCTGTGGGTTGCAGCCAGTTAACTGATGTTGTCAGACTTGTCAGAAGACAGTTATAAACCGGATCAGCCGGTTACCATTAAGAAGATCTATAAATAGACAGATTCAGAGAGAAGTAAGTAGTAATGAGAAGATTGAACTTTGGCAATCAAATTGAGAAATCAAATCAAGAAGGTGTAATACACAAAAGAAGATCTTCATCAGAAGATCTAAGAAGACGATCTCAGGATCGATCTAAGAAGAGTTCTAACAAGAATTCAGAAGTATCATCAAAGGTGTTGGATAGAGAGGGATCCACCCATTTTGAAGAAGAAGAAGGAAGCCATCAGTGGTTTATCAAGAAGCTGTTTGGAAATCAACTCAGCTAAGTTCAGATTCAAGAAGCTTTGAAGAAAGCTCAGATTCAGTTGATTTCATCAGCTGATCAAGAATTGTCTTGTCCTCTTCTCTCTCAACAAAGGCAAGACATTAAAACTTCTTTTCTAAATTTCTGTAGGATCTGTTTTACACAGATCTGAGTTGTAAGCCTGTGATATAAAGGCTGAGTGTAGGAGAGTTGATCTCTGAGTGGTAGGGCTATTTGCCTGAGTGTAGGAGAAGGTTCTTCTCTGAGTTGTAGGCCTTGTGGCAAGGCTGAGGTAGGGCTGTTGTGCCTGAGTTGTAGGAACCTATCCAGGTTCTGAGCTGTAGGATCTGAGGATCTGAGAATAGTGGAAGTTTGGCCGAATCTAGAATACTGTTAGATAGGTGAAGGGGGAAAGTGGATGTACCCAGACCTTGGGGAACCACTATAAAACATTATGCAATCTGTGATGATTAAATGTCTGTGAATGCTGTGCTGGATGTTTTAATTTATGTAATTGAATTCTGCCTAAAAATTTGAACAAGCAATAAGAACCTATTCACCCCCCCTCTAGGTGTTTAGGTTGTCTTGAAAGTAAAACTATCAAGTGGTATCAGAGGGAGGTTCCTCAAAAAGGACTTAACAGTCTGAGGTAGATCTGAAAGGCAGAATTAAGATTCAAGAAGATGGGTTCTGGAGAGAATCATAAGGAGCTAGGGTCTATGAAATTACCCATATGCAAGAAGGAAATCTTTGGAATTTGGAAAGAAAGAGTCAGGTTGTTTATGGAGGCATCTGACCCAAGAATATACATCACAGTTCAGGAAGGACCCTTCATTCCAATGAAGGTATCAGTTCTTGATGCTAATATTCAAACTCCAAAGAGTTATTCTGAAATGACCAAGGATGAAATCATTTTGGCAACCATGGATAAAAGAGCACAGAACATTATTGTAAGTGCCATAGATGATTCAACATTTCAGAATCTGATTCACTGCAAGACCTCCAAAGAAATGTGGGACACATTGATTGTCTACATGGAGGGATCAGAAGAAGTAAGACAGGACAGGAAATCTATGCTCAATCAGGAATATGAAAGTTTTAGACAAGGAAAATCTGATAGCATAACTGAGTGCTATAAGAAATTCTATAGAATTGTGAATGAGCTAATATCCTATGGAAGAGTCTTCAGTACTTATGAACTGAATGACAAATTCTTGAGATCCTTAACAAAGGATTGAGACACAAAGATCTGTGTCATAAGAGAAGTGGCTAAATTGGCAGAGATCTCTCCTCCCACCTTGTTTGGAAAGCTGCTATCCTATGAAATGCAACTTTTGGTAAGGAAGGAGGAGGAAAAGAATTCAAGAGGAGAGCATAGAGAAAAGACTGTGGCATTCAATGCAGAATCAATCAGAAAGAATAGGAGGATATCACCATCCCATCCTAAGGAAATTGCAGAAGTCAGTTCAGAAAATTCAGATAATCAAGGTTCAGAAAGCTGTGATTCAGATGCAGACTTTGCTGCATTCACAAGGCAATTCCAGAGGTTCTTGAAAAAGAAACAGTGGAAGTCTAAGCCCTCTACTTCACAGCAAGTTGATGACTATTATCAGAAGAAAAAGTCATCAAGGAAAGAAAAGAGCAAATCAAAGCCCAGCAAGGCTACTACTTCAAAGATTGTCTGCTATTGTTGCAATAGGCCTGGACATGTAGTGGCTGACTGTCCTGATAAGAGAAAGGAGTCTTCAGACAAGAAGAAGACTCATCAAAAGGGCAAGAAGGAGAAATCCTTTGTTGCAAAGAAGGATAAAAGCCTAACAGATCAGTCAACTTCAGAGTCAGAATCTGAAGCAGAAGCATATATTGGACTATATGCTGTATCTGAAGAAGAGGAGTTTCTACAGTTGCTAGACTCCATCAATGAACAAGAGGATCACCAGTGCATGGGACTGATGGCTGGATCAGAAGAGGACATATGCCAGAATCAGTCTGGTCCTAATAAGGTACAATGTCCTTCTATGAAATCTGTTTGTAGTACAAGTACAGAATCAGCTACATCTGCATCAAGTGATGTAGATGCATCTGAATCTGAAGGAGATGTCTATCAATTGATAGATAAGTATGGGGACTTGTTGCAGGCCCTTAAGAAAAGCAAGAACCTGGTTAAATCTCAGGCTCATGAAATTGCTGAACTAAGGGTAGCTGCAATTGAGTTAGAGAAAGTAATTGATCAAAAGTTAAATGAAATTGCCAAGCTGAAGAATATAACTATTATTCAGATGGGCACAATTAATTATACCAATGATCAAGTGAAGAGTCTGGAGGCCAGACTAAGAATTGAAAAAGATTTAGTGGCTAGTTACTCTAAGCCAAAGTCTGTCTTACCCTTGATTGATGAATTTGTGAATCAAAAGGGTAAGGCAGGATTAGGATTCAAAGGTAACTCCAGGGCTGGCCAATTCAAGAGGAAAGGCAAAGCTCCTGTCAAGCCACTGAACTTTTCAGTCCCTATTAAGTTTAGAAAGGTGGAAGTGCCTTCTAACCTATATGATCATGAAAATATTCATGGTCATATTAAGTCTAATGTTCTGAAAAACAAGGGTGTAAATGCCAACAGGCCTACCTATGTTCATAAACCCAATGGTTATAAAAAATCAGTGGGTGAAGCTACTACAGCACCAGCAATGGACAAAAATTCTTTTGTCAAGGATGTATCTAGAACTAGATACAATAGGTTTGAATGTTGGTGCTGTGGCAAGAGAGGCCATTTTGCACTAGACTGCTGGCATAACACAAGTGTTAGAAAGAACAATAGTCTACCTGTTAGAAGAAATAATGGTAGCTTTGTTAATGCTAACTTGAACCAAGGACCCAAGACTTGCTTGGGTTTTAAGGGTAAGTAAATCTGTGTTGCAGGTGAATCCAAGTAACCATGCCCCTATATGGTACTTGGATAGTGGTTGTTCCAGGCACATGACTGGAACAAAGGGGCTGCTGAAGGAGTATTCATCTGTCAAAGATGGACCTAAAGTGATCTTTGGTGGATCTGAAAAAGGAGTCATCAAAGGGTTTGGTAACATTTCTTCTAACCTAATTACTATCACCCAAGTGGCTTATGTAAAAGGTTTGAAATATAATCTAATAAGCATAAGCCAGCTGAGTGATTTAGGATATGACATTTCATTTGTTAAGGATGGATGTCATATCAAAAGGTCAAGTGATCAAGAGATCATTTTGACTGGGTATAAGAAGAGAAATGTATATTGTCTTAATTTTGTATGTGAGAATAAAGCTTCTCCCATCTGTCTTGTAGCTGATGACAATGCTTCTCATTGTGTTAAGTGGCACAAGAGATTGGCTCATCTTAACTACAAGACAATTGGCCAACTCTTTATCAAAGAGTTAGTGAGGAATGGTCCTCAAGTTAAGTGTATGAAGGAAGGGATATGCTCAGCTTGTCAAAAGGGCAAGCAGACAAAATCCTCCTTTCAAAGCCTTGAACACAAGGATTCTGTGAGGTGCTTATACCTCTTGCATATGGATCTTTTTGGTCCTATGCCAGTTCATAGTCTAGGTAGGAAGGTCTACACTTTTGTGGTTGTAGATGACTATTCTAGATTTACATGGGTATTCTTTCTGAGACAGAAATCTGAAACCCCAAGTGTCTTACTTAATTTTGTAAAGCAAATTCAGAATGAACTGAATAGTACAGTGGTCAAAATCAGAAGTGACCATGGTACTGAGTTTCAATCTGAAAGCATGACAAAGTTATGTGAAGACTTTGGGATTTTCCAAGAGTTCTCCTCACCAAGAACACCTCAGCAAAATGGAATTGCTGAAAGAAAGAATAGAACATTAATTGAAGCTGGTAGAACTCTATTGAGTGACACCTCTCTACCAGAATATTTCTGGGCTGAGGCAGTAAACACTGCTTGTCATGTGATCAATAGGGCTTCTATCACCAAGAGCCACAAAAAGACTCCCTATGAGACTATGAAAGGTAGAAAACCAAATCTATCCTACTTCAGAATCTTTGGTTGCAAATGCTATATACTTAACAATAGTAAGTCATATTTGACTAAGTTTGCTGCCAAATCCCAGGATGGGATATTTGTTGGGTACAGCACAAATAGTAAGGCCTATAGAATCTTCAACTTGACTACTCAAGTTGTTGAAGAATCTGTGCATGTTGTGTTTGATGAAACAAGATTAATCAACTGTGAGTTGTCTTGTAGATCAAATGACTCAACAGGTATAAGCAAAGGAATGGACAAGCTCTCCATTGGTGAAGCTTCAAGGGAAGATGGAGTATTGAAAAATGAAGGATATTGTCCAGGGGGAGTACAAGACACAATAGAAGATGAAGAAAACCAAGAGGTTCAGCATAATGAAGGAGCTGGAGATGTTCAACCAGAAGGGAATCTTCCTCCAACTATAAGACATTTAAGAGATCATCCAACTGATCAGATAATAGGTGATCCAAGATAGGGAGTACAGACTAGAAGCAGAAGTCAAAGCACAGTTCTGCATTCAAGTTTCCTGTCACAAATGGAGCCTAAGAAGTTTGAAGAAGCCATCCAAGACCTGCGCTGGATTGATGCTATGCAAGAGGAGCTGAATCAATTCAGAAGGTGCAATGTCTGGGAGCTTGTTCCTAAACCAAGAGGCCACAATATAATTGGGACAAAATGGATCTACAGGAACAAGTTGGATGAGAATGGAGTAATAGTGAAAAATAAAGCAAGATTGGTTGCTAAAGGATACAGGCAGGAAGAAGGGATTGACTTTGATCAAACCTTTGCCCCAGTAGCAAGGCTGGAGGCAATCAGAATGTTCCTTGCCTATACAGCCTATCAAGACTTCAAGGTATACCAGATGGATGTGAAGTCAGCATTTCTGAATGGTGATCTTAAAGAAGAAGTATATGTAGAGCAGCCATCAGGTTTTGTAGATCCTCTTAAACTTGATTATGTTTATAAGCTTAGAAAAGCTTTGTATGGGTTAAAGCAAGCCCCAAGGGCTTGGTATGAAACCCTGTCTACTTTCCTTATTGAGAATAAATTCTCAAGAGGAAAAATTGACAAAACTCTATTCCTTAGGGAATCCAAAGGCAAGATCATCTTACTTCAGATCTATGTTGATGACATAATCTTTGGATCTACTGAAAACAACCTTTGTAAAAAGTTTGCCAAACTTATGCAAGGGAAGTTTGAGATGAGCAGTATGGGGGAACTAAAGTTCTTCTTGGGACTCCAAGTAAGACAGACTGATGATGGCTTGTCCATATCCCAGTCAAAGTTTACTAAAGAATTAATCAAAAAGTATGGTATGGAGTCATCCTCCATCATGAGAACTCCTATGGGGACAAGTATGCCTATATGCAAAGATGATGCAGGTAAACCTGTTGATGAGACTTTGTATAGAGGAATAGTTGGTTCTCTACTATATCTCACAGCTAGTAGGCCAGATATTATGTATGCTACATGTGTCTGTGCTAGGTACCAAGCCTGCCCTAAAGAGTCTCATTATACTGCAGTCAAAAGGATTCTGAGATATCTTAAGGGCACACATAATCTAGGCCTTTGGTACCCTAGGAATAGAGATTTTCTACTAACAAGTTATTCAGATGCAGACTTTGCAGGCTGTAGAGAGGATAGGAAGAGTACAACATGTACTTGCCAATTCTTGGGAGGAAGATTGATATCTTGGAGTAGTAAGAAGCAGACCAGTGTGGCTATATCTACAGCTGAGTCAGAATATGTTGCTGCTGACAGCTGCTGTGCACAACTATTATGGATACAGCATCAGCTTAAAGATTATGGTATTCAAGTAAGTAGAACACCTCTTTTGTGTGATTCTAAGAGTGCAATTTCTATTGCTAATAATCCTATTTCTCATAATAGAACTAAGCATATAGAAATTAAATACCATTTTCTTAGAGATCATGTAGAAAGAGAAGACATCACATTGGAATTTGTTAAAACAGATTATCAAATAGCAGATGTATTCACTAAGCCTCTGGATGAAACAAAATTCAATAAATTTAAAATTGAATTAGGCATGCTGACCATTGATTAGATTATCAACAAACTTACAACTAACATATTAGATTATCAAATGGTCTTGAGTGGTGTAGACAGAAACAAAAATTGACTAAGTAAAATAGTGTCGACACATTCAGTGATAATGTGTCGACTCAATGAAGTAATGTCGACAAGTCAGAAATATTGTGTCGATACAGAGAATATGTGTCGACACTTAAGAATTAAATTGTTGACTTATCCAGGAATGTCGTGTCGACTTCACCAGAATAGTGATGTCGACACTTACAAATTTTGTGTCGACACTTATCCTAAGAGTCGACACAGATTTTCTGATACTCTACTATATCTCTCAGGTGTCGACATATCCACATTTGGTGTCGACATATAGTAGACAGATTTGTTGTCGAGACAATAGAAGTTTGTGTCGGCACATTCCATCTGTGTCGACACATATAGACTGTTTTTGCCCGCCTTTTGATCTTCTTTCAATAGAAGGTATAAATAGGTCAAGAACTTATTTAGTCGACACGCTTACAAGGTTTTCGAGACTGAAACCCTGTGTCAACTTTCTCTCTCTCTCTCTCTCTCTTCTCTCAAGCTTTCTCACCTGAACAATGGCGCCGAAGATTGAAGACAACGTCAATGAAGGTTATGAGTTAGTAAGGAATGCCTTTGTCGAAGCCCCAACAGATGTTCAACGAGTTATCTCTCTTATTTCTGAATCCGGATTAGAGTTCATAGTTTCTGAACCTTCCAAGATATGGAAGAAGGAGGTGCATGAATTCTTTAACTCTACATCAATAGGTTCAGATGTTCTCAAGATAAAGTCCACTGTGCATGGGTCGACAGTGAAGATTACCCCAAGAAGTCTAAGGAAGATTCTACATTTACCAATAATTGAGAATGAAGAAGAAGTCTCTACTTCTAAGTTAAGGGAGGCTATCCAATGGTGCGGATTGGATCCCACTCTGAAGATTGGAGCTGCTTTCAACAGGAAAGGGATGAATCAGCAAGGGAAATTTTTGTCTGAAGTAGTTGGCAAGGTGATTCTGTGCAAACCAGGGGGACATGATAGGATTTCAGCCTCTATGTTCAACCTCATGACCAGAATTGTGTTTACAATTCCAACTGATTGGTCAGCTGTAATCTTTGAAAAGATCAAGGAAGGAATAAAGAAGCCAAATCTGGCTAGAATTATGAGTTTATATCTGAATGGAGTGATCCCTGAGGTAATGCAACACCTGCCAGGAACAAAGATCAATCACATGAGGAAGATGGACATGAGATTGTTTTCTAGGTGGGATAGGATGTGCCTGATGAGAGCAGGCAGGACACCCCAGTGAAATCCTCTTCTCATGCTCAAGATACTGAGCAACTTTAAGAAGAACAAGAGAGGAAGCAGGATGAAGATCACCTTGTGTCTACTCCAGCCCAGCAAGACACTATACCTGCACAAATGCAGGGGGCGCAAGCTCATTCTCCTGCCCAGAATGAATCTACTCCTAACCAGGTACAGTTGCAGGGGGAGCTGGTGTATTTTCTTATAAAAGACATTTCTAATATTTCAATTTCTGTACAGTTGCAGGGGAAGCAAGTGTACTCACCTGCCCAGGACATTACCAATACTGAACAAGTATAGGGGGAGAAGATGTCAGACCCAGTACAAGAGGCAGTCCAAATTGATATCTCCAAAGATCTGAATATAGAAGATCTAATTGATACATCTTCTGTTCAAGCTCAGAAGGAATATACTCCAGATGAGTTATTCCCTAATGCTGATATGGCTACTGATAGAGTAGAAGAGGGGCAAGAGATTGAAAAAGCCCTTGATATGGAGATAGAAATTGAGAAGGAGCAAATAGTTGAGGGGGAGTCTGTGCATGTTGAGGCTAAACAACATGGCACTGAGACAGATATTCCTCCTCCTCCTCAAGAAAGAGTTCAAGTTGATAGTTCATCTGAATCTGAGACTGAAGAAGCCAGAATGGCTAAGAAGAGAAAACTTGTAGTCTTCAAGAGAAGGAGCAAAGGTTATAAGCAGGCTCTACAGACTACAACTCAACCATCCCATTCTGAATTTAATTATAACAAGTTTATGGTTGATTTGCAAGTTAAGTTAGATGATCATAGGGTGGCAGTTGAAAAATATGTTGATGAGAGCAATAAGGCCCTTCAATTTGACTTGGCTCAGGATATAAAGTCAATTCGATTTGAAGTCAATATGCATAAGAAGGAGATGACAGATTGCTTCCATAAGGGAGGTAATGCTGTGGTGTATTTGGCAAAACAACAGCAGTCCATCATCCCTAAAGTGGATGATATTGCTTTAAAGCAAAGCTATGTTTTGGAGAATCAGCTAAGGATGAATGACAATTTAACTGAATCTCATCATGAGATTATTGCTGAATTGAAAAAGAATACTCCAGGCCTGCCTGCAGCTAGAGCAAAGGAGATGGAAGAATTTGATAAGACATTTCAAGCTGCTATTGAATCTGTTAAAACTGCTATCACTAACTCTCAAAAGGACATACCTGCCAAGCTTCAAAAGTTAAAACCATTTTTTAAAGAGGGTGTGAATTATCTGGATGGACAGATCAGATTTCAGAAGGAAGATCTAAGAGATCATATTACCAGAGAAGCCATAAAGGGGGAGAGATTGTTAGTTCATGCAGGCTCAGAGCACACCAAATGGGTGACCAATAGTATTCGAGCCACATTGGGATATCCACCTTTGTGTGATGATGCTATGGTGGCTGAGTCAGGAATAAAAATAGGTCTCCTTGAAGGCAATCAACCTGAGGTTGCCCAAGTCATTTACCCTCCTCCAGATTTTGATATGATTGATCAGCAAGTACAAGAAATGTATAGTCCTCCAAAGGAGGTTAACAGGGTTGTTATTGAGAAAGTGGATAAGCCTGAGGCCACTTTGAAAGAACAGCAAGATGCTCTACTATCTAAGAAGAGATTTAGAGAGCAGGCTGAGCTTAAGCTAGATTTTGAGCAGTGGAGCCCTACTTCAAGAAATATTATACTCACTGCATGGAAGGCTGTGAAAGACCAAGTTCATGAAAGAGGAAAGTGGTATAATGAAATAGAATGACAAAAGCATGAAGCTAGGCAGGAGGCAATAGTACAGTTCAGAAGAAAAGCCAAGCTGGGTAGGCTGCCACCAGATGCTCAGGAGCCGAGCAAGTACTTTCCAAAGCCCTTCATTACTTTGAAAGGCAAAGGCTCAAGGAAGAAGCAAAGAAGAAGGCTGATCAAAAAGGCAAGAAGCCAGCTGAAGATGCTGAAGCTCCTGTGAAGGCTCAAATCCAATCTGGTAAAGGGATTGTCATAAGAGAGCCTGATCAGTCTTAATTTTAAGTTCTTTCAAAAGTATTTTGTAATGTTTTGATTAAATCATTCAATGTAAAACTCTGTAATCAAACATTATCAAGTTATAAACAATATTTTGTTTGGAATTATATAATGTTCACTCTGTGATAGATTGTTCATATTTTTGGAATCATATAATGTTCACTCTGTGATGGATTGTTCATATTTTGTTTATATTAAGTATTCCTGTTATGTCATATATCATCATATTATACTTTTTATAAATGGTGTATATCATTGGCTATAAGGGTTATGACTTCTCCAAATAGGGGGAGATTGTTGGGTACATTGGAAAATGTGTACCTGATTTGAAGAAGCCCAACTTAGCTCAATGATATACATCAAGGTGTATTTGATGTTGTTTTAAGTTGACATGTGCAGGTGAAGAAGTGTTAAAGAATGCAGAAAAATATTCTAAGTCCATGTGTCGACACCTGAAGAAACAGTGTCGACACTTCAGAATATTTGTGTCGACACTTGAAGGAAGCAGTGTCGACACAGAGAAAGATAGTCGACCACATTTGTGTCGACACTGGGAAGCAGTGTCGACACAGATAAAGATAGTCGACCACATTTGTGTCGACATTGGGAAGCAGTGTCGACTCACAGGAAGATAGTCGACCACATTTGTGTCAACACTGGGAGGCTGTGTCGACATAATGAGACAGAGTCGACACACATTGGCAGAAGTCAACAATACTTGTGTCGACACCAGAAGACTAAGTCAACACATACTGAGTTATGAATCTACAACAACTGTGTCGACACACAGGACTTGTGTCGACACACTGCAAAGTCAATACCAAGTTATTCTCTGAAGAAGCTGTGTCGACTTAAAGGCAAACTTGTCGACATCATCAAAGGATGTGTCGACACCAAAGTTACTTGTGTCGACACATACAGACAGTTGGTCTCGACACTTCCTGACATACTGTCTCAACACATTGCTGCCCAAGACTAAGGCACAGGATCTGTTTGAAGACTTGACAGCTGTGGGTTGCAGCCCGTTAACTGATGTTGTCAGACTTGTCAGAAGACAGTTATAAACCGGATCAGCCGGTTACCATTAAGAAGATCTATAAATAGACAGATTCAGAGAGAAGTAAGTAGTAATGAGAAGATTGAACTTTGGCAATCAAATTGAGAAATCAAATCAAGAAGGTGTAATACACAAAAGAAGATCTTCATCAGAAGATCTAAGAAGACGATCTCAGGATCGATCTAAGAAGAGTTCTAACAAGAATTCAGAAGTATCATCAAAGGTGTTGGATAGAGAGGGATCCACCCATTTTGAAGAAGAAGAAGGAAGCCATCAGTGGTTTATCAAGAAGCTGTTTGGAAATCAACTCAGCTAAGTTCAGATTCAAGAAGCTTTGAAGAAAGCTTAGATTCAGTTGATTTCATCAGCTGATCAAGAATTGTCTTGTCCTCTTCTCTCTCAACAAAGGCAAGACATTAAAACTTCTTTTTTAAATTTTTGTAGGATCTGTTTTACACAGATCTGAGTTGTAAGCCTGTGATATAAAGGCTGAGTGTAGGAGAGTTGATCTCTGAGTGGTAGGGTTGTTTGCCTGAGTGTAGGAGAAGGTTCTTCTCTGAGTTGTAGGCCTTATGGCAAGGCTGAGGTAGGGCTGTTGTGCCTGAGTTGTAGGAACCTATCCAGGTTCTGAGCTGTAGGATCTGAGGATCTGAGAATAGTGGAAGTTTGGCCGAATCTAGCATACTGCTAGATAGGTGAAGGGGGAAAGTGGATGTACCTAGACCTTGGGGAACCACTATAAAACATTGTGCAATCTGTGATGATTAAATGTCTGTGAATGCTGTGCTGGATGTTTTAATTTATGTAATTGAATTCTGCCTAAAAATTTGAACAAGCAATAAGAACCTTTTCACCCCCCCCCTCTAGGTGTTTAGGTTGTCTTGAAAGTAAAACTATCAGTATACAAGACATGCCTGTATAAGGGGCAAGTTGGCAGCTGTACTACTGGCTTCATCTACATTAGTTAGGGGGAGAACATAAAAGGAGAGAATGAACTGATGCTACTACCAGACTATCTGAAGAGGTCAAAAGGGGGAGAGATAGAAGAGATTGATCATATTTAAGTAGTCTCTAAGGGGGTGAGATAAGAGACAAGCTTAAGAAATCAAGCTCCTTCATGGCAAAAAGAAGGGGAGAAAGTGATGGGAAGAAGAGGTTGATAAAGCAAGAAGAGGTTGATCAAGCAAGAAAAGATCAAGCTGAGAGGTAATCCTCTAAGGTAAACCTCACCCTGCAGCAATTCAAGGGGAGTAGGTAAAATTCATCTCACTGAATTTAATAAGTTTTTACTGCCTATGTGATGTGTATCTCATTGACTAAGGTATTTGAACAGTGGTTTTGACATCTTCAAATATGGGGAGATTGTTGGGTTCATTAATTCCAATGATTTGATGATGTCAAAAAGGTTAATGAGAGAGACATAGTTGTATTTGATGTATGTTTAAGTTCATGCATACAGGTTGGTCTTTGTCATAATGATTGGACAGATAGTTCAAGAGACAATGATAGGTGGACTCAAGGCGAGGCTGGAAATTCACAAAATGCCTAAGTCTAGAAGCATTGAGTGAGGCAAGCTCACTCAATGCCATACAACTAATAGTGCTGAGAGAAGGCGGGCAGTCAACACTTACAGTATTGCAAAGGCAAAAATATGGCTAAGTCCACAGGCATTGAGTGACCCTAACTCACTCAATGCCATATGGCTAGAATCGTTGAGTCAAGGTTATCATGTCAAAGCCTAAGCAATGGAAGCCAGAAAATTGACAAAGTCCAGAAGCGTTGAGTGAAGCTTCATCACTCAATGCCATGCTAAGTATGTCAACGCCAATGTATAAGGAGACAGAAAAGTCGACTAAGTACAGAAGAGTTGAGTGAAGCTCACTCACTCAACGCCAAGCTAAAAGGCTTTGAGTCTAGTCATTCTGTGAAGAAACTAGAATTCGGCTAAGTCCAGAATCGTTGAGTGAGGCGAGCTCACTCAACGCTCTCAACACTTTTTAGCAGAAAGGAAAGAAAAAGAATACGGCTAAGACAAATAGAGTTGTGTGAGGCATATACACTCAACGCTCTCAACGCCATCAGACAGATAGCTGAAGAATGGACTAATGGGAAATAGCGTTGAGTGATGTCAACACACTCAATGCCTAGCAAAGCTGGAAAAATTTTCTAAGCATAGAATCGTCGAACTCATCTTATCCACTATTCGTCGAGCTAAGATTTGATTTCGTCGAATGGAGTTCAGAATTTGTCGAACTCAACTTTCATCTATAAGAAGAGCTCAGCCTTCAGAATTGTCGAACTCAGCTTATCCACTATTCGTCGAGCTAAGCTTTGATTTCGTCGAACGGAGTTCAGAATTCGTCGAACTCAGCTTTCATCTGTAAGAAGAACTCATCCTTCAGAATCTACGAACTCAGCTTATCCACTATTTGTCGAGCTAAGCTTTGCTTTCATCGAACGGAGTTCAGAATTCGTCGAACTCAGCTTTCATCTCTTTCACTATTTCGTCGAGCTAAGCTAAGGGTTTGTCAAACTGAGATTGGAGTTCATCGAACGCAGAACTTCTGTAAAGATAGTTGATTTTGGCTAAGTCTAGAATGATGCTGACGTCAGCAAAGTCAACAAATTTCAGATTCGTTGCAATTCGACATTAACGTCGTCGTCAGTCTAAAGTGAATTCAATTTGACTAAGCTAAGGTGTTAACCACTATTAAATCTGGGACACGTGTCGATCATCTCACTAATTGATGGAGTTATAAATAGTAGTTGAGTTCGTGATCAAATAGCTTTCTGATCAAAGAATTAATTCATTCTGAAAAACGAGAAGCGGAGTTTGTCGTCTTCTTTCGTCATTATTACAGAGCCAAGAAATTCAATTTGAAGATCTGAAGGGATTCTGAGTTCACTGAGGCATTCACCATCTGCTACAATAAGTTCAGAGATTTTCTCTGAGGAAGACGGATCAGTCTAGGTGAGCCCTAGCTGAAAGTATCTTCACGATCCAAGCCGTGCCAAATTTGAAGATCATTCACTGGATCATTGAAGAAGAAGTAGAGAGGGTTGATATCTGCTCAGTCCAGATCGGGATAGATTCCTAAAGAATAAGAAGCAAAGGTTTCTGCTAGTCTCTTCCAGAATAAGCCAGGCTTCAATTCAAGATCCTTTTATCATCTTGTTGTTATGAAGACGAAGATAGGGCTGACATCTGATCAGCCTAGGTAGACAGACACAGAGAATTTTCTCTGGTGTTTGTACTTCATTTCTTTGATAATCTGTGTAGGATTCATATTGAATCTGAGTGGTAAGGCTAAGTGCCTGAGCTGTAAGCCTATATTATAAAGGCTGAGGTAGGGCAAGGGTTGCCTGAGTTGTAGGAGTGTGGATCACTCTGAGGCAGGGCAGGATTTCCTGAGGTGTAGGAGTGTGGATTCACTCTGAGATAGAGTTCTTGGAAAGAACTTGATCTATAGGATCTTGGTGATCTGAGTGGTAAGACTTGTATAGTATGAGTTGTAGGAGCCAGTTGGGCTCTGAGCTATAAGATCTGAGGATCTAAGAAAGAAAGAAGAAGGTGTTTGGCTGAATCTAGTCTATTGCTAGAAAGGCGAAGGGGGAAAGTGGATGTACCCATCAATTGGGGAACCACTATAAATCTGTGAGTATTGTACTGTGTTTGATGTGCTGTGATTGTGCTATAACTGCCGAATAACTTTCTTGCCTTATCTGACAGAGATAGTAATAAAGATAGAGAATCAAATTTCATTAACTTTAAGCAGCCTAGAATTAAATTGGACCTATTCACCCCCCTCTAGGTGTTTAGTTGATCTAGAAGTCAAGACTTTCAATATAGTATGAAAAAACACATGTTAGAATGTTTGAACAAATATGTATGACATGAAATAGTGTAAAATGATGTTCATACAATGTATATGAGTATGCCCTAAATGAAGATATCGTAGCAATATGTCTACACCCCTGCCCCATAGTAGGTGACAGATGGATTTGAGGAGCTGCACACATGCTGTAGGTTGTGGTGTTAATCTCATATGTATACAAAAGATAACACTCAATCTAGCAATCTTTCCACTAGTGCCTCGTGTAGCACCCCAAGTTTCTGTAGTCAGGAAAAGAGATTATCATGTGACAATAAGATGATACTGCGTGGCGGTAGCGTCAGGCATCAAGAGCATTGAGTGAAGCGAGGTGACTCAATGCCTAGTCTACCGCGCGGCGGTAGGTTGTTAGCGCGCGACGTTAGCCATTTATTTGGCCGTGCTCTCGGGAAGATATTGCTCAGTGGTTGAGTCATTACAGGCGGTAGCTTGGCAATTAATTTGTCAAAGCGCTTGGGTTTCTACCACACAGCGGTAGTAGCTTTCGCGTGGCGGTAGCAGGAGCAGTCGTGTCGTTACCGTCGCTAGCTATCGCGAGGCGCTAACATCCAAACGCCTGGTGATAGCGAATCTATAATGGTATGGCCACATGTCAGCCTGTGATTGGAGGGCCTGGGCAGTTGCACTCGAATCGAGGCATTGATTAACAGTACCGCGAGACCGTAGATAGGTACCGCGCGGCGGTAGCTTTATTTATAGTACTGGTTTGGCCATTTCACTTCATTTTCCTTTGGAGTTGAGAACTTAGCCGGATCTTTTGGAGGAGGAGCATCAGTGCTGGAAAGGAGATCTCGCCGCCATTTGAGATTTTGAACTCGGATTTGCGAAGCGAGTTCGTATCTATGGAGACAAAGCCGTAATGGTTGTTTTCATCCGTCTAGAATGTCCTATGGCACCGAAGCGGACTTCTAGGGTAATGATCATCTTCCTTGGACATGTGAAGTCCTTCTTTTTGGCATTAGAGGGTAGGCACTCCACGAACATGTGAAAGTGGTTCTCCCGACTGGTAGATCCGTATATCCCCGTTAGTTTTGCATTTAGATCAAGAATCAAAGTAAAAAATAGACATGCTGTGTGAAGCCCATCCAGACAGGTTGGTCTGGATTGGTGATGTTTGTATGTTTTTTTATACCGGAGAAGACTCCATGGTTATCACATAGATTTTGGAGTCACGGGGGTGTGCAGATGTCTGTGTTGAGAGTACTGGATGTAGACTCCAGAAAAACACCTGGTTTGGCAAAAAAACGATAGTTTATCCCCCCTACTGCGCGGTTGTAGCGCTAACGCCGACGGTAGCTCCCAATGAGCGTTGTGTTATTTTTTGAGGCCTGTTTCTTGGAAACCTTGTGGCCGTTTGTTGAAGCCTGTCTCTGGGAGACCTGTTGGCTATTTTGTGATGGCCTGTCTCTCGAAGACCTTAGGGCCAATTTTTGTGGAGTGTGAGCTTAAGTTTCTCATCTTTGGTATCCATGAGTGCTAGTCTAGGACCTTACAGAGTTATTGATCATGCAGAAAAGGGAAAGGGGATGCTTACCCGCGTCAGGCCCGCGAGCCGGGCGATTTGAGCACGAGATATGGCTGAACTGTACCCTCCCCTATGCTGGTCAACTTGGAGTGGTCAATGTGTAAAGCACATGACTTGTCGTAGCACCGAGGCATTGTCTCTGGCCTTGGCCCTTGTGAGACTGAAAGCTAAAATGTTGTTGACCATCATAGAGAATGGTGGTGTGACCTTTGTGGTCCTGTGCACCGAGAATATGCCCTGAGAGCACGGGGTATTGGGCATT
Source organism: Platanthera zijinensis (assembly GCA_039513925.1). NCBI lineage: Eukaryota > Viridiplantae > Streptophyta > Magnoliopsida > Asparagales > Orchidaceae > Platanthera > Platanthera zijinensis. The sequence goes on from CM077098.1 coordinate 17,573,917, forward strand.
TGCGCTAACATCTATGGCGAATGGTGCTTAAGTTGCATATTTTGATTACCAATATATTATTATGCAAATGCCTGCAGGGAAGGAGCACCGCCACCCCAAGGGGTGAGGTCGTTATAATTTGGTCAGCTAATGCTGACCGTTGCTATTGTTTACCACCATATGGTAGAATGTTTTGTGCAAGTGCAGCCGAGTCTAGCGGGATATAGCAGGCTGTAGCCCAAGATTGCTATGCTGGCCCGTGAAGGACAAAGCGAATTACTTGCTTATTTTATTGTTCATGTGTGGCCGGACCGCATGCCGATGTATACAAGAAATTTTAATTTGAGTTGAACAATGGAAGGCCTTAAGGCCAAGACCTTCTTTGTGTATTTGTTTTACATTCCTAGTTGTGGTAGTGGGCATTCATGTTGTTGTTGGGTTCTATTTATAACCTTTAAATTACTTCCACTAGAATGCACTTTGTTAGGATGCGTGTACATAGTTTATGATTTCAATTAGTAACTCCTTCGACTATTCGTAGTATATGGCATTGGGCCTAAGCCGGACCTTCTGTTATATGCTATGTGACGGATGAGGATGTTACAAAGTTGGTATCAGACTCTGGTGTCGGTCTTCCTTATTCGAATTCGTGGTCGAATTATTTTATGGGGTGTTGAGCACAAGTATGTGCGTTACCGTTATAATATAAAAGAACCCATGAATGTCAACTTAGAAATGAAAATACACATGTTTGAGGAACCTGCGTGTTCCTACGATTGTTTTTGGCATTTTTTTGTCACCTAATTGTGTATTTCACGGTTATAGGTGACTAGGAGTGGTGCAGAGCAGTCACAACATTTGCACTCTGTGGAAATAAGTGCACCGATTGACGTGCCTGCGACCCCTCCTTCAGCTTAAACCATAAGGCTGATAGCTAAAACGGTGTTCGTAATGATCAATGCCCATCATGTGAGGCATGTACGCCCCCCTGTCCCTAGGGTAGCGCCAATGCCGGTTAGTACTATGGAGCAAACTACAATAAGAAGAGCCTCAGATCAACAAATGAACATTCATCTAGTGTAGGGAGCACACTTAGTTGATGAGTATTTACATGCATTTGTCATTATAAGGCGCTATGTAGAGTTTGTGTTGGAGGACGAGCATACTATGGTTAATAGATTATATAACAGTCTGCGCGATGATTTACGACTTCTATTGGTAGGACCGAAGTTATTGGGATTCCGAGCATTGGTAGAGTTGACTAGATCATTAGAAGTAGATTTGACAAAAGTCCACCAGATACTAGTGTGCAAGGTACCGAACTCTGCAATCTCTGCAAAGTCTGAATACCGCAGGAGGTGGCGTATGAGGTCTAGAACATCTACTATTCAAGATCCATGCACTTGCCATACTTGTGGAAAGATAGGACACCTTGCCCGAGATTGTCGTAGTGATGCCCCAAAGAGAAAGGAAGTTGAGTCAGGAGAAGTTACAGGGCGAGTTCTACTTACTTGTTATATGTGTGGCAAGATAGGACATATCGCTAGAGAATGTCTGAATGGTACCCCAGTGGAAAAGGAGGCAGGATCTGAAGCAACCATTGGGCGAGATCAAATGATATGTTATATTTATGGTAAGCCGGGTCATATAGCCCGTGATTGTTGGAGTGGGCTTCCAAAGATAAGGGAAAAGAAGGAGTCCATAAGCAAAGCGACAAGATGATAAGTGAAGTTTAGAGTATAACTTTTATAGTTATGACATGATTAGTTGCTGGTATATAACTTGTTTATAGCAGGCCCTATGCTACTCTTGGGCATAGAGAGCACTGTTTGTTGCAGGGGATTCTCGCGTCTTAATGTCTAAGGTTTTAGTATAGTTCGTCGTAATGCCTTTTATTGTGTTGAAGGTTAAGTTGATTAGTTAAGTATATACCAAGCGAAGTCATGTTATGGTACGAAAAAGAAGACAAGATATTATTTAATAATCATCTGTATCCTCACCTTAGGCCTGGATTGGATCTCAGAGAAACATGCGTTCATCGATTGTAATTCGAAGACTACTAAATGGGGATGAATACAAGCCAAGAAACTACTTTCTTTAGTCTGAAGGGTTTGAGTAAGACGCCGATGTCTGCTCTCCAAGTAGTTAAAGCAATTCATGTGGGGGCTGAGCTGTTCTTTACTCTTTTAGAGGCAAAGAAACCCAAGCCTAACTTGGCAAGTATTCCCGGGGTGTCGGAGTTTTTCGACGTTTTCCCCGAAGATCTCCTTGGAGCCCCACCTCAGAGAGAGATCGAGTTCACCATTGAGTTGGTGCCAGGTGCCAAGCCAGTGTCATGGTCTCCTTACCTCTTAGCACCGAGAGAGATGGAGGAATTGAAGATGCAGCTTCAAGAATTGATAGAGCATGGGTTTGTGCGTCCAAGTTCATCACCTTGGAGCGCCCCGGTCCTCTTTGTGAAGAAGAAGCTTGGAAGTTTGCGACTGTGTATTGATTATCGGGAATTGAATAAGTAACGGAAAAGAACAAGTACCCGATTTCGAGGATCGATAATCTTTTCGACCAGCTGGTTGGGTCAACGGTGTATTCGAAGCTCGATTTGAAGTCTGGTTACTATTAGCTAAGAATCAGGGAAAGTGACATTCCCAAGATGGCGTTCAGTACACGTCATAGGCATTACGGGTTCACGGTCATGCCTTCTGGGCTGACTAATGCGCCATCTGTGTTTATGGACTTAATGAATATGACGTTCAAGGAGTATTTGGATCGGTTCATGATAGTATTTATTGATGATATCCTAGTGTACTCCCAGTCCAAGTCTGACCATGCGGAGCATCTGCATATTGTTCTGGAGACCCTGAGAAGCAATCAGTTGTATATCAAGTTCTTGAAGTTTGAGTTTTGGCTTTCTTCGATAGCATTCCTTGGTCACATCGTTAGTGGAGAGGGTATGCAGTGGATCCAGCAAAGATAGTTGCGATACAAGAGTGGCATGTGATGTCTTTTGAGGCAGAAGTCTGTAGTTTTCTGGGACTTGCCAGCTATTACCGGAGTTTCATTGAGAACCTCTCGCGGATAGCTTTACCCCTCACGACCAAGACATGGAAGGATCAGAAATTTGTTTGGTCGCCAGCGTGCGCGCAAGCTTTTGAAGAACTGAAAATTTGTTTGACCAGGGCGCCTATTCTATGCTCGCTTTATGGGACAGAAGGCTTTGAGATCTACAGCGATGCTTCAGGTCGGGGCTTAGGTTGCGTTTTGTTATATCATGAGAAAGTAAAAGCTTATGGTTCGCGCCAGTTGAAGGTGCATGAGAGGAATTATCCGGTCCATGACTTGGAGTTGGCGGACATAATATTCACATTGAAGCTCTAGAGGCACTACTTGTACGACATGAAGTTCGATATTTATACGGATCATAAGAGTTTGAAGTATCTGTTGGATCAGAAGGATCAAAATATGCATCATCGAAGGTGGATGGAGTTCCTTGGGGACTATACCTTCAATATACATTATGTCCCTGGCAAAGGTAATGCGGTTCCGGATGCGTTAAGTTGCAGGGCTCCCGCGCAGGCCAATTGGTTATTGATGCATGCGAATGTCTTGTTCGAGATTTGGAGGCCTTAGAGATCAGTTTTGTTGATAGGAGGTCTAATACTGAAGCATGTTTGAATATGGTAGAGGTACAATATGACCTCGCCGACCGGATTCAGTAGGCTTTGCAGTTGGATGACAACGTGAAACGCTACATGACTGAGTCTTTGGAAGGGTCAAATGCCCAGTTTAAGGTTGATAATGGACTGTTGAGGAAAGACAGTCGTTTGTGCGTCCCAAAGGTGGATAAAATACGAGAAGAATTAATGTATTAGGCATATTATACCCAGTACTCGATTTACCCAGGGAGCACGAAGATGTATAAAGACATGAAAATGCTGTTTTGGTTGTCAGGACTGAAGTAGGACATATCACTATGTGTAGCAAAATGCCAGACTTGTGCCTTGATGAAGGCCAAATGTCAGAAGCCCGAAGGATTCTTGAAGTCTTTTCCTATACCGGAATGGAATTTCGACGATATACCATGAATTTCGTACATGGTTTGCCGAAATCATAGAAGAGAATCGACATCGTTTGGGTGATCATTAATCGTTTGACGAAAGTGTCGCATTTCATCCCGAATAGGAAGGACGATTCGGTGGAGAAACTGACAAAATTATATGTGGATAATATTGTACGACTGTATGGTGTGCCCCGTAGCAACGTGAGTAATCGATATGGGAATTTCACGTCTAATTATTGGAGGCTGTTACATCAACTATTGGGTACCAAACTGAAGTTCAACACAGCCTTTCATCTGCAGACGGATTTGTATGTGCGCCCTAGATTTCGGTAAAAAGTGGGAGGATCACTTTTATATGATTGAGTTCGCTTACAACAACAGCTACAAGGCAAGCATTCAAATGGCACCCTTTGAGACCCTATATGGTAGAAAGTGTCATACTCCATTGTCATGGTTGGAAACGAGCGAGTCAAAGTGGTATAAGCGAAAGGATATTGAGGAGGCGACTTCTATTGTTCGGATAATCAGGGAGAGGTTGTTGGTAGCGCATGATAGACAGACTAAAAATTAAAATGCTAAGCATAAAAATGTTGAGTTCGCCGTGGGCGATTGGGTTTACCTGAAAATCAAATTGTTCAAGGGTGTGTCGAGGATTCGTCGTTTGAAAAAGCTAAGTTCGAGATACCTTGGGACATTTTGTAAGACCCCCCACCCAGAACACAAAACACATCACGAGAGGGGTCTTATGCCCAGAACAGCCGCCTCGCGGTAGCACTAGCACTCAGGCTAGCCTGTACCACAAGACGCCTATCCTGCCGGCTATAACCAATATCATACATTGCAGACCCAACCAAAATATAACATAAAAGTCAAATCCACACCAAGAATATAGTCCATATTATAACAACAGTAGAGAAGCTTCAACAAGCTTCTAATATCAGAGTACGTGAATAGTTTTCCCAAAAAGAGTACAACAAAAACCTCTCACACTCACATCAGTAACCGACAGTAGCGACGGTACCGTCCCCTCAGACCCTGTCGTCCTGGCCTGGCTGTCCGGCTGCATAACCTGCTGCTCCACCTGCGGGGTTTCCTCCTAAAAAAGAAGACGTAGCAACCGTTAGTCATAAAGACAAAGTGGTTTCACATCCGCTCCCCAAGCGACTCCTCGGCACCGGGAGGAGAAAGGAACAGGGTACAATATATATGAAACATAGGTACAAGCAGGTGGTATATCACTATGTATATAAAGCAGTGTAATAAATGAGCAACAACTTATTCTAGCAATTCTATCATCTACAGCAGCATGAGAGTATAATATTATAACAGAAAGTAACTCAACTTATATGAATGCCCATACAAACATATAAGTTGAGGATCGTTCAGCAGTAAGTAACTCATCAAATAGGAGTGCCCATACAAACTTACATGATGAGGATCTTTGTGTATGCAATGAAGTGTAATGACATGTATGTAATGCAATGACTCACCCATGATCACGCACATGCAATCGCTATGTCGACCCAGACTTGCAGTTCCCACTTTTGAGCAGGTAGCTAACCTCTCAGGCGTTATCCGTCGTGGCCAGATAGTGACAGTAGAGCGGGCATCTCCACTACTAGGCTGGTCTCCACACTACCTGTCCTAGGCCTTTGTATGCCTCAACGCTAAGAACACAACAACGGAGCACACATGTGTACTACGGCTCAGCGGGTGTCTCGGGTAGATGTGCACCGAGATCCTAGCCCCGAACTAGCCTAAGGTGTGATATGGAAGGAGCCTCGTAAATGAGAACTAGGACCAAGCCCAACCGTTCACTTGGCACAGAAGGAGCCTCGGGACGTGAACACTAGGACCAAGCCATGTGACACGCCCGTGTCACACGCCGTGTTCACCCTACCAAGGCCCAAACTTGGTTCGAACACCACCCGTTTTGCTTTTAAATTTCGGGGCGTTACAATTCTCCCTCCCCCTTTAAGAATTTCGTCCATGAATTTATGTAAAGATACATAACCCAAGTTTTACCCAAACGAAACAACTCGGGGTATTCCTCCAACATAATCTACTCTCGATCCCTTGAAAGCTCTTCATGACAGCAATTATTTCAACGGACTTTTAAACCATTCCAAAACTTCTTATTGCGGTGTTGTGTGACTTCAAAGTCTTCAATACATACGGGCTTGACCTTCGTCATCATCCCACAATCAAACGACACCTGACCGACCACAACCACATGCGAAGGCTCTAGCACCGCCTTCCGCAACCCCGATATGTGGAACACATCATGTAGCCAACTCAAGTTCACTGACAACTTCAGTCAATACCCTGCTTCACCACTCCGCTCTAGGAGCTCAAACGGTACAAGGTACCTCGGACTTAGCCTCCTCAGGCGTCGAGCTCGCGAGACACCATTGAATGGCTTGATTTTCAATCATGCTCAACTGGAAACTGCGGACTCCACGTTCTTATGCTTTGGCATTATAGTATTCTGCCTGTCCGTTGTGATCGATCTGCAACCATTCCTGAACTGTATGTACCGTTGAAGTTGCATATTCCATCGTCTATCATTTGTACAACATCGACTCACCCGTCTCCAACCAAGACGACGTCGTGCGACCTTTTTCTCCCATACAAGGTCTCGACAGGCGCCATTTGTTAACTCGCCTGGTAGCGATTGTTATATGCAAACTCCACTATGTACATGTGATCTTTCCACTGTCTTCAAAAATCCAAGACGCACATGTGAAGTATGTCCTCCATCGTTTGCTGGCCCATTCAGTCTGAACATCCGTCTGCGAACGGAAGACCGTACTGAAGCTTAGCTTAGTTCCCAACAATTTATGCACCAGCCTGGTATCGTTGGATGTGAAGCGTTCATCTCAGTCACCTACAATACTGTGGGGTGCACCATACAACCGAACAATGTTATCCATGTAGAGTTTAGCTAACTTTTCCACCGGATCATCCTTTTTCATTCCGGGCCATCAGAACAACTTCTTCAAACCCCTAAATATTTTCTAAAATTCGGGTGAATTGAGTACTTGGTATAATGAGCCTCGTACATCAAGTCCTGCCGCTGACTCTCCACACTTGGGACGCACAGACGACTTTCCTTCCACAACAGTCCGTCTTCAAATACCATATTGGGGATTTGACCTATTAAAAGCATCATCCGTGACCTGCTTGTCCACGCAAGAGATTTCCAATATCTCCAAAACTTGCGCCAAAATGTATGTCGAAGGCATTGTCCCCCAATAAATCCATCCACCTCTGCTGCCACAAGTTTAAATCCTTTTTATCCAATAAGTACCTCAGGCTCCTTAGATCGATTTAGATACCGACCTTCACGCCATTTAGGTAGCGCCTTTAAAGCTTTAGGGTGAATATCACGGCCGCTAACTCCAATTCATGGACCAAGTAAATCCTCTCGTGTACCTCCAATTAACACGAGTTATAAGTTATTACACTCCCACGCTAGAGCAGAACACCATACAAGTCACTGCCCCAAGCATCGCTATAAATCTCAACTTCTTCGGTCCTACTCAGTGAACATGGAATAGTTGCCGAGGTCAACCGACTTTTCAGCTCTTCGAAAGCTTGCGCGCACTCCAGCGACCACACAAACTTTTGATCTTTTTTCACCAAAGTCGTGAGGGGTGATGTTATCCGCTAGAGGTTCTCTATGAAGCGTCTGTATTAGCAGGCCATTCTTATAAACTTCGGACTTTTCGCCAATGCAGATAACACAAGCAACTAACGTATCGCAAATATCTTTGATGGATCCACAACGACACTTTCTCCACTCAAGACGACCAAGAAACGCTACTGAGGGTAACCAAAGCTCGCACTTGGAGAATTTGGCATACAACTGATTTCTCCTTAATGTATCCAATACCGAATCCAGATGCTTGGAACGATCACCCTCATACCGAAAGTATACCAGTAAGTCGTCGATAAAGGTTTTCATGAACAGGTTCAGGTACTCACTGAACGCCCTATACCTCAAATCCATAACACGGACGACACATTTTTCAACACAAGCGGCATAACGATGAACTCATAATGCCCATATCGTGTGCTGAACGCCATTTTGGGAATATCACTTTCCCGTAGCGACAAATAATAGTATCCAGACTTCCGATTCAACTTGAGTACACACTTGACCCATTGAGTTGATCGAACAGATAATCACTCCTTGGGTTGGATACTTAATCTTTTCTCATTAACTTAATCAACTTCTATCAACCATTACATAGTTGTAAGCTTCCATCCTCTTTTAACAAGAGGACCGATGTGATCCAAGACAATAAACTTGGATGCACATAACCCTGTTCTACTAGCTCTTGAAGTAATACTTTAGTTCCAACATCTCACAACCATAGCTAGTACCAAACAAACCACCTTACGTTTGAAATTGATGTACGCACACTGCTCCGAGAGCCAGTCATTCCAAAGATTAGATCGAATTCTACAGACAGCAGTAACGACACTTGCAAGTCAAAACTCTTGACTCCCTAACCGTAACTTCAAACAACAGGCTCTATTTGGGTGTAAAGAGTACCCGTTAGGAAGCAGTACTCTCGATTTAACTCTTTCCATCGAAGAAGGAACTCCGATGCACGATACACGTCCTTTAAACAAAAAGGAATGGGAGGTTCCCATAACAAACAGTGTTTTCGTCGGACACTCAAAAAATCAATACAAATCCTATCATAACAAAACATAGGCTAATATGCATAAGGCAACAAGTATCTAAAATTGACATACCAAAAATTAAACCATACCTGTCACCATGTCAGCATATTCCATAATCTCCTGATGGCCAAAGTTGTATCCTCTAGGTTGGGATGGAGCATACTGAGGTGTAGCAGTCTCCAACCCCTTGCACTTCACTTCGTTAGTCGCTCTTGGCTTCTTCCCGGACTCCAGATGTCTGCTTCGACACTCTCGGGTAAAGTGTCCCAACTTTCCACAACAAAAGCATGCGTCCTGGTCTCGACCAATAATTGTTCCAGACGCACCAAAAGAAGGAACTAGACCCGACCTCCTTTCCTTCTTACACCATCTACAGAAACCGGACTTCGAGGTGGGTAGAGCCTTTAACTCTATCTTCTCAGCACTGGAGTCTTTCTTCTCTTGGACTCCTTTCATAGCTTTCTCTGTCCCCTGCTCGTCTTTACGATAATCTCGGGCAAAGTGACCAAACCTTCCACATTTATAACAGTAATATGGAGTTTGACTACCAGATACGTCAGGCCTCACTTTACTCCTCTTTCGATGTACAGACGTTGCGGGACCTGGGGAGTTTGGTAACCTGCACCCTGACGTCTGGTTGATTTTGGCCAGATCTGATTCCAAAGTTCTATCCGCCTCCACTAACTCTCGGAATCCAAGTAGCTTTGGTCCTACGAGTAGTAGTCATAATTCATCACGCAGACTGCTGTAGAATCTATTAACTATAGTCTGCTCGTTCTCCAAATCAAACCCCAGGTAGCGCCTTATAATAAGAAACACCTGCAAATACTCCTCAACTGAGTTCGTACCCTGCATTAAAAGCATGTTCAAATACTGATCCAAAGGTTTTATACATGCTAGTTGTTCCATCACACCACTCGGTGTTGAAGTCACCCCAGGGACAGGGGGCTACACTTGCCCTCCAAGTTATGCTTTAGTCACTGCGAACACCACTTCAACTATCCTTCTTATGGTTTCAACAAAACGTAGGGTCTCAGGCACGCTGTTAAGTGCATTACTCTCCATGGAGTGCTGACCTTGCGACTGCCCCGCACCACTCGTAGTCCCCTATAAAGCATAACTATCGATTAGGCGACATACAAATTTCTAAAAGCAATCATTGGAACACTTAGGTTCCTCAAAACAAGTGTATTTTCATTCCTAAGTGGATATTCATGGGTTCTTTTTATGTTATAACGATGACGCACATACATGTGCTCACCACCCCTTAAAAGAATTTGCCCACGAATTCCAATAAGCAAGACCGGAACCGGTAGTCTGATACCAAATTGTAACACCCCTATCCATTGCATGGTATATAGCAGTAGGTCCGGCCGGGGCCCGACGCCATATACTACAGACAGACCGAAGGGTTACAGAATTTTTGTACTTTCCATGTTTTAAATTTCGGGACAAAATTCTTTGAAGGGGGGGGGGGGGAGATTTGTAACACCCCAAACTTGGAAGGGGAAACGACGGCGTCGTTTCAGCCAAATTTGGGTTTTGGGGGTAGGCACACGGCCTGTGACACGGCCGTGTCACAAGCCGTGTTGCGCCTGGGTCATCGAACCGTGTTGATCGACGATCGGCGAGAAGGCACACGACCTTGGACACGGGCGTGTCCCTGGCCGTGTCCTTCTCGGGCTGTTAGCAGGATTTATTCTGCTAGGCGTGACACGGGTCACGACACGGCCGTGTCGGGGATGACACGGGCGTGTCGAAGGCCGTGTCCATGGCCGTGTTTTTGGCCGTGTCTTTCTCTGGCTGGGAAAATTGGTCGGTGGGGGGCGTGACACGAGTCTCGACACGGGCGTGTCAATGGCGACACGGCCGTGTCGGAGGCCGTGTCAAAGGCCGTGTCGAAGGCTGTGTGCTGGTTTTCGAATCGGTCGAGACGGCGAATGGCTAACATGGCCATGCACATGGCCGTGTTGCAACCCGTGTTCGGCCCAGATTTTCTATTTTGGGTTCCGATCGTGGCCGTTCGTTCTTTTCTTTGGAAGATCTAACGGTGGGGAGCCTCCCTGGGCGGTTTAAGGCCGGGAATAGGGTTTCAAACCCTCATTTACCATTTGGCTTTATCTCTCTTGATTCTAGAGAGAAGGGAGAGCAAGGAGGAGGAAGAAGGCCAAGATCCGGCCGCCGGCAAAGCTTCGGAGGTCCGTTTCGCGAGCGGAGTTCAGATCCGCGAAGGTGGGAGCGTTGCGGTGGTGTTCAACCGAGCAAATCTTCTCCATGGCTAGGAAGAGGGGACGAAAGGTAACGACACTTCTCCTCTCGGTTTTTAGGATTTAGGATGCATGAATATCATCCCCTTCCTTTCGTATTTTTAGCACCGAATCTCTCAAATGAGAGGGATTCGTGTAGCCTAGGTTCAAGAGAAACCTCCGGGTTGAGTATGTTCATCCCGGCATGCTTTGCATTAGAGATCCGCTCCGTTAGCAGATTAGGCATTGTGGGTGAAGCCGTGGTCGTGACCGTTAGTCCGACCCGGTGATGTTGCATAGCGAGCTTCGGGGATTCGGTAGAAATCCGTAGCGGCAATACGCCGTTGTGTGTATGTGTTTTCCCCCCTTGTATTTGAATGAGTACTCGTAGTCGGAACCGGACGAGGTTATCTCCGCTTTGTACGGTAGATGGTTTCCTTGGAGCACGGGAAAGACACGTTGCGAGTGGAAATTGGGGTGGGGAAACCTTTGTTTGTGCTGTGCTAAGGCGCGGCTATGTCTCCATGGTCGGCTGGCTTTTCCGTGACGCGCAAGTCATGTGGGGAAAGTGTCCCGGCGAGACTAGCCCCTTGTGTGAGACTGACGAGAATGCCGAGCGGAGGGCAAGCCCGGACAATGTAGCCATGAGCGGGTGGGGTCCAGCAAGGCTTCTTAGAATCGGTCAGTGTGAGGCGGAACCATGACGAGCGAAGTCAGGTTGTGCGGGCAAGCCCTGGGGTTATGACCCTTGTGCGGGTGGGGCCTTTGCAAGGTTCCGTGTGACGGCGTGTGTGCCGATTAGGGACATGGTGGTTCCCTTGTGTTTGCGGCTTTAAGCCAATGGGGAAACGGAAGTACCCAGTGTTTGATGTTGTGCTAGATGCATACGAACTAGGGTGCCTTGGGTGAAACCCGGGCTGCATTTACGCTGCATAGTAGGCCCTTTCACCTTGTACAAAACATAGAGAACATGTATGCTGTATGAGACATCCAAGCCTGTTTTACCGCTTTATTATATATACTCTTTTTGTATACGAAGTGCTAACTTGCAGGTGGAGTGGTACCCCGGGGTCCGTTAGGGACGGCCGGGAGGAGATGTGTTTGTTACATAGTAGAGGTCAGCCTTTGCTGACCCACGTTACTTCAAATCCTTACAGGGCAAGGATCACATGCAGGAGCTAGCGCGCCAGGTGAAAAGCCCTAAGCCTCATGAAGTGTTGCTGTGCTTGGTTTCTCTTTGTGTGTTTGCTACTTTTGTTATGTTTTTGTCCGGCTTGCATGCCGAGGTAGCCTAAGAGTGCTTGGCATATTTATATTTTTTGGACTATTTTTGTGTAAGGCCGTAAGGCCATTTGATACTCTATCGTTATTGGATAACTTCTGTCTATTAGTTTCTATTTCCGCTGTGTTTGTCTGGAGTATTGAGATTGGGTAGTTTTCATATCATCTTTTAATACTAAAGCTGTGGCGTCCGTATGTTGTGGGGCCCCGGCCGGACCCATATTATATGGTCTTTACAGGGGAGGTGTTACACAGAGAAACTAGAGGAAGCTTTTAAATAGTTGAAAGAACCCAATATCATAAAACATGTATCATGAATGTCCACTAACCACATTAGGAAAGAAATACCACAATACATAAAAGTACTTAGCCTTATGGCCTTACAAATGTTCACTTAACAACATAGTGTTTTACAGACATCGGCTCGCAGGCCGGTCACACATGATAGAAATAAAATAAGAGTTCACTTTGGCCTTCGAGGGCTAGCACAACAGCTTGGGCTTCAGCCCGCTATTTGGTACTTGGTTCCGCCGCACCTGCAAGCAACATTCCACCGTACGGTGGCATACAAAGCAACGGTCAGCTAAAGCTGACCAAATTATAACGACCCCGCCCCTTATTCGGGACGGCGGTGCTCCTTCCCTGCATTTCATTAGCCCAACTAAACAATTAAGTACATAAGTATATTCGCCATAGGTGTAGGATCGCTCGGCCAAACACCCCATGCACTCAGGGCACATTCTTAGTGAATCCGGTCAATTCTGTGGCTTCACTATCATCCGAAAATCCTAGTAAAAGTACAACCTAGCACAGTTCCCCATAGGTGGAGGCTCACACGGCCGCACACCCCATGCACTCAGGGCACATTGACGGTGTACCGGACTTCCTAGATACCACCTCCGTTCAGAGGTCCTTGACTTGATGGATTACTTTCAGCATTTCAGTCTTTACAGCCCCTGGCTTAAGACTCTCATTATGCCACCGACGAGAGCCAATTTTCGCTACTCTCATGTCATAGTCCACATAACGCAGGTACATCTCCACCATTTCCCATTGCTCAAGTCGCCCTACCGTCTCCGAATACCGTAGTACTCATGGCAAAACCTGCAGGGCGCGGGTCGGTTTTGCCTTTCCTGTTCGGCTCCCTGGCCTAATAATTCTGAACCCCATGGGCTCACCGTTTTTCCAAAGAAAGACCCTACATGTCTCCTGGATACAGACCTCACACATATAATCCCAATTATATAAGGTTGGCCCCAGGCCACCTAGTTGGCAGGAATGCGTTTCCGCCCAGTTTTCCGGGTGCACCTTAGAGTTAATCCCCATGGCTCCCTGTTGCAATCTACCGTGTAGAAAAACTCGAAGAACAACACAATACAGAGTCTTCTCCAACAATCAATACACAATGCAACATCACCGATCCAGACAAACACGTCCGGGTATGCTTCACACACAATGCCTATGCCCGTACTTCGATTCCGGACTCTAAACAAGGGGGACTTCATATATCTACCCCAAGGAACACTGCGCACTCACCGCACACTCGCGGGAGCGGGTTTCCCATGCAGAAAGGAAGAGGACTTCACATGTCCAAGTTGAGAATCGTTACCCTTGAAGTCCGTTTTGGCGCCATGAGAAACTAGCCTGATGGAAAGCTTCGTAACGAGAATGCCTCCGCGGCTCCGGTCTCGGTTTTCGATTCGGTGCTCCGATGCTCCGCCGGTGGCTGGGATCCTCCTCCTCCTTCTTCCTTGCTTTCTCCTCTCTCTAAGACTTAAGAAATAGAAATGCCAAAATAAAATGAGGAGTTTAACCCCCCACTCCCGGCCAGGAAGGAGGATTAATCCTAAGCCGTCAGATTTGATTTAAAGAAAACAAACGGCTCGGATCCAGCCAAAATGACACTAAAATAAGCCGAACACGGCTTTGCACACGGTCGTGTACCTGGCCATGTGCCCTTCTTGCACACGAAGTTGTCAATCCAGAGCAGGACACGGGTCGAGACACGCCCGTGTCTCAACCTGACACGCCCGTGTCGGGTCCTCGACACGCCCGTGACCAGGGGCGTGTAGCGCATAACCGACACACCAACCGTCACGTCACTTGGTGGATACGGGTAGCGACACGCCCGTATCAAACGTGACACGCTCGTGTCAACCAGTACACGCCCGTGTTCGGGGCTGTGTCCTCCAGTCGACACAGGACAAACTCTCCCGAAGAGTACACGATCATGTGATACGCCCGTGTCACATGCCGTGTGCCTAACACGCCCTGTTACACGCCCGTGTCACAGGCCGTGTTCGAGCACTCGACGCTCGTCAACCTCAACTCGACCACCCGAGCACGACACGATAATGTGACACGCCCGTGTCACACGCCCGTGTAACACGCCGTGTTCACCCTACCAAGGCCCAAACTTGGTTCGAACACCGCCCGTTTTGCTTTTAAGTTTCGGGGCGTTACAACACACTTCCACAATTGGCTCACGTGAAAAACATCGTGCACACCAGCGAAAATTGCGGGCAAATCCAGCCTGCAAGCTGACACACCAATCCAAACAACAATTTATAAACGACCCTACATATCTTGGATCCAACTTCCGGTTCTTACCGAACCTCTTAACTCCAACCATCGGGGAAACCTTAAGAAAATACCAAGTCCCCTACTGCAAACTCTAAATCAGATCTACGCCGTTTGGCATTCTTCTCATAATGTTCCTAAGCTATCCGAAGCTTCTCTCGAATAGCTTAACAGAAACTTTCATTTCTTTGAGCGCATCTGAACCCAACAATTATCTCTCGCCAACCTCAGTCCAAAATAAGGGAGTTCTGCAGCGTCTCCCAAACAGAGCTTCAAAAGGAGCCATTTGCAAGCTTTCTTGATAACTGTTTTTATAAGCAAACTCAATCAGCCACAAACACTCGTCCCACGCTCCTCCGTGGTCTAAAATACAACATCTGATCGTGTCCTCCACAATCTGGTTAACTCGCTCCGTCTGACCCTTTGTCTTCGGATGATATGTGGTAGAGTAACTTAAATCCATACCCAAACCTTCTTGCAAACTCTTCTAGAAGCGAGACGTAAACCTGGAGTCTCGGTCTGATATGTTGCTTATAGGAACTCCAAGCAACCAGATGACTTCATTCAGATACAACTCAGCTATTTTCTTTATAGGGTAGTTAATCTTATAAGGTACGAAGTGGGCACACTTCATCAATCTGTCCACAATAACCCAGATTGAATCATACCCCCTAGGAGATCTCGGTAAACCCGTGATGAAATCCATTGAAATGCCCTCCCACTTCTAAGTTGGAATTTCCAAGGGAGTCAACTTGCCACCAGGCCTTCCATGATCAACCTTAACATGCTTGCAGGTATAGCTTTCAGAAACAAACCTGGCTATATCACCCTTCATACCATACCACCAGGCAATTTGCTTCGAGTCTTGATACATCTTAGTAGAACCTGTGTGGTAGGCAATACTGGAACCGTACACCTCACTGCACAATTTAACTCATAGAATTTCAACATTGGGGATTCAAAATTTGTCGTGGTACTTTAAGTTACCCGCATCATCAATAGAGAAATCTGGTAACTCCCCTTTCTCAGTTCTATTATGAAGGTGCAGTACTTCGGGATTGTCCTTTTGATGAAACCTCGTAAGAGAAATCCATGAAGGCTCAGACACCGCCAAACTGCTTGGCGTGTCACTACTTCTCACCGAAATGTCCATTAAAAGAAATCCTTCTATCAACAACTCAGCAGAGAGATTTGAAACTTTCCATGTCTTCCTACTTAGGGCATCAGCTACTACATTAGCTTTGCCCGAATAGTATCAAATCTCAACCTCAAAATTAGCAACACACCCTAACCATTGCCACTGGCGCAAATTCAATTCTTTCTGAGTGAAGACATACTTCAACTCTTATGATCAGTGTAAATATTGCATTGTACGTCTTACAACAGGTGTCTCCACAACTTTAGCTCATAATTCACGGCTGCGAACTCTAGATCATGCGTATACATCATCACTTTTTTTCTTCTTGCATCAGCATGCATCCAAGCCCAACATGAGATGCCTCCATAAACACATCATAATCCATGCCCTCCGTAGGCAATGCCAAAAACTGGAGCAGTGCATAATCTATTCTTTATTTCTTGAAAAGCTTCCTCGTACTTCTCGCTCCTAACGAAGGCTGCATTCTCCTGCATCGACTGAAATCCCTAGTCCATTCCATAACTACAGCTATTTTCTCTGGGTCGACTGAAATCCCTAGTCCATTCCATAACAATAGCTATTTTCTCTGGGTCGATTGAAATCTCATTCTTGTTAACCACTTGACCCAGAAACAAACCCTGAGGCAACCAAAACTCGCACTTGCTCAACTTGGCAAACAACTTGTGGTCCCTCAAAGCCAATAAGGCTAAACGCAGATGCTGGTCATGCTCCTCAGCATTGCGAGAATATACAAAAATGTCGTCTATAACCACAACTACGAGTCGGTCCAAAAAATCTTTGAATACTCCGAGCATCATATTCATAAAGGCAGATGGTGCGTTGGTCAAACCAAACGATATCACCAAAAACTCAAAATGTCCATGCCTGGAACGAAAAGCAGTCCGTGGGATACCTGATTCACGAATCCTGAACTGGTGGTAGCCTAAACGAAGATCAATCTTTGATAACTCAGTGCTACCATGCTACTTGATCAAACACATCATCGATTCTTGGCCTTATAAAACCATTCTCTAGCAACTCATCCAGCTCACACGGGCCATATGGTACAGGGGCTTAACAATAGGACGAGTACCCGGCTCCAGATCTATGATGAACTCCACATCTCTCTCAGGCAGAAGACTAGGAAGATTGGCTGGAAAGACAACCTCAAACTCGCGCACCACAGGGATCTCCTCTAAACGCGACAAACTAACCTTGGTCTCCAACACCGAAGTCAACAAGCAAAACATCCGGAATATAAAAGCCTCCGATCACATACCGCATAAATAGTCGGGGCGACCTGGCGCGGATAATTCTACTTTATCGAATCGGCAAAAACTAGGAAGTCATATATAGACTTGCACAATCTTAAATAGTTTGGCCCCACAATACCCAACCACTAGAGGGAAACTTGACACAAAGTGCGTTGCCATAAGATCGAGGGCCAAACGAGGGTCCTAGCCACAAACGAGTGGGTAGTACCGGAAACTTCCTAAACAATCATTCACACATTCAAGGAAGTGAATACTAAAACTATAAATACCACTAACAATTAAGACTATATGAGGACCTATCCTGATATTACTTGGGTAGAAGTCTGAGCTTCTTCTGATGATAACACATTCAGCTTTCCTTTTACTTTGACCAACTGCGGTGGCAGTGGCAATGCCTGAAGTGGGACTGGCTGCCGTACGGGCTGGAGCTGCGGGCACTTAGACTTGATATGCCCTTCTTATCCACACGGAAAATAGCTTCTTTTCTTCTTTATTCCCAAACAATGGGCAATGTCATGCCCTGTCCGCTTACATGCTGAACAAACCTACTCTCTCTTAGAAATCCCTTGAATCGCATGAACTTGCTCTTTCTTCTGAGCTCCCAACCTTTGGCAACATCTTTCAAAAGGATGGCTCGGTCGGCCACAGAAACTACAAACTTCTATGCTCCTCTTCCTCGAAGCAGAGTTAGATTCCTTATAGGTCTTACCCCCGTCAGACTTCCTCTTGTTCTTCCTTGGTATCATGCCCCGATCCTTAGCATATCCCATAGACTCAACTTTAAGGGCAACTTCCACTGTCCTCTCATTTGTCTCGAACTGGTAAGTATTGGCGTACTACTGAATGTTATTTGGGAGGCCACCCAAGAAACCTTTGACTCTGCACTCTTCAGCAGCTAACAATCCAGAAGCAATCTTATTCAATTTGCTGATCTCGCTCTCATTCTCAACCACTACGGGGGTTTGCTCACTAGGCTGCCGTCCTAAGGTGGCAGCCAACAATGCCTGCAACTGCGCTTGCATCACCACAATTTGGCCTAACAGGGTCTCCACGCTCTGGCGCAGATCTACAATAACCGCCTCATCCTGCACACCTGACGAATCACCCTAAAGATGGGGAGTCGACCTTGTTGCATCACGCTTCAAGCGACATTCTAATAAAATAATAAACTGCTAATCAAAAACTAGCTTAATGGCTAGAACTCAAATGACACCGTACAGACAAAACATACTTAAGTATTAGCTTCAACTGCTAACTTGCTCTGAGATTTTTTTTCATTAATGATAATATGCCTAACTTTGGATGATACACCATCATCACACTGACTCCTGTGCTTAGACCATGCATGTACGGATTTATATTCTTTTGACTCAAAACCATGTGTGTACATATGTCATCATATAAATCTTTAGCTCGACATGTTGTGCTTATGCTATGTTATGCAATGCATGTTGTGCTATGCATTCTAAAAATGCCTTAATGCATGTTATGAGCGGCGTACACATGGAAATGTTATGCATCCCATACTACATAACATTGCATGCAATGAAAAGAGAAAACATGCTAATGGGCATTCATGTGGTGAGGTTATGCATCCCATACTACATAACCCTCACATGTTGCCACCTAGGGTGGATCCATATACAAACACATATTATGCATCCCATACTATATAATATGCCATGTATACTTCTAATCATGCTTATGAGTGTAGTGTTCATACTTCAACCAAGACATATTGATGACACATCGGTGTGTGTATGATATGACACTAAACAACTAACACTAATAAGGGAAGGTTGCCCGACCAATTGTCAAGGAACCTCCCTCTGATACCAATTGTCACGACCCACATTTCCTCATCAATAAATTATATCAGAGTAGGGGAAAATATGTGCTGTGATGCCATGCCATGCAGGGGATAACTGCAGATGCTCAAGAAAACTCCAGACTCTAAGGTTTAACAGAAAATCATAATTTATTATGAAAGAAATCCAATTAATTTGGATGGATGTATCGCTCGGCACAGTGGATCAAATAATACACAAGTAAAATATATTTATACGCTACAAAAAATACCTTGGTTAAGGTGATTTGACATCCTACCTGAGCGTAAACGTCCCCGAAGGACAACTTATGAAATGCATGACTCTAAATTTAGTATAATATGAAAATAGTCTTTACGTTACTTTGGAAAGTAGTACTTTAGGTTTAGAAATATGGCATGTATGAAGTACATATAATAATGCTTTTATGAGTTAAAATACCTAACATGCATCATAGTATAAAGCATTCCCAGAGGGCAAGTAAACAACCTTCATAAAGGCAAAAGTAGCAGTTTAAGTCACATACTTAGCATCACCAAAGAAAACCACCAGTGGGCGTCAATAACCTGACACAAACCCACTAGTGAGTATGCATGTCTATACAGAAGGAAACAAGAAAAGATCTACCTCACAAAGATGAGGAATAGGAATCTCAACAACCCAGGAGATCACTAGCAAGCCTTAAAAGAAAACTAGCCGCTCAACCGGCTACTATTCTGAACCTGTGGCATTCAAAGAAAGAACACCTCAACAAGAATATAATCAAATAGAAATGGAGCATTAGATCATAAGCAATAAAAAGGAAGGGGTTTACCAAACCCTACAATAGAATGCTATCAAACTCAGCAAATGGAAATAAATGAGACAACAAAAGTAAGACACTATCCAAGGAATAATCAAAGCGCACCAAGTGCGAGAAATTTGCAACATGCCCTGCTAAAAACATGCAACAACAACAAGAAAACATATGTAAAAATAGTAATTTTAAAGGGAAAGGAACTAACAGTCCTAACTTGTGAATTATTAGCAGTGGTAAAACCATGGATCTGGGTTGGTAACCAAAAACAGTCCTCATCCAAACAACCAGATCCAAATAACTCAGGGGCCACCAGTGCAGCCTTGGGGTCCAACACACCGGCCCAAACCGGGGCTAAATCAGTGGTGGCTACGGTTCTACACCCAAACATCCCTGTCAAGAAAACCAGAGTAACCACCTGCCATGATTCACGATTCGGCCTTCAAAACTAGCCGAAAACATCACTGAAACCCTATAAAAACCCACACTAAGAGACTCGGGAGAAAACTACAAGTATAAGGGAAAAGAGTCGAGTACACTCGACGCCGCGTCGAGTACACTCGATGCCGCGTTTAGTGAGCACCACTCACTCAACGCTAAAACACCAAGCGATAAAAGCGTCGAGTTCACTCACTCAATGCCAAAACACTTAGCCGCAAATCTCTAACTGGATAGCGACGTCGAGTGAGTTGAGCTTACTCAATGTTGTCAATACTAAACATCCAAAGGCATTGAGTGAGCTCCCCACACTCAAAGCTTTTGACTTAAACTATCATGCTAAGCAGACGACATTGAGTGAGTTCACCATACTCAACACTGTCAACACCAAACAACCAAAGTCGTTGAGTAAGTTCACAACACTCAATGCTTTTAACTTAGAAAATCTGCCTGACTAGATGGCGTTGAGTGAGCTCAACTCACTCAACGCCAAAAGAATAGAAAAATCCGACTACCTAGACGGCATTGAGTGAGCTCAACTCACTCAATGCCAAAAGACTTAGAGAAAACTATCAAGGCAGGCGGTGTTGAGTGACCTCACTCAACATTGTCAATGCTTTTTACTTAGAATACTGGGAAAAAAACGACGTTGAGTGAGTTCAACTCAGTCAACGCTGTCAAAGCTTATGACTTAGCTTAAAGTACTTACAGAATGGCATTGAGTGTATACTATGCACTCAACGCTTTTTAACTGAGACGACGTTGAGTGAGCTGACCCCACTCAACGCTAAAAGACTTAGCTAAACAGTATAATCAGGCGGCATTGAGTGAGTTTACCTCACTCAACACTATCAACGCCTTTTACTTAGACTCCAGACCAAAAAAGCTAGGCGTTGAGTGTGTCCACCACACTCAACGCTTTTACACTTAGCCTAAAATTGGACTTCTGTACTAAGATACACTCAACTCCAAGTGGCAGAGACCTGGCAGAAAAATTGCTCTACTCAAACCGACCATGCTAGACCACAACAACTAGCCAAAAATCATAATATTTTCTCTTATTTGCATCGGCTAGCTGGAATGAAAACCTGCTATTGCTAACTATCCTGATACAGACTTAACCTATCCAGCCAGAGCCATACCAAAACCCACCCAATCAGACATTTTCTCTCTAAAAAAACTTGGACTAGCTGGAGCTTCTCTACACTAACAACAATATAACCATGGCCAAAACCTATATTACACCTAAGATCTAAGCAAAAAGAGGGATAAAACTAACAAGAAAACAGAGAATCAGTCATGACAAGGATGAAAGAGCATCACTTACCTCAATCTTCGGGAATCGACCAGCTACACTCCTCCTCACTCGGATCTGGCAAGGAGAGCAGCTACCTAAGAAAATCTGGAGCTTTAGAAAGAAAACAAAGTCAACCCGCAAACCCTAACCTCCAAAAAATCCAAGAAACTCGAAAAGCTTACCTTAGGGAGGTAGATCTAGGCGAGAGCAGTCCAAATCTAGACTCAAACCAGAATTTCGAGTTCTAAAACTCAAGAAATCGGCGGTGGGAAGCTTCAAGTTTTCCGTCGCCCTCTTTCTTCCGCAAGAAGCTAGCCGCCAGGTTTTGGGGAAGATGAATAGGGATGACTAAAATAAGCTATATAAATCATCTCTCCACTCAGCTAAATATATTATATAATACTAATTAAGTATATTATACTCAGCCACTAGCATTAATTAATCTGCCACTATCTTTAAATAATCAGCCACTTAAATTATAACAGTTAATATAATAATACCTTATAATAGTTACTCAATTTAACATGATACAATACTATATCAGTTAATTAAATAAAACGCCAAAACGACGCGAAAACCGAACAACCTCGGAATCTGACGAAATTCACACCGTAGCTAAATACCCATGCTACAAATCTAATGACGAAGTCAAAATCAACCTCCGACGAACAAAACTCTGGCTAACACCTCCCAAAGACAAAACACAAGCATTCCCGAAGAGGCTCCACCGAGTTGCCAAAACAGACTCCGGCTCGCTAGGGAATCTTGCCAACAGGCTATAAACAAGCCACTAAGAAATTCTAAAGAGCTAAGACAACGCTCTAACAACGACACAAGCCAGAAACGCGTCAACGTAACGCCAAATAAAGATTAAATAATCTCAGAAAAACCGGGGGCATTACATGCACCTCTCAGACCATTAAAATAATTGAAGAAGTCAAAAAGGGGGATAGTGAGGCTATAAGAACCAATACTGAGAACATGGTCTGGGAAACAAATGTGGTGAGAGGTTCATTGGGATTAGAGCCAGTGCAGTATAATAACATCCCAATGATGTCTGCTGAAGTGCTAGAGACTTTGAATAGAGAACCTTCTCAAGATAATCAGGAGTATGGTTTATATATAGAGGAAAGTGACAGTGCTGGAAGAAAGTGGGGAGTGTAGTCCACTGCTGCTGAAACTCCTTCCTTCATCCCCACTGTAAACCAGGAACTACAGACAAAAGAAATGACTGCAACTGAAAGTGAAGAGGAAGTCAGGCTGAGGAAGAGGAAATACAGAGAAGAAATGGAGAAAAGGTCTGACTTCGAGCAATGGAGCCCAGAGTCCAGATCTATTAGTCTGCTTGCTTGGGACCAGGTCAAGAATAAGAGATCAGATAGAGAAAAATGATACGATAAAATGGAATGGGACAAGATGGAGAAGAGGGGCACATAAAGAAGAATCTACTGGAGAAACAGAAATTCCAACCTTCTTGATCCTGATGCTAAACCTTCTAAGTACTTTCCCAAGCCTCATGGCAACTTTAAGAGGCAGAAAGAAAAAGCTGAAGCTGAAAAGGATAAAGCAACTAAAGCTAAGGCTACTGATGATGCAGAAAAAAGGGAAAAAAAGATAGCTGGGCCAGAAGATAAACCTGAAAAGAAATCCAAGGCCAGTGGGATTGTAATAAGGGAACCTGAAACTTGAAAAGTTTCAGGTTCTGCTTATAGGGATAAGGGATGTGACATTTTGTTTATTACACAAACATTAATTCAAAATATGTTAAATAGAACATCAGTTGCTATAATAATGATTTGTCTGACTTATCATTTGTTGTGATCATGATTCATCTGATTTATCATTTAATATGATTATGATTCATCTGATGCATACTGTGATAATATCTTTTGTATATGTAGCATAAGTATGTTAGTGTATACATTGTCCTAGGTTTTGACTTCTTCAAATAGGGGGAGATTGTTGGGTCCATTGATCCCAATATCCTAGATTTGAAGAAGGCCTAGTGAACAATATATACACATGTAGTGATCTAACTTGTGCTCAAGTTTAATGATTGTAGGTTGTCCCTGTAACAATGATGGGACAGGTAGCCTAAATGGCTAAGTCAGGTAAAACACTTACCTAAGTGGTTGACTGACAAAAATCTATCTAAGTCCACAGGCGTTGAGTGAAAGTGACTCACTCAATGCCAAATGACTTATAGCACTGAGTGAAGCATATACAGTCAAAGCCAAAGAAGTGGAAAGCTGAGAAAGTGGCTAAGTCCACAGGCATTGAGTGAAGCAACTCACTCAATGCCATACAACAAAAAGCTGTGAGACAGGCTAAAACAGTAAAAGCCTAAGTTGAAATGAGGAGAAAAGTAGCTAAGTCCACAGGCGTTGAGTGAAGTCAACTCACTCAATGTCATGCAGCTAAAGGAAGATATATGGATAAGTAGTTTGGTGTTGAGTGTTGAAGACACACTCAATATCATACAACAAAAAGTTGTGAGCCAAACTGAGTTTAGAGTACGTCAAACTGAGTTCAGAGTTCGTCAAACTGAGTTCAGAGTTCGTCAAGATGAGCTCATCATTCGTCAAGCTTATCTCATCGTTTGTTGAACTAAGCTCAGAGTTTGAGAATCTGAGTTAGTCGAACTGAGTTCAGAATTCATCAAACTGAGTTCAGAGTTGAGTGAGGCATGCTAACTCAATGCTCTCAGTGCCTAAGATGTTGCAGACGCAGAAAATTGGCTAAGGAAAAAAGCATTGAGTGAAGTATGCTCACTCAATGCTCTCAACGCCTTATTTACAAAATGCATAGGCTAAGGCATAAGGCGTTGAGTGAGGTGTGCTCACTCAATGCTCTCAATGCCAGGCATACAGAAAAGGCTGCAGAATTGGTTAAGGCAAAAAGCATTGAGTGAGGCTTCCTCACTCAACGCTGTCAATGCCTAGTTAGACAGAATTATGTCTAAGTACTTTGGCATTGAGTGAAGCTCATTCTCTCGACGCCTATTCTATTTATGCTTGATTTTTGACTAAGTCCATAGGTGCTGACGTTATTAAGTCAACATGTCAACCTTATTCAAATTGTTAGCGGCAAAGCTACAGTACATGACAAAAGGCACCGCAAACCTACTGTACGATAGTTTGACGTTAAAGTAAGGATGCAGCTAGCATTAATCGTGTGGGTCCCACTGTTAAAAGAGCCATTGAATTGCATTCAATAAAAGGAGAAGCCTTTTACGAAAAAGGGAGTTGTTGAAGTGAGTTCTTCACTGCCATTGTTGTCGTGCTAAAGAACAGGAAGCTCAAATCAGCAAGACAAAGAGCAAGTTAGTTGTTGTCTTCTTCATCAACTTCAGCAATTTCAGAGTATTTCTCTGAGAAAAGATGAAGCAGCCAAGGGCCGACCCTTGTTGCAGGTTCTTCACAGTTCCAGCTATATAAGTCTTGAAGAATATTTACTTGAGGCTGTGAAGAATAAGTTGGGGCTGGGCTTATAAGTTAAGTCCAGGAAATAAAGGAGAAGCTGAGCTTTTGCAAGTTGCTTCCAACACAAGTATCCTTGCTGTTGTAAAGAAGTTGAGCTGAGAAATCTTGAGCTCAACTGCAGCTAGTATTGCTGCAGTAACTTCACAGCTCCAGCAGGAAATATCCATAGTACTGTGAAGAAGAAGTTAGGACTAAGTATTTCTTAGTTCAGTAAAGGTAGACTTAGGAAATGGCAAAAAGCGTTGAGTGAGGCTTCCTCACTCAACGCTTTCAATGCCTAGTTAGACAGAATTATGTCTAAGTACTTTGGCATTGAGTGAAGCTCATTCTCTCGACGCCTATTCTATTTATGCTTGATTTTTGACTAAGTCCATAGGTGCTGACGTTATTAAGTCAACATGTCAACCTTATTCAAATTGTTAGCGGCAAAGCTACAGTACATGACAAAAGGCACCGCAAACCTACTGTATGATAGTTTGACGTTAAAGTAAGGATGCAGCTAGCATTAATCGTGTGGGTCCCACTGTTAAAAGAGCCATTGAATTGCATTCAATAAAAGGAGAAGCCTTTTACGAAAAAGGGAGTTGTTGAAGTGAGTTCTTCACTGCCATTGTTGTCGTGCTAAAGAACAGGAAGCTCAAATCAGCAAGACAAAGAGCAAGTTAGTTGTTGTCTTCTTCATCAACTTCAGCAATTTCAGAGTATTTCTCTGAGAAAAGAGGAAGCAGCCAAGGGCCGACCCTTGTTGCAGGTTCTTCACAGTTCCAGCTATATAAGTCTTGAAGAATATTTACTTGAGGCTGTGAAGAATAAGTTGGGGCTGGGCTTATAAGTTAAGTCCAGGAAATAAAGGAGAAGCTGAGCTTTTGCAAGTTGCTTCCAACACAAGTATCCTTGCTGTTGTAAAGAAGTTGAGCTGAGAAATCTTGAGCTCAACTGCAGCTAGTATTGCTGCAGTAACTTCACAGCTCCAGCAGGAAATATCCATAGTACTGTGAAGAAGAAGTTAGGACTAAGTATTTCTTAGTTCAGTAAAGGTAGACTTAGGAAATGGCAAAAAGCGTTGAGTGAGGCTTCCTCACTCAACGCTGTCAATGCCTAGTTAGACAGAATTATGTCTAAGTACTTTGGCATTGAGTGAAGCTCATTCTCTCGACGCCTATTCTATTTATGCTTGATTTTTGACTAAGTCCATAGGTGCTGACGTTATTAAGTCAACATGTCAACCTTATTCAAATTGTTAGCGGCAAAGCTACAGTACATGACAAAAGGCACCGCAAACCTACTGTACGATAGTTTGACGTTAAAGTAAGGATGCAGCTAGCATTAATTGTGTGGGTCCCACTGTTAAAAGAGCCATTGAATTGCATTCAATAAAAGGAGAAGCCTTTTACGAAAAAGGGAGTTGTTGAAGTGAGTTCTTCACTGCCATTGTTGTCGTGCTAAAGAACAGGAAGCTCAAATCAGCAAGACAAAGAGCAAGTTAGTTGTTGTCTTCTTCATCAACTTCAGCAATTTCAGAGTATTTCTCTGAGAAAAGAGGAAGCAGCCAAGGGCCGACCCTTGTTGCAGGTTCTTCACAGTTCCAGCTATATAAGTCTTGAAGAATATTTACTTGAGGCTGTGAAGAATAAGTTGGGGCTGGGCTTATAAGTTAAGTCCAGGAAATAAAGGAGAAGCTGAGCTTTTGCAAGTTGCTTCCAACACAAGTATCCTTGCTATTGTAAAGAAGTTGAGCTGAGAAATCTTGAGCTCAACTGCAGCTAGTATTGCTGCAGTAACTTCACAGCTCCAGCAGGAAATATCCATAGTACTGTGAAGAAGAAGTTAGGACTAAGTATTTCTTAGTTCAGTAAAGGTAGACTTAGGAAATGGCAAAAAGCGTTGAGTGAGGCTTCCTCACTCAACGCTGTCAATGCCTAGTTAGACAGAATTATGTCTAAGTACTTTGGCATTGAGTGAAGCTCATTCTCTCGACGCCTATTCTATTTATGCTTGATTTTTGACTAAGTCCATAGGTGCTGACGTTATTAAGTCAACATGTCAACCTTATTCAAATTGTTAGCGGCAAAGCTACAGTACATGACAAAAGGCACCGCAAACCTACTGTACGATAGTTTGACGTTAAAGTAAGGATGCAGCTAGCATTAATCGTGTGGGTCCCACTGTTAAAAGAGCCATTGAATTACATTCAATAAAAGGAGAAGCCTTTTACGAAAAAGGGAGTTGTTGAAGTGAGTTCTTCACTGCCATTGTTGTCGTGCTAAAGAACAGGAAGCTCAAATCAGCAAGACAAAGAGCAAGTTAGTTGTTGTCTTCTTCATCAACTTCAGCAATTTCAGAGTATTTCTCTGAGAAAAGAGGAAGCAGCCAAGGGCCGACCCTTGTTGCAGGTTCTTCACAGTTCCAGCTATATAAGTCTTGAAGAATATTTACTTGAGGCTGTGAAGAATAAGTTGGGGCTGGGCTTATAAGTTAAGTCCAGGAAATAAAGGAGAAGCTGAGCTTTTGCAAGTTGCTTCCAACACAAGTATCCTTGCTGTTGTAAAGAAGTTGAGCTGAGAAATCTTGAGCTCAACTGCAGCTAGTATTGCTGCAGTAACTTCACAGCTCCAGCAGGAAATATCCATAGTACTGTGAAGAAGAAGTTAGGACTAAGTATTTCTTAGTTCAGTAAAGGTAGACTTAGGAAATAAATTCCTGTAGTCAAAGTTGGGTTGAGTCTAACTCAGTCAAGGTAGATTGGCACAGAGAAATTTCTCTTGTGTCCAATCAAGACTCACCAACCCACTTCCACCTTGTAGGATCCTTTTGGATCTGAGTGGTAGGAGAAAAGTTGCTCTGAGGTAGGATCCAAGTGTGGATCTGAGCTGTAGGGCTTTTGAGCCTGAGATTGTAAGTGAGTCATTCTCACTGAGTGGTAGGGAACTTGTGCCTGAGCTTTAGGATCCTTTGGATCTGAGGTAGGGCTATCCTCCTAGCCTGAGTGTAGGACTTAACAGCCCGAGGTAGGTGATCTTAGAATCACTGTGTTGTAGGGCCTTGGGCCTGAGAAGTAAGTCTTGGATGAGACTTAGAGATCCAGAGGGATCTGAGGTGTAAGCTATTTGGAGCAGGTTTTGGAGAAGTGCCCAGTCTAACAAGATAGTTGGATAGGTAAGAGGGAAAGTGGATGTAACCTTATTAAGGGAACCACCATAAATCAGTGTGTGCTTTTCTGTGTTGTTTTCTTTATGCAGGTTGCATGTCTTGAAAGCATAACTAATCGATTAATAAAGCACCCAAAGTAAAGAAAACAAAGATAGTCACTAAGGACTAAGAAACCTATTCACCCCCTTTAGGTGATTTAGTTATCCTTGAAATTAAAGACTGTTAGCAGTAGCTTGGCAATTAATTTGTCAAAGCGCTCGGGTTTCTACCGCGCGACGGTAGTAGCTATCGCATGGCGGTAGCAGGAGCAGTCGTGTCGTAACTATCGCTAGCTGCCGCGAGGCACTAGCATCCTAACGCCCGACGATAGCGAAGCTGTAACGGTGTGGCCACGTGTCAGCCTGTGATTGGAGGGCCTAGGCATTTGCACTCAAATCAAGGCATTGATTAACGGTACCGCGCGGTGGTAGCTTTGTTTATAGTACTGGTTCGGTCGTTTCACTTCATTTTCCTTTGGAGTTAAGAACTTGGCCAAATCTTTTAGAGGAGGAGCAACAACGCCGGAAAGGAGATCTCGCAGCCATTTGAGATTCAGAACTAGGATTCGCGAAGCGAGTTCGGATCTACAGAGGCAAAGCCGCAACGGTCATGCTCGTCCGTCTAAAATTTCTCCTATGAAACTGAAGTGGACTTTTAGGATAACGATCCTCTTCCTTAGACATGTGAAGTCCTTCTTTTTGGCATTAGAGGGTAGACACTCCACGAACACGTAGAAGTGGTTCTCTTGACGGGTAGATCCGTGTATCCCCGTTAGTTTTGAATTTAGATCCGGAATCGAAGTACGAAATACGCAAGCTGTGTGAAGCCCATCCGAACAGGTTGGTCTGGATTGGTGATGTTTGTATGTTTTTGTATGCCGGAGAAGAATATGTGGTTATCACGAAGATTTCGGAGTCGCGGGGTATGTAGATGGCTGCGTTGAGAGTACTAGATCTAGACTCCAAGAAAATATCCAGTTTGGGGAAAAAAGCGACAGTCTATCACCCTACCGCGCGGTGGTAGCGCTATTGCCGACGGTAGCTCCCAGTGAGTGTTGTGTTGTTTGTTGAGGCCTGTTTCTTATAAACCTTTTGGTCATTTGCTGAAGCCTATCTCTGGGAGACCTGTGTGCTATTTTGTGATGACCTGTCTCTCGAAGACCTGAGGGCCAATTTTTGTGGAGCGTGAGCTCAATTTGCTCAAGTTTGGTAGCCATGAGTGCTAGCCTAGGATCCTTACAGAGGTATGGATCATGCGAAAAAGGGAAAGGGGTGTTGACCCACGTCAGGCCCACAAGACGGACGATTTGACCACGGGATATGGCTGAACTGTACCCTCCCATATGCCAGTCGACTTGGAGTGGTCAATGTGTAAAGCACATGACTTATCGTAGCACTGGGGCGTTATCTTTGGCCTTGGCCCTTGTGAGACTGAAAGCTCAAACGTTGTTGACCGTCACAGAGAACAGTGGTGCGACCTTTGTGGTCCTATGCACTGAGAATGTGCCCTGAGAGCACGGGGCGTTGGGCATTTGCGCCAACGCCTGTGGCGAATGGTGCTTTAGTTGCACATTTTGATTGCCAATATATGATTATGCAAATGACTGCAGGGAAGGAGCACCGCCACCCCGAATGAGGGGTGAGGTCGTTATAATTTGGCTAGCTAATATCACAACTCACATTTTTCACTGCCAATAAAGGTGTATCAGAGTAAGGGAAAAATGTGCGTCATGATGCCACGTCAGCAGGGGATATGTAACACCCCAGAAATCTCAACAGGTCAAATTGAGGCTAAGGCTGGCTGACACGGCCTGGGACACGGGTGTGTCCCAGGGTGTGTCTGGGGTACACGGCCTGGGACACGGGCATGTCCCAGGGCGTGTTCTTCATTGTCTACGATCGTTGAGTCAACGATCGTTGAGTATCGACACATCGACACGGCCTGGGACACGGGCGTGTCCCAGGGGGCGTGTCCCAGGGCGTGTCATGCCCAAAAATTAGCTAGTTTGTCCCGAGAAGGACACAGCGTGTAGGCCCAGCTGTGTCGATCGTGACACGGGCGTGTCAAATATTCACATGGGCGTGTCCAGTGCCCGTGTAGTCTCGGGGAAAATGCTGATTTCTGTCTCGATGGGGAACACGCCCCTCGACACGGGCGTGTCAGGTGTCTACACGGGCGTGTCCCGGGCGTATCGACACCCGTGTTTTGGTTTGGCTTAAGTCAGTTGTTCACCGCTTCAGGAACACGGCCTGTGACACGGGCGTGTCACTACCCGTGTTCGACCCAGGAAATTAAATTCAGGGCTGATCAGAGCCGTTCATTTTCTTTGACCAAGATCCAATGGTCTGGGCTCTTCCCTGGGTTGATAAGGCCGGGAGTGAAGAGGAGAAAGCTCATTTGAGTTTCATCTTTCTCTTTCTAAAGTTAAGAGAGAGGGGAGAGCAAGGCAAGGAAGAAGAAGAGGAATCCGGCCGCCAGTGGTGCTACGGTTGTCCAAATTGCGAACCGAGTTCGGATTTACGAAGGCAAGGCTGCTACGAAGGCTTTCATCCATCTCAATTTTCTCCATGGCTCCGAGGCGAATTCCAATGGTAATGATTTCCGGCTTGGACATGTGAAGTCCTACTTTCCTGCATTTGCATAGGGAAAATCCGTCCCCGCGAGTGTGCGGTGGGTTGTGATGTCCCTTGGGGTAGATATGTGAAGTCCCCCTTGTTAGAGTCCGGAATTGGAGTACGGATCTAGGCATGCTGTGTGAAGCCCATCTGGACGTGTTGGTCTGGATTGGTGATGTTTGTTTGCATTTGGAGGAATCTCCGAGAATTTGATTGTTTGTGTGCAATCTGTGGTGCATACCTGTTGTTTGGTGCATCAGTAAGTACTGGAGGAAGTCCAGGAAATTGTGCGAGTTGGGTTTAACTCTTGTGGTGGACGGGCAAGGTGAAGCTGTACCCGCGTCAGTCTAGTCTTGAGTCTGACGATGTGAGTAATGGGATAAGAGGATCTGTACCCGCGTTATGGTTGTCTAACCTTGGGTGCTTAAGGCCCTGTTAGGATCACATAGCGAGAGTCGACGGCTTGCATGCCGATCATGACTAGAATGCTCATTGGTGGGATCCGGTGTTTCCGGTACACCCGAATGTGCCCGGAGTACACAGAGCATCGGGCCGTCGTGCCAACGTTTGTGATATGTATTGTCTGTGCGGTCGTGCACGTCTTGCGTGGTTTGCTATATATATATCATATTAGAAAATGCTATGCAGAGCTGGAATTCCGCTGCCCCGTGCTAAGGGCAGGGTCGTTATAATTGGTCAGCTGAATGCTGACCGTTGCCCTATTTGCCACCGCTTGGTGGATTGCTTCTTACATGTGCTGGAGGTGCTGGTCCGAGCGGGACTTAGCGGGCTGAAGCCCAAGCTGCGTTGCTGCCCTCGAAGGCTTTGTTTTGTTTCTTCTCGTTCATGTGTGGCCGGCCTGCGTGCCAATGTCTGTAAACCACACCTTGTTAAGAGAAATTTGTAAGGCCTTAAGGCCAAACACTTTGGTTGTATACATTCCTATGTGTTTAGTGGACAGTTCTTGTTGTACTTGAGTTCAAGTTTTCAACCGTGAAGCTTTCTCTAGAATGCTCTGTGTTAGGATGCGTTAGTGTTTTGATATTATTTGTCTCCGCCTGTTTGTGGAATATGGTGTGGGGCCCCGGCCGGACCCTCTATTATATTCTTCTTGACGGGTAGAGGTGTTACAATTTGGTATCAGCTTGTTGGTCGAACTCTTCCGAATTCGCGGACGAATTCTTTTGAGGGGTGGCGAGCACGTGTCAGTGCTGTCATTATAACACTTAACTTGAACTCAAGAATGTCCACTTAGGAATGCAAATACACTTGGTTGTTGAACTTGTGTATTCTTTTTGTATGTTTGCCGTTTTACTTGGTCGCTAAATTGTGTGTTTTACACATATAGGTGACTAGAAGTGTTGCGGGTCAATCCGAACCTCAACATTCTGTCGAAAGTGCGGCACTAGCTGAGGTTCCCACACCTACTCCATCTGCTGAAATGGTACGTTTCATCACGAAAACGGTACTTGTTGTGATGAATGCTCAGCAGGCTGGGCAGGCACGTCCTGTAGTGGTGCCAACGCATGCTGGGGTACGGCAAGAACCGGTAGAAGCTGTAGTTGATCCGCGGGCAGTAGATCAACAATTGAAGCAATTCTTGAGCTTCAATCCTCCACAATTTACTGGGGCAGGGTCACTGGCCCAAGCAGAGGATTGGCTTGTAAGGATCAAGAGGATCATTAGAGCGATCAAGGTTGAGGAGGGACAAAAAGTTATGTTGGCCACTTTCCTACTAGAAGGAGAGGCTCGATTATGGTGGGATGAGATTGAACTGCATCACTTGGTCGGTAGACAACTTGCAAAAGTCTCGATGGATGAATTTTCTCGGTTGTTCTTGGCAGAACATCTACCAATGCAGCAAAGGATATCAATGGAAATGGAATTTCAGCAGTTAACTCAAGGAGATCGTAGTGTGGATGATTACCTTCATGAATTCACACGTTTGGGAAGATATGCGGGTACCATCTTTGTCGAAGAAGAGCGTAAGACTAGTAGGTTTTATGCGGGACTGCGAGATGAGCTGCGGTATTTGCTCTCGAGTTCTGTGAGTCAGGGATTTCAAGCCTTAGTCTGTACTGTACAACCCCATATTCGCTAGGTAGAGCCCAGAGGATTCAATGGCCTGAGTTAGGTTAGCCTCGGGCTAGCCCAAGGGCAAATCAGCAGAGTTCCCGCTTCTTAAGGGGCTCCCGCCTAGCTATGGGCGAGACCTTTCACGCCAGGATTCGAGCCTCAGGCTAGATGAGCTTCTGCCTTGAGAGAGCTCCTGCCCAGAGGTAGGCGAGAGGGCACCGGGTGAGCCTTTAGCGACAATAGCATTAAGACCCCCACGGGCGAGAACCTTCTTGGTCAGAGCTCTCGCCAAGGTAGGTTCAATTGGGACCCGACGAGAGCCGTCTCGGCCGGAGTTCTCGCCAGGTGGGTCCACATGGTAGGGCCCGGCGCCCAGGAAAAGATTACTTTATTATTTCCTTATCCACGGGCTCAATTACCTATATGCCCCTGGGATGGCAGCGGGTTTTGGCTATTGGCAGACCTATCAGGGGTATTTCAGTATTTTCAGGTAAAGAGAAGGCTATAAAAAGACCCATAGGGGCTTTTTGGAAGGTAGGGTTCTCATTTTACTCTCTAACTCCAGTGCTTTCTGAAGAGCTCCCAGTCCAGCTTTTGGTTTTGGAGGGGAATCTCTCAGGGATCTTCCGGGTGTGAGGTGGGACCTCCCAGCTGAGGCTTTGGGTCAGTCTTAAGGACCTTAGCAACTAGTCAGGGGTCGAGATTTGAGAGAAGTAGGCGTCGGTTGCACTTTGGTTTGTGAACAGTCGTTGAGGTCAATTTTGGCTTCAACAGTTCTGGTGCGGTGAGCGTGGAGAGTGGCCAGCACAGAAAAACTCAGTTGAACGTCGTGGCTATAGAAGAGGAACTAAGTGACGACCGGGGTCACACGATGAAAGAAGTCCCCCCTCAGTTTCCTGTTTTCCAATTTAAGGTTGAGATGTAGTTGGGAAGGTCATCCTTGTGCGGAATGCTTTATCGATATCAGGTTCACCATGAAAGAACGAGTCTTCATGAATGCGGAGTGAGACCTTGAGCTCTAGTCCCATCATTGTTTTTAAATCGTAAGCTTCAAGTAGAGCAAAGACGATGTGTTTATTTGTTTAAGGTAATGATTTGAATGGTCTGTCAACTTATTGTTCTTCCAATACATCTCCCAGGCTTTCATTTTGATTTACTAGGCTAGTGACCTTAGCAAAAAGAAAAAAAGGGTCATTGAGTTGTTTTAGGTTCTTTCGTCGTGAGTATATATTCAAATGTTAGGTGCAAGGAATAAATTCTGAGTTTAATAATCCTCTTTGAGCACCTATATTTATTTTCAAATGTTTGTCGAACTTTTCGAAGCAGTTTTGGATCTCACAAGGCGAGGATCATTTGGCAATGTGAGCTTTGTTTTCGCTTGTCGTATAAATTTATTTAGTTTCCCTTCGTGAAGAACCTAAAGCCATCTTATGACTAGAAATTGGACTTGTTTTATAGAGTTCACATGAATCTAGTTGGCAAAAATGCATTTTAATGTTAGATTTCAATTTTTACCCCAATCCGTAGCTCCGGGAGTTGGATTTTTCACCTGTTTGATGAAATGAGGTTTTCATCTAATTATGTCGCGCCTTAACTCGGCAGCTTTTGCTTGAGAAATATCCATACTTGTTTTGTTCGCACGTGTTTTGTTACTTTGCAATACGTCGTAGAGCCAACAAGAGTATGATATTTGCGATAATGTTAGCCTTGCAGGATGATATTTTTGGTAATACTTCGTTTACGGATGGTTTGAATTTTGAAAAAGGTTCAGCTTTACTGGAATCATCTAGATATTTACAAACTCTATCAAAAGGTGTTACTATTTTATTTAACAAATGAAGTGCATATTCTCCTAAGTTCTTTATTTCACTGGTCATTACAAATGCTTTGAGACTGATAAGGTTCGTGTTCGAGACGGTTTATCGAGTTACTGAACCTGTTGTTTTGTTATAAAATCTATATTGCCAATCTGATCTTGCTATACTCAAATAATAGTACCTAGCCAGGGTTGTGTATTCGTTCGATACGATTCAAAAATTAGTCTAATCAATGACTTTCTTTCTAAAATTTAGAGAGTAAAATGAACTACCTATTACAGTTTGAAAATTCAGAAGAGTTATTATTTTTGGGTTGGCCTAGTTTTTCACTTCAACTCAAAACATTTTCAAATTGCCCTATTTTTCTTGACATTACCCAACTCATTGATTTTCAAACTCAATATTAAGAACTAGTAAATCCAATATTAGTTTTCCAGTTGGTTTTGGATTTATGATGCTGAAGATTTTCCAGTTACTACTGTTATTCAATATTGTGCAATGAACTTTACTGTTTGACATTTACTAGTTCGGTTGTTGCAACTATGCTAACATTTTTCCTTGCTTATGAGGATGCAGTAAAATGTTCAGATGACTTATATGTTTTTGCTTTAGATGAGCTTTTTATCTATACGGTTTTCCGTGCTTATTTGGATATGAACTTCACCGTTTGCTTAATACGACCCTTGGTTTTCTTGAATTGGTAAGAGTTTTTTCTGGATCTCATTGGTGCTATCTTTGTGCTTGAGAAGATTACGATTAATGATCTCAGAAATTTCAAACATGTCGGAAGTATATTTTCTCCTTATCAGGCATTGATTTTTGAGTGTATGATTCTAATTTTTGGAATAGTGTCGATAGATTTAAAGGCCCTTTTCATTTCGAAAATATGTATTATCATTTAGGTGGTTTCTTCTATGACATAAGAGGGAAATGGTTGAATGGAAAGACCCCGAGCCGGGCTCGGCCCCAGGTAGACCCGCTGCGCAGGCTCCCATCAAGCTAGCAGGTCCGAAGGCTCGCCTGTGGGGGAAAGGTTGGCTCTTGGGATTCTTTGGTTTAGCCGCTTCTATGACACCCCGAGCCGGGCACGGCCCCAGGTAGACCCGCTGCGCAGGCTCCCATCAAGCTGGTAGGTCCGAAGGCTCGCCTGTGGGGGAAAGGTTGGCTTTTGTGATACTTTGGTTTAGCCGCTTCTACAACACCCAGAGCCGGGCTCGGCCCCAGGTAGACCCGCTGCGCATGCTCCCATCAAGCTGGCAGGTCCGAAGGCTCTCCTGTGGGGGAAAGGTTGGCTCTTGGGATTCTTTGGTTTAGCCGCTTCTACGACACCCCGAGCCGGGCTCGGCCCCAGGTAGACCCGCTGCGCAGGCTCCCATCAAGCTGGCAGGTCAGAAGGCTCGCCTGTGGGGGAAAGGTTGGCTCTTGGGATTCTTTGGTATAGCCGCTTCTACGACACCCCGAGCCGGGCTCGGCCCCAGGTAGACCCGCTGCGCAGGCTCCCATCAAGCTGGCAGGTCCGAAGGCTCGCCTGTGGGGGAAAGGTTGGCTTTTGTGATACTTTGGTTTAGCCGCTTCTACGATACCCCGAGCCGGGCTCGGCCCCAGGTAGACCCGCTGCGCAGGCTCCCATCAAGCTGGTAGGTCCGAAGGCTCGCCTGTGGGGGAAAGGTTGGCTTTTATGATACTTTGGTTTAGCCGCTTCTACGACACCCCGAGCTGGGCTCGGCCCCAGGTAGACTCGCTGCGCAGGCTCCCATCAAGCTGGCAGGTCTGAAGGCTCTCTTGTGGGGGAAAGGTTGGCTTTTGAGATACTTTGGTTTAGCCGCTTCTACGACACCTCGAGACGGGCTCGGCCCCAGGTAGACCCGCTGCGCAGGCTCCCATCAAGCTGGCAGGTCTGAAGGCTCGCCTGTGGGGGAAAGGTTGGCTTTTGTGATACTTTAGTTTAGCCGCTTCTACGACACCCCGAGTCGGGCTCAGCCCCAGGTAGACCTGCTGCGCAGGCTCCCATCAAGCTGGCAGGTCCGAAGGCTCGCCTGTGGGGGAAAGGTTGGCTTTTGTGATACTTTGGTTTAGCCGCTTCTACGACACCCCGAGCTCGGCTTGGCCCCAGGTAGACCCGCTGCGCAGGCTCCCATCAAGCTGGCAGGTCCGAAGGCTCGCCTGTGGGGGAAAGGTTGGCTTTTGAGATACTTTGGTTTAGCCGCTTCTACGACACCCCGAGCCGGGCTCGGCCCTAGGTAGACCCACTGCGCAGGCTCCCATCAAGCTGGCAGGTCCGAAGGCTCGCCTGTGGGGGAAAGGTTGGCTTTTGTGATACTTTGGTTTAGCCGCTTCTACGACACCCCGAGCCGGGCTCGGCCCCAGGTAGACCCGCTGCGCAGGCTCCCATCAAGCTGGCAGGTCCGAAGGCTCGCCTGTGGGGGAAAGGTTGGCTCTTGGGATTCTTTGGTTTAGCCGCTTCTACGACACCCCGAGCCGGGCTCGGCCCCAAGTAGACCCGCTGCGCAGGCTCCCATCAAGCTGGCAGGTCCGAAGGCTCGCCTGTGGGGGAAAGGTTGGCTTTTGAGATGCTTCGGTTTAGCTATTTCTGCGACACCTCGAGCCGGGCTCGGCCCCAGGTATACTTATTGTAAGTATTGGTATAAGGGCAGTTCGGTAGCAGGGAGCGTTACAAGTATCAAGGGGTTCAAAATGATCAAAAGGTGCCCGAAGAGTCTAGTGTTTTGAATGCAAATTTTGGATTTTCTCAAAATTTTTCTTTTGGGTCGGCTCCCACTCGCCGGATACTTGGGATTGGACATTTCTTTCCGAGCTTGTACCAACCTCGAAAAGAGCGGGGATTGTGTATAACCCCGTATCCGGACGAGCGGGATCCTCCCCAAGTGACAGACTTGGGGCGAGCTACGAGCGACAATGCGGTGCAGCCCCGCCCGAAGACGTGTGGGTGCTCGGGCGCGCGCGTGAAGGTTTTGTGTGCGTAGGCATTACTATAACATATATATTATGTTACATATATTATGTTATATATATATTATATTATATTATATATAATATATATTATATTATATATATATTATATATATAATATGAATGAAGATGAATGGGATAAGAAGGGATCAGGCGGGTACAGCAAAGGGGAGGAGACAGAACAAATAAAAAAAGCAAAAAAGCAAAGAAGAAGTGGGGGAGCAGGGGGTACGGGCAGAGAGAGAGAAAAAGTAAAAAGAAAAGAGCAAGGAGAAATGGGGGCATCGGGGGAAGAAAGAAGAGAGGCAGAGGAAAAGCCCTTAGGGATTTCCCGATCCCGCCGCCGGCCGCCGCCATCGCAGCCCCCCTCCTCTGCTCCGACACCGCCCGGCCGCCTTACTCTCCCTCTTCGTCTTCCTCTCGCACGCCGCAAAGGGCCAAGCCCGAACCCACCCCGGCCCCTCCTCCCGTCGCCGGCCAAGCCTGGAGCAAGGCTCGGCTTCCTCTCCCTCTTCCCGTCGACCGCATGGAGCAGCCCCCTACACCGCCCGGCCGCTCCTTTCCCTCTCTATCTCCGGCCGCCTGCCTTCCCTCTCTCTCGGCCATGGCCGCCGCCTCCATCGGGGCCGAGCTCCTCTCGACCCCCCACTTCCCGTCCAGGCCACCGTAAGGAGCAGGCCGGCTTCCTCCTCCTCCTCTCCTGCCGCTGGCAAGCCCGAGCCCGAGCTCCTCCCCTTCTCTCTCTCTGCCATGGCCGCCGCCGGGAAGCAGCAGGCCGAGCTCCTCTCGACCCCTCTTCCCGTCGCCGCCAAGGCATGGCCCAAGCTCGACCCTCTTCCTCGACTCCGCCTGCGGCAAGGTCGAGCTCGGCCACCTCCTCGAAGCCGGCTGTATCTAGGTCAGCCCGACCCTCTTCCCATCGCTGCCTCGAGCAAGGCTTGGCCTAGAAGGGAGGCCGGCCACCGCCATCGCCGCCTCGAGCAAAGCTCGGCCTAAAAGGGAGATCGGCCACCAGCACCGCCACCAAGCACGCGTCAAGGGTAACGAAGTTTCTTCTTGGGCAGGTGAAGCCCTAATTTTACATATTTGCATGGAAGCCCCTCTCCATCAACGGGTGGGGGAAGGGAGCTCTCCGACGGGTCGACGTGTACGTTCCCGCTATTAATTGCATCTAGTATCCGGAAGTGTGAGTACGGATTTAGGCATACTGTGTGAAGCCCATTCAGACGCATGAGCCGAATTGGTGATGTGCTGTGTGAAGCCCATTCGGACGCATGAGCCGAATTGGTGATGTGTTGTGTGAAGCCTATTCGGACGCATGAGCCGAATTGGTGATGTGTTGTGTGAAGCCCATTCGGACGTACGAGCCGAATTGGTGATGTGCTGTGTGAAGCCCATTCGGACGCATGAGCCGAATTGGTGATGTTCTGTGTGAAGCCCGTCCGGACGTATGAGCCGGATAGGTGATGTTCTGGGGTTCCCGGAGAAGACTCCGAGGAAGTTGGATATTATCTATTTGCAGGGAATGCGCGTCGTGACCCCGAAAAAGGGGTGTACGGAATATATTTGGCCAGCTCATGTTATCCGACTGTTGTTCAGCTGGCAGTCGTCTGTCGAGACGTTGGCGTACAGGTGTTGCAGTACCAAGCGAGGAATAGCGGGCTTAATCCCAAGCTTGTGCCGGCCCTCGAAGGCCTACTTTTGTTTATATTGCCGGCCTGCGTGCCGATGTATGGAATTAATATTCCTGTAATAATTTATAATCTGTGATGCTCTGTGAATGTATGATCTACTCTTTTTGCTTCGGGCGAGCAGTGTGCTTGTGAACCGCTCGTCCCGTGGGAGCCCCGAGGTTTATGCCGGGAAGCCCCTGTTGGCCTGTTGATAGCCTTTTAGGGCAGCAGAGTCGCGCTGTTTGCAGCCCAGTTGGGCAGCGTGTCGTAGAATTGCTCGGCGATGTTGCGCCTTTAGTAGGGCGGGTGAGGAATATTTTGTATTGACCCAAGGAGACACATCTGGATAGGAGAGAGATGGTCTTGAGACCCTCCTTAGATGTTCCGGTCGGCCAAGATCGCCCTCCGAAGGTGTCTTAGCTCATTCTTTGGCTTGGGAGGGGAAGAGTTTGTTAGTCTTCCGGGTATGCGGTGGGTCCTCCATGCTGAGACCTTTGGTCTGTCTCTTACGTTCCTAGTCTAGAGCCTAGATTGTTTATTTGAGTGTAGTAGGTGTGCGGTCACCCCTCTTTTGGGACCTCGAACTCCACAGAAGTCAATTTTGGCTTCAACATTACTGCTTCTCATTTATCAAGAAACAAACTTTTTTAATCCGAGTTTTAATTGTTAAATCTAAGTTTCTGTTGATAGCATTAAGCAGTATTACTATCGCCAGCGGTAGCAAAAAAAACCTAAATCATTAATTTCTTTTCTCATTAATTTAAAGATTTAAGGACCCTTATTCACTCCCCCCCCTCTAAGGGCACGACACGATCTAATAAGTGATATTAGATGCAAGTTTTTCCAAATCGGCTTAACATCTAAAAATAATGACGCTTCATGATCTCGCTTCCACTAGAGGGGATGGAACTTTATTGAATGAAAAATCTACATCACCACCTTTATTTATGGGTGAAAATTATAAAGAGTGGAAGATATTAATGGAAAAGTTTCTTAAATCTTTAGATGAAAAAGTTTGGAATATTACTAATAATAAGCTCACAAATATTCTAAATTAAAATAAAATATTTTTAAATGTTAAATCAATGAATAGTTTATTTTGCATCATTGACCGAAGTATTTTTAAACTTATTTAAACTTTACCAACTGCTTATGAAATTTGAAATTTTCTCGAAAATACTTATGATTTCCCTTCTATAGGTATGAAGTGCACATTAAAGGGAACAAAAGAAGACAACACATCAAACAGAAGGGAACATGAAATTTCATCAATGGAATAGGACGATGAAGATGTCAAAGGAACTGTATGTTTAAATCTTGCCTTCTCCAAAAGCTTTGTAAGTAAATCAAATTCCCGCCTTGTTTCAACCTCTATTTCTACATTACATGTGATAAATATGGTTAAACGTAGAATTAATAAATTGAAAAATATTAATTCAAAATTACATTTAGAAAATAAAATTTTAAAATCATAATTTAATGAAAAATCAAATTTTGATATGTCTAGTTCTCATTTTTGCTCATTTATTGAAAATACTACACCTTGTATAGATTGCTATGAATTAAAAGAAAAATTCAAGATTTTTGAAAAATATCTAAATATTTCAAAAGAGTGTAGTAATAAGTTGATTAATAAAAATAGTGTCTTAACTAATAAATTAGAATCATTAAAATTATTTGTGCAAAGATTTTCAAATAATAAAAAATCTTTTATATCTAGTTTATCTTCAAAAATGTATAAGGTATCTACTAGTGTTTTAAATTTCATAAAACATACACCTAGTAGAATATTTAATCATAAGATTATGATGAATCCTAATCCCCATTTTGCCTCTCCTAACAAAAATTTAATTGTTCACAAATTTCCTATGAGTAATACTTTTGAAAATCATTATGGAAATTTGAAATATAAGAATACTAAACCAAATTATGAATGGAGGCTCAAGATTAAAAATGAAACATTAACTCAATTTGAAAGGGTTCATTCATCTGTCTCCCCAAAAATCAACAGGTAGTATTTGGGTACCCAAGGAACCGTTACACTCAATTCCCTTTGGATACCTAAATCTCTTTTTCAGTAGGTATTATTAATTTGCATGAAGTAGAAATAAATCAAAATGAACTATATAATACTCTACTTCATGATATGCTTAAATTTCTTTTTTTCTAATCTTTTTTGAGCAAGCATGCAAAGGTCACTATATATATATATATATATATATATATATATATATATATATATATATATATATATATATATATATATATATATATTATATGACTTTCACATATTAAACTTAATGATAAATCAATCTAATTAAATAAATTTGAAAAAAAGTCATATTCTTGCTAAGTGGCCAAAATTAATTTATCTTCTAAATTCTATCTTTTAAATTCATTGCCTGCAAGAGTCTTATATTATCACTATAAATTGATTACCTTTCAAAAATAGTTTCAAATAGGCTATAAGGGGTCTTAGGCTAAAATATTAAATGCGCAACTTTTCAATTACTTCCCTAATTTCCTTGATGTATATGATAGCCCCTATAATAATAAATTATGATAAACAATCAGAATCAAAAATTGCAAAAATCAGTTTATTCAAAAAATAGAATCTCTGTGTCGAAATAGAATTTGTAATAAAGCGAGAAGATTTCATTTTTCTAACGCTGTGATAGCTCTATTTTCTTAAAAATACATATTTTCAAAAAAAAATTAAATTCTAAAAATTATTTTAATTTGACAAGTATCATTATTTTTTACTATCAGATATTTTATATATGTTTTGGCTAATTCCTCTAAAAATTAAAATAAAAGTTATTATTAAAATCACCAAAACATATTCACATTGAAAGAATTCACTATATCACATTCTTAATAACTATGTGGCTTTAAGATCAACTATCTTTAAATAAAAAATAATTATTCATCATATATATAAGCCATAAGTTATAAATCGGTATTTTGGGTTAAACCCTTAGTATGTCCTTGACCATTTACCCATGTCATGTGTATCAACATAGCGGGGGCGTAAGATTGTATGCATTAGAGACCTAACCTTTAAGTCATGTCTTGTCCTTAATTGGGGAGGATTCTAGTGGGGCCTTGCGAAGTGTAACATTCCCGTCCATCACATAGCATATAACGGAAGGTCCGGCCGCGGCCTAATGCCATATACTACGAACAGTCGAAGGAGTTACTAATTGAAATCATAAACTATGTACACGCATCCTAACACATAGTGAATTCTAGCGGAAGTAATTTAAAGGTTATAAATAGAATCCAACAATAACATGAATGTCTACTAACACGACTAGGAATGTAAAACAAATACACAAAGAAGGTCTTTGCGTTGAGGTCTTACATTGTTCAACTCAAATTAAAATATCTTGCATACATCGGCACGCAGGCCGGCCACACATGAATAATAAAATAAGAAGGTAATTCACTTTGGCCTTCATGGGCCAGCTTAGAAATCCTGGGCTCCAGCCCGTTATATCCCGCTAGGCTCGGCTGTACCTACACGAAACATTCGACCGCATGGTGGCAAATAATAGCAACGATCAGTATTAGCTGTAACGCCCCCTTTTTTTTGTTCGATGATTTTATTTGATTTGATATCATCATATTTATGACATCATGTCATTATTTTTAACGTCGAGTTGACGACGCAACGCCGTTAAGACATTTTCGCGTCTGTTTGGTCGAGTCGGCCAAATTCTTGAATTCTTGTTGTAATTGGAAAATTTTGATTTGGAAAATTAAGTTAAATAATTTTGGACTTGCTTATCAAGTTTCATCGCGATCCGAGCGATATTCGAGCCTCGGCGATTTTCCGAAGTTTTGTGGAATTTATGTTCGCTGTAGACTTTGAAAATTTATATCTCAAGAAAGGCTCGTCGGATTTTAGTTTTGAATTCGCCGTTGGATTCATAGCGTCAGTATTCGCCTACGGTGCGAGTTTTGTTTAATTCGGCGCCCGTTTGGGCCTCTGTTTTGAACTCGTGTTTCATTGTTCAAAAATATATAAATATGATTACTTTAATATTAAAGCACTATTCATAAATGTCTTTTACTATTCATCTCTATAGTTTGATTTTGGATATATTTGTAAAAATCACTATTCATGAGGACAAAAAAATTATGTTCTCCAATTTTTGTTCTGAGTGATCTGGGTTAGTTCTCCAGTATTCTGGGCTTGTACTCGAGTACTCTACTGTTCATCTCGAGTAATTCTATGTTTGTTCTTGAGTACTAAATTTTAGTCTCGAGTAATCTGTTTTCTACTTCTCGAGTACCTCTAATCTTGTTCTCGAGTAGTCGGCCATCCTTCTCGAGTAGTCGGCCGTCCTTCTCGAGTAGTTCGTTCCTATAGGCGTTTGGGCACCATTTTGATGGTCAAAACGGTGTCGTATAAAAAAATTGTTAACATGAAATTTGTTCGTCTAGACGAGATCTACAACTTTCATGTTGAGCACTTTTCAATTTGAAGCCATCTTTAACCTCTATTTTTGTTTTCCGCGCGTCTGCACCTAAATCGTCCGTTTTTTCTTTCTGTTTAGACAAAATAATTTATAGACACATGTATATATATATATATATGTTTATACTCTAATACTTAAGGATAATTATAAAAAAAACGTCATCTTCATCCTTACATTCGGACCGAACCGAAACCAGAGTGGCGACTCCCTCCCATTCATTAATCTTCCGGTGGCCGCCGACGGAGCTCCGATGCTCGAAATCTTCAACCGAATATAGATATGGAAAGCTCTCGTCGAGAGCTACGCCATCGTGGTAAAACTTTCCTCATTTCTTGAGTTTTCTCATTAGAGTTTTCGGCCCTAACTCCTATTTTTGGCCATTTTTGTTAGATTTCGACTTCCCTCGTCTTCTTTAGCCCCGATCTGCGATAAGTAGTGATTTGGAATGTTTTTCTGGCGAAACCAAGGCAAGTGATGGTTTCCTCCTTCTCTTCCCTTCTTTATCCCGATTTGCAGAAAATTTCTAACTTCTTGTTATCATTATTTTTTTATAACTTACTGTATATAGTGCTGTTTAGATCCCTTGTCTAATTCTACTTATAACCTTCATGTTCTTGATTTTTGCTACCTTGCCTTGTTAAGTGCTCTATGCTTTGA
The DNA here is from genome assembly GCA_039513925.1 of Platanthera zijinensis. NCBI lineage: Eukaryota > Viridiplantae > Streptophyta > Magnoliopsida > Asparagales > Orchidaceae > Platanthera > Platanthera zijinensis. The sequence goes on from CM077098.1 coordinate 17,618,487, forward strand.
TGATGTGGTTGAATCTCACTCTTATAATTGTTCCTCGACTATTACGTAGGACGTGTTAGAGTTTATTTTTTTTAGGATTGTAAACTCTTCCTATAGATTGATCAACCGTTTCAATCTAGAATTGTCTAGTAGAATCCGATGTGTCATTGTTGTCTTGAGATTTATATCATGGTTTTCTTTGTGGTGATGTCGTGGGGCAAGACAAACCGCCAGGCCAAGGATGGGTTGTGGTGTGCCCCTGAGCTCTAAACCCGGGTCGTTACGAGGTATGACTTCATGGTTTTTCTTTGTTGCGGGTGTTTTAGTGGATGAACTCACCGCCGCGACATTTGTTCTCCCTATTAGTACTTTATGGGGCTCTACCGATTTTTTTGGGCATTTGCGGTGAATGGTGGAGTATCCAACCTCCCCAGCAATTAGACGGATAAATTGTCTTTTGGGTTGTGTTCGGATGAGTTGACCACCTCGCCCGTGTTGTTTTGGTTTTGGTGGGAGTTGACCACAGTTGGCTAATATGGGTTTGTCTCTCTCCTGATGGTTTAATCTTGACCTTTTCCCCTTATAGTCTTGTGCATTTGGGGTGTTGTGGTTACGTGACGCTTCACGTAAGTGTTTCTCTTTTTACCTTTGTACCTTGCTATTGTACTTGTTTATGTATTTTTTCTTTAGTTTTGAGTTGGTACCCCTTGACTTTTGTACTTGTGGCTTTCTTTTTTCCATCACTTGTACTTTCTTGTTGAGATGTTCTGTCTTTGGAATGCCTCAGGTTCAGAGTTGTAGCTGAGTTCGGTGCTAGTTTTTGGAGTGCTTGAGTGGCAGTGTTGGCCGTGGTTGTTGCCTCATCTTAGCGAGGTAGATTGTTGTTTATTTTGTTTTATTAGTTCAGACATACTTTATTGTATGTGGGTTTGTGTCAGTTTGTTGACGCCCACAGGATTATTATTTTTGGATACTTGCTAGCTGCTTAGTTTTATTTCTGTGGATGTGGATTACTTGCTCTCTGGGATGTTTTATGTTAGGATTGCATGATAGTTATTTTCAGATATAAAAATTACTATTATTATCGCATGCATTGCATAACTTAAAATGTTAACTCACTATATTTAATGACCGTAAAAAAAATCTACTTTTACTTCTACTATAAATTTAGAACTTTCATACTTTGAGGTGTCCCTTAGGAACCTCTAAACTCATGTAGGATAACTAATTTTGTAAAAGAAGTATTTTCTGCAGCGTTTAACTACTTTTCTTGTGGACTAGATGAGCCACTAAGCCGAGGGATACGGCTAACTATTATACTTAAATTGATTTTACCTCAAAATAACTTAAAGAACCTTTCTTCATGATTAAGTAGGTGTTTTGCCCGAGCATCCGCAGTTATCCCCTGCTGACGTAGCATCATGATGCGCATTTTTCCCTTACTCTTATACACCTTTATTGGCGGTGAAAAATGCGGGTTGTTATAGTTGGTATTAGAGGGAGGTTTGGTTTGAAAAGTTGGTCGAACCAGCCAATCTCGTTTGGTTTGTTTCCTTCTTTCATTTGCATACAAACACTGATATGTCATCATTACATCTTAACCGAAGCATAGTCACTACACTCATAGCATGATAAGAAGTATACAGGACAGATTATGTAGTATGTGATGCATAATATGTGTTTGTATATGGATCCACCATAGGAGGCAACATGAGACGGTTATGTAGTATGAGATGCATAACCATCATCACATGGGTTCCCATTAGCACATTTTCTTTTCTCATTGCATGCAATGTTATGCAGTATGGGAGGCATAACATTTCATGTGTACGCCGCTCATGCATGCATTAAGGCCTTTTTAGATTGCATAGTACTACATACATTGCATATCATCGCATAAGCATGCGTGCTAAGTTAAGGTTTACATGATGACACATGTACACACATTATTTTAAAGAAGAATGAAGAATTCATGCATTCATATCATAGGCACATGAGTAAATAGGATGAGAGGATGTCATCCTAAGTAGGACATAACATCATTATAAAATCCCAGAGCAAGTTGCAGCACAAGCAAGTGTCTTAAAGTATAGTTTGAACTAGTTGAGTGGCTTAATTGTAAGCTAGGATTTTTATGAGTTGTTTGTTGCCTTTTAGAATGCCACCAAAGCATCCTGAAACGAGGTCGACTCCCCAGTCAGAGGGTGAGTCGTCGGGTACGCAGAGTGAGGCATTGATCGAGAGTTTGCGTCAGAGCAATGAAGCTCTGTAGAGGCAATTAGTTGTGATGCAGTCGCAGATTCAGCCGTTGTTGTCTGTCGCTCCCGCGCAGCAACCCGTAGCGCAAGATTTTGATGCGGGTTAGGCCGTACCTGCTGATCCTGCTCCTATGGTGCCCCCGATGACGTTACCGCCGGAGATGAACCTTATATCACATTTTCAGCTATTGAGATCTCCACTTATGATGGGAGTGCCGATTTCATGGTTTTGAATGATTGGATTATCACTATGGATGAGATGTTTACGTATTCGGGGATTGTTGAAGCCCAAAAGGTGATGCTTGTGGCCTACCAGCTAAAAGTCCTGGCAAAGACCTGGTGGATTCGAGAAAAGGAAAGTTTGGCTGATGGATATTCTTGGGAGTCCTTCAAGAAGATGCTGCTGAAGAAGTTCTTACCCTCGGTCGAGCAGGACCGATTGATGAACAATTTCTGGTATTTGAAGCAGTGACAGCTCACTATGATCGAATATGAGATCGAGTTTAGTAAGCTGAGCAGATTTGCTCCTGATTTGGTAGCCTCGGAGGCAGTAAGAGTGAAGTGTTTCCTCAGAGGATTAAGAAGCGATGTACAGCAATGGGCATGCGCTTATCAAGCTGAAAGCTATGTTGAAGCAGTGGAAGATGCTTTGAAGGTCGAGGCGATCGAGAACGCCAAGAATCGAGGTGCTGTAACGAGAAAGGAGAAGAGAAAAGGTGAGGAGGATGGAAGCTCTAGGGCATCTGGCCCTTCTTCGAAGAAGAAAAGTAAGGAAGTATGTAGCTTCTGTAGTCGATCTGACCACCCTTTTGAAAGGTGCTTCAAGAGGACTGCCACCCTGAAGCAGCAGCAGGTGCTCGCCATCCAAGGCACACCTAAAGGAGATCTGGTGTGCACGCACTGTGCAAGGAAGGGACACGATGTGAGTCGATGTTGGATGAAGGACAAAGTATGTTTCCAGTACGGGCAGAAGGGGCACTTGAAGACTTCATGCCCCCAGGCTCAGACTCTAATGCAGCCTGCTCCGCTTTGGGCTCTACCGCCGCCACTAAACCTAGATAAAGGAAAAGGAAAGCTGAACGTGGTGACCAGGGAGAAAGCTCAAACCTCTACGCAAGTTATATCAGGTTAGCCCCAGTTTAATTTATCTTTATTATTTCTCGTTATTGCCCTAGTTATCGTTCGTTTAGTTATGTATGTTATAGTTTTAGGTGAGTTTAAGGTGCGGAATAGGTGGGCGCATGTTCTTTTCGATTCGGGTGCCACCCATTCCTTTGTGGCCCAGAGGTTTGTAGATAAACACCGTCTCATTGTGGATAATTTAGGAGACTCCTTCAACTCCAAGCTTCCCTCCGGTGATTCTGTGATATCTAATCAAGGAGTTCTGAGATGCCCTATATACCTAGGCGATTTCCTAGCCTTTGCATATTTGATGGTGTTGGATCTGGCGGACTTTGATGTGATATTGGGCATGGACTGGTTGTCCAGGTATGATGCGGTCATCTAGTACAAGGCAAAGCGACTGGACTTCAGGATGGACAATGACCAACCTATGAGCGTCTATGAATTTCAGGACAAGGTTTCCCCTATCATTTCTACGGTACGTGCTTGTCGTGCTATAGGGTCTGGTTGCGAGGCATTTTTTGTTTCTATTTTTGCTCAGAAAATAGCTTTTGTTACGCCACATCTTGAGGATATCTCAGTGGTGCGGGAGTTTCCAGATGTTTTTCCTGACTGTCTGCCAGGACTTCCTCCAGTGAGGGAGAAAGAGTTTGTGATAGACCTCGATCCAGGTACTCGTCCTATTACCAAAGCATCGTACTGTATGGCTCCGCGTGAGTTGGATGAGTTGTGTACTGAACTCGATGAGTTACTGAGGTGTGGTTTTAATATACCAAGTTCTTCTCCGTGGGGTTCTCCTATTTTGTTCGTAAATAAGAAAGATGGATCGATGAGTCTTTGCATCGATTATAGATAATTGAACAAGATGATCATTAAAAATGAATATCCCTTGCCAAGGATCGATGATCTGTTCGATCAGTTGCGTGGTAGTTCAGTATTTTCAAAGATCGATCTTTGTTCAGGCTACCACCAGTTGAGAATTCGTGAGGCAGATATTCTACGAACCCCATTCCATTCGCGACATAGACATTATGAGTTTTTGGTGATGTCTTTCAGTTTGACCAATGCACCCTCTGCTTTCATGGATTTGATGAATAGGGTGTTTAAGGACTTCTTGGACCGATTTATTATTGTGTTCATAGATGATGTCTTGGTGTATTCCCGTAATGTTGAGGAGCATACTCAGCATTTGCGATTGGTTTTTTCAATACTGAGGGAGCATAAGTTATATGCGAAGTTGAGCAAGTGTGAGTTCTGGCTAGCTCAGGTGTCCTTTCTGGGTCATGTTGTAAGCAAGGATGGTATTTCCGTGGACCTGACCAAGATTTCTACTGTGATGGAATGGGAGAGACCTTCTACACCTAAAGAGATTTGGAGCTTCTTGGGCCTAGCCGGCTATTATAGAAGATTCGTGGAAGGATTTTCAGTGTTGTCAGCCCCTCTAACTTGACTTACTCAGAAGAATATTGCATTCATTTGGAGTGATAAGTGTGAAGAAGCCTTCCAAGAGTTGAAGAAGAGATTATGTACTGCTCCAGTTTTAACCTTACCTATTGAAGGAGTTGAGTATGATGTGTATGTGAATGCATCACACAACGGACTTGGCTGTGTTTTGATGCAAGATGGTAAGGTGATTGCGTATGGATCAAGGCAATTGAAGATTCATGAAAGAAACTATCCTACGCACGATTTGGAGTTCGCCGCTATAATTTTTGCGCTGAAGCTTTGGCGACACTTATTGTATGGCGTGTTGTGAAAGATCTATACGAACCATAAGAGTTTGAAGTACGTATTCACTCAGAAGGAACTAAATCTGCGCCAGCGCCGGTGGTTAGAATATGTGGCTGATTATGAAGTGGAAATTCTCTATCATCCAGGAAAGGCTAACGTAGTAGTCGATGCTTTGAGTAGAAAAATTGCCAAAATTTTCAATTTGACTGTACAATCCTTGGTGGAAGAATTCATGTTGATGGACATTGAGGTTGGGAGTAGTACTGTGCCTCCTAGTGTAGAAGCAGAAGATCCCTCTTGGATTTCCCTTACTCGAGCACATCAGAAGGATGATCCGGATTTGTTACACCTCCGGAATAGAACTGTGAAGGGAGAGCTACCTGATTTCCCTTGGATGAGTTGGATACCTTGAAGTATCGGGATAAATTTTGGCATCCCAGCCTTTGGCGACATTCAGGCTAAGATCTGTGCTGAAGCTCATGGTTCCAGTGTAGCCTACCATCCTGATTCCACTAAGATGTATAAGGATCTAAAGAAAATTGTTTGGTGGTCAGGAATGAAGAATGATATCGCGAAATTTTTGTCAGAATGTTTTCCGTTTCAGTGTGTTAAGGCTGCCCATGAAAGGCCTGGAGGTAAATTAACACTGCTTGATATTTTAAGTTGGAAATGGGAGAGTATTTCAATGGATTTCATCACCGGTCTACCGAAATCTCCCCGTGGGCATGACTCTGTTTGGGTGATAGTCGATAGATTGACAAAGTGTGCTCACTTTGTTCCCTTTAAGATTGGGTATTCTATGAAAAAGATAGCTGAGTTATACCTTGATGAAGTCTTCAGATTTCATGGAGTGCCAGTTAACACTGTATCAGATCGAGACTCCAGATTTACGTCTTGTTTTTGGAAGAGTTTACAAGAAGGGTTGGGTACCGATTTAAGATATTCCACCACCTATCATCCGCAAACAAATGGTCAAACGGAAAGAGTAAATCAGATCGTAGAAGATATGATCAGGTGTTATATTTTGGATCACGGTGATGCTTGGGACGAGCGTCTCAGACTCATGGAGTTTGCGTACAATAATAGTTATCAAGAGAGTCTGCAGATGACCCCATTTGAGGCCTTATATGGGAGACGTTGTAGAACTTTTTTGTTTTGGGCTGAAGTTGGTGAGAGACCGTTGCTAGGTCCGGAAGCCCTTGAAGAGATGAATTGTGTTATAACTCATATTCGAGAGAAGCTCTGTGTAGCTCAAGAGCATTATGAGAAGTATGCTAATCGACGAAGGGTCGATCTGGAGTTTGCCTTTTGAGACTTGGTTTTTCTGAAAGTTTCTCCGATGTCTGGCGTTAAAAGGTTTGGAAGGAACCACAAGTTAGACCCCCGGTACGTGGGACCTTTTCAGATTCTTGAACGCGACAGAGTTTTAGCGTATAGGCTGGAGTTGCCTGCTACCTTCCCTGGTGTCCATGATGCATTCCGTGTGATCCAGTTGCGGAAGTATATTCGTAATGATCGTCAAGTCCTCGACTCGGTGCCCCAGATTTATCCCAACCTTACGTATGTGGAAGAACCTGTCCGTATTCTGGATTCACAAGATCGAGTGTTGCGGAGAAAGATCATCCCTATGGTTAAGTTTCTCTGGAGAAATCAAGACGTCGAGAACACAATGTGGGAATTGGAGTCGGCAATGAGGAAATCCAATCCGCACCTCTTCTCTTAGTCCTAGTATGTCTCTATGTTTTGGTGGTGTTTGATTTTCTCGTTTTTAGTTTGGTTTTGGAGTTGTGTTAAGTTTTGGGACGAAACTTTTTTTTAGGAGGAGTGACTGTATTTTTTTGATGATTTTATTTGATTTGATGTCGTCATATTTATGACATCATGACGTTACTTTTAACGTCGAGTTGACGACGCAACGTCATTAAGGCATTTTTGCGTCCGTTCGGTCGAGTTGGCCAAATTCATGAATTCTTGCTGTAATTGGAAAATTTTGCTTTGGAAAATTAAGTTAAATAATTTTGGAGTTGCTCATCAAGTTTCGACGCGATCCGAGCGATATTCGAGCCTCGACGATTTTCTGAAGTTCTGTGGAATTTATGTTTGCCGTAGACTTTGAAAATTTATATCTCAAGAATGGCTGGGTGGATTTTGCTTTTGACTTCGGGTTGGGTTCGTAGCGTCAGTGTTCGCCTACGGTGCGAGTTTCGTTTAATTCGGCGAGCGTTTGGGCCTCCGTTTTGAACTCGTATTTCCTTATTCAAAAATATATAAATATGAGTATTTTAATATTAAATCACTATTCAAAAATGTCTTTTACTATTCATCTCTATAGTTTGATTTTGGATATATTTGTAAAAATCACTATTCATGAGCTGTTCTGCAATTTTTGTTCTCGAGTGATCTGGGTTAGTTCTCCAGTATTCTGGGCTTGTACTCGAGTACTCTACTATTCATCTCGAGTAATTCTATTTTTGTTCTCGAGTACTGAATTTTAGTACTCGAGTAACCTATTTTCTACTTCTCGAGTACATCTAATCTTGTTCTCGAGTAGTCGGCTGTCCTTCTCGAGTAGTCCGTTCTTGTCTGTGTTCGGGCGCTATTTGAGGGTCAAAACGGTCTCGAATAAAAAAATAGTTAACATTAAATTTGTTCGTCTCAACGAGATCTACAACTTTCATGTTGAGAACTTTTCGATTTGAAGCTATCTTAAATCTCTATTTTCATTTTTCACGCGTCCGCACCTAAATCGTCCGTTTTTTCTTCTTGTTTAGACAAAATAATTAATAACACGTGTATATATATAAGTTTATACGCTGATACTTAAGGATAATTAGAAAAGAAAATTTCATTTTCTTCCTTACGTTCGGACCGATCCGAAACCATAGCGGCGACTCCCTCCCATTCGTTAATCTTCCGGTGGCCGCCGACGGAGCTCCGGTACTCGAAATCTTCAACTGAATATAGATTTGGAAAGCTCTCGTCGAGAGCTACGCCATCGTGCTAAAACTTTCCCCATTTCTTGAGTTTTTTCGTTAAGGTTTTCGGCCCTAACTCCTATTTTTTGTCATTTTTGTTAGATTTTGACTTCCCTCGTCTTCTTTAGCCACGATCTGCGATAAGGAGTGATTTGGAAAGTTTTTCTGGCGAAACCAAGGCAAGTGATGGTTTCCTCCTTCTTTTCCCTTCTTTATCCTGATTTGCAGCAAATTTCTAACTTCTTGTTATCAATATTTTTTTATAACTTGTTGTATATAGTGTTGTTTAGATCCCTTGTCTAATTCTACTTATAACCTTCATGTTCTTGATTTTTGTTACCTTGCCTTGTTAAATGCTCTATGCTTTGATGATGTGGTTGAATCTCACTCTTATAACCGTTCCTCAACTGTTACGTAGGACGTGTTAGAGTTTATTTTTTTTAGGATTGTAAACTCTTCCTAAAGGTTGATCAACCGTTTCAATCTAGAATTGTCTAGTAGAATCTGATGTGTCATTGTTGTCTTGAGATTTATATCATGGTTTTCTTCGTGGTGATGTCGTGGGCGAGACAAGCCGCCAGGCCAAGGATGGGTTGTGGTGTGCCCCTGAGCTCTAAACCCAGGTCGTTACGAGGTGTGACTTCATGATTTTTCTTTGTTGCGGGTGTTTCAGTGGATGAACTCACCGTCGTGACATTTGTTCTCCCTATTAGTACTTTGTGGGGCTATGCCGGTTTTTTTGGGCATTTGCGGTGAATGGTGGAGTATCCAACCTCCCCTACAATTAGACGGATAAATTGTCTTTGGGGTCGTGTCTAGATGAGTTGACCACCTCGCCTGTGTTGTTTTGGTTTTGGTGGAGTTGACCACAGGTGGCTAATAGGGGTTTGTCTCTCTCCTGATGGTTTAATCTTGACCTTTTCCCCTTATAGTCTTGTGCATTTGGGGTGTTGTGGTTACATGACGCTTCACGTAAGTGTTTCTCTTTTTACCTTTGTACCTTGCTTCTTTACTTATTTATGTATCTTTTCTTTGGTCTTGGGTTGGTACCCCTTGACTTTTGTACTTGTGGCTTTCTTTTTGCCATCACTTGTACTTTCTTGCTGAGGTGTTCTGTCTTTTGAATGCCTCAAGTTAAGAGCTGTAGTTGAGTTCGGTGCTAGTTTTTGGAGTGCTTGAGCGGCAGTGTTGGCCGTGGTTGTTGCCTCATCTTAGCGAGGTAGATTGTTGTTTATTTTGTTTTATTGGTTCAGACATACTTTACTGTATGTGGGTTCGTGTCAGTTTGTTGACACCCACATGATTGCTATTTTTGGATACTTGCTAGCCGCTTAGTTTTCTTTCTGTGGATGTGGATTACTTGTTCTCTGGGATGTTTTATGTTAGGATTGCATGATAGTTATTTTCAGGTATAAAATTACTATTATTACCGCATACATTGCATAACTTAAAATGTTAACTCACTATATTTAATGACCATACAAAAATCTACTTTTACTTATACTATAAATTTAGAACTTGCATACTTTGAGGTGTCCTATGGGAATCTCTAAACTCATGTAGGAAATCTAATTTTGTAAAAGAAGTATTTTTCGTAGCATTTAACTACTTTTCTTGTTGGCTAGATGAGCCACTAAGCCGAGGGATACATCTAACTATTATGCTTAAACTGATTTTACCTCTAAATAACTTAAAGAACCTTTCTTCATGATTAAGTAGATGTTTTGCATGAGCGTCCGCAGTAATCCTGTAACACCTCTACCCGTCAAGAAGAATATAATAGAGGGTCTGGCCGGGGCCCCACACCATATTCCACAAACAGGCGGAGACGAATAATATCAAAACACTAACGCATCCTAACACAGAGCATTTTAGCGGAAGCTTCACGGTTGAAAACTTGAACTCAAGTACAACAAGAACTGTCCACTAAACACATAGGAATGTATACAACCAAAGTGTCTGGCCTTAAGGCCTTACAAATTTCTTTTAACAAGGTGTGGTTTACAGACATCGGCACGCATGCCGGCCACACATGAACGAGAAGAAACAAAACAAAGCCTTCGAGGGCAGCAACGCAGCTTGGGCTTCAGCCCGCTAAGTCCCGCTCGGACCAGCACCTCCAACACCTGTAAGAAGCAATCAACCAAGCGGTGGCAAATAGGGCAACGGTCAGCATTCAGCTGACCAATTATAACGACCCTGCCCCTGGCACGGGGCAGCGGAATTCCAGCTCTGCATAGCATTTTCCAATATGATATATATATAGCAAACAACGCAAGACGTGCACGACCGCACAGACAATACATATCACAAACGTCGGCACGACGGCCCGACGCTCCGTGCACTCAGGGCACATTCAGGTGTACCGGAAACACCGGATCCCACCAATGAGCATTCTAGTCATGATCGGCACGCAAGCCGTCGACTCTCGCTATGTGATCCTAACAGGGCCTTAAACACCCAAGGTTAGACAACCATAACGCGGGTACAGATCCGCTTATCCCGTTGCTCACATCATCAGACTCAAGACTGGACTGACGCGGGTACAGCTTCACCTTGCCCATCCACCATAAGAGTTGAACCCAACTCGCACAATTTCCTGGACTTCCTCCAGTACTTCCTACTGCACCAAACAATAGGTATGCACCACAGATTGCACACAAACAATCAAATTCTCGGAGATTCCTCCGAATGCAAACAAGCATCACCAATCCAGACCAACACGTCCAGATGGGCTTCACACAGCATGCCTAGATCCGTACTCCAATTCCGGACTCTAACAAGGGGGACTTCACATATCTACCCCAAGGGACATCACAACCCACCGCACACTCGCGGGGACAGATTTTCCCTATGCAAATGCAGGAAAGTAGGACTTCAAATATCCAAAATGGAAATCGTTACCCTTGGAATTCGCCTCGAAGCCATGGAGAAAATTGAGACGGATGAAAGCCTTCGTAGCAGCCTTGCCTTCATAAATCCGAACTCGGTTCGCGATTTGGACCACTGCAGTACCACCGGCGGCCGGATTCCTCTTCTTCTTCCTTGCCTTGCTCTCCCCTCTCTCTTAACTTTAGAAAGAGAAAGATGAAACTCAAATGAGCTTTCTCCTCTTCACTCCCAGCCTTATTAACCCAGGGAAGAGCCCAGACCATTGGATCTTGGTCAAAGAAAATGAACGGCTCTGATCAGCCCTGAATTTGATATCCTGGGCCGAACACGGGTAGTGACACGCCCATGTCACAGGCCGTGTTCCTGAAGCGGTGCACAACCGACTTAAGCCAAACCAGAACATGGGTGTCGACTCGCCCAGGACACGCCCGTATCGACACCTGACACGCCCGTATCGAGGGGCGTGTTCCCCCATCGATACGGAAATCAGCATTTTCCCCGAGACCACACGGGCACTGGACACGCCTATGTGACAATTTGACACGCCCGTGTCACGATCGACATGGCTGGGCCTACACGTCATGTCCTTCTCGGGACAAACTGGCTAATTTTTGGGCATGACACGCCCTGGGACATGCCCGTGTCCCAGGCCGTGTCGATGTGTCGATACTCAACGATCGTCGACTCAACGATCGTCGACAATGAAGAACACGCCCTGAGACACGCCCGTGTCCCAGGCCGTGTACCCCAGACATGCCCTGGTACACGCCCGTGTCCCAGGCCGTGTCAGCCAGCCTGAACCTCAATTTGACCTGTTGAGATTTCCGGGGTGTTACAATCCTCCCCTCCTTAATTTAATTTCTCCCCGAAGTTTGAAGACAGCAGGGAGAAAACAACATGACACAATCAGAGACATATATGTTTCAATTACATATACAAACGAGCGAACAGGTTACGAAAATAACTCGGGAAACTCGGCTCACATGGTCTGCTCCCGCTCCCATGTTAGCTCTTCTCGGCCACAATTGTCCCACCAGACTTTGACCATCCCGATCGTTTTGTTCTGTAACTATTTCTCGGCTCGATCCTCAATCCGAATGGGCCTCACCTTTGTCGTTAGCCCATACTCAACCGACACCCGATCATTCTCAATTACTTGAGCTGGATCCTTGACTGCTTTTCGTAGTACTGAGATGTGGAACACATCATGCAGTCCTCCCAATTTCGATGAAAGAGCTAGCCGATAGGCAGCTTCCCCAACTCGCTTCACCACTTCAAATGGACCAAGGTATCGTGGACTTAGCTTTTTCAACCGCCGAATCCGAGATACGCCTTTGAAGGGTTTAATCTTTAAATAGACCCAGTCACCCACCGCGAACTCCACGTTCCGGTGCTTAGCATTGTAATACTTGGCTTGAAGATCCTGGGCTATTAATAGTCTCTCTCGAATAGAGCGTATTGTTGAGTTAGCATCCTCGACTGCCTTTTGTCCCAAAAGTTTGGATTCGCCAGTTTCTGCCCAAGCTAACGGTGTACGACACTTGCGACCATACAGAGCTTCAAATTGTGTCATGCCGATGCTCGCTTGGTAACTATTATTGTAGGCAAATTCCACCATAACAAGATGATCTTCCCACTTCTTACCGAAGTCCAGGGCACACATACGGAGCATATCCTCCATTGTTCTGTTGGTTCGTTCAGTTTGGCCATCCGTTTGCGGATGAAAGGCCGTACTGAATGCTAACTTCGTGCCCAACAGCTGATGAATTAGCCTCCAATCCTTTGAAGTAAATCGCCCATCACGGTCACTGACGATGCTTCGGGGAATACCGTGTAATCGAACAATCTGCTCCACATAGAGCTTTGCCAATGTTTCCACTGAATCGTCCCGTTTGTTCGGTAGAAATTGAGCCACCTTTGTCAACCGGTCTACAATCACCCAAATTGAGTCATTCCCACGTTGCGATCTCGGCAACCCGTGCACGAAATCCATGGAAATATCCTCAAACTTCCACTGCGGAACTGGCAATGATTTCAGGAAACCACTCGGCCGTTGACATTCTGCTTTTACCAAAGCACAAGTACGACACTTAGCCACATACTCGGCTATGTCCTTCTTTAAACCAGGCCACCAGAATAATTTCTTCATGTCCTTGTACATCTTTGTGCTCCCAGGGTGAATTGAGTACTTTGTAAAGTGTGCTTCATATAACAATTCTTCTCACAATTTACCCGTACAAGGGACGCACAGTTGGCCATCCTTCTGTAATAACCCGTCATCCCAGTAGAATTGGTCACCAGACCCTTCCTTGGCATAGCGTTGGAGACTTTCATCAAGCTCCGTTGCCCGCCGAACCTTGTCCGCAAGGTCATATTGAACCTCACTCCAGTTCAAGCATGCATCGGCCGAAGAATCCCTCTCAACACAAGATATCTCAAACGCTTCCAATTCCTGGATTAGACGCTCGTCATGTATCCGCAACCAACTTGCCCGCACCGGAGTCCGACGACTCAAGGCACCAGCGACCACATTTCCCTTTCCGGGAACATAGTGAATGTCGAAGGTATAATCCCCTAGGAATTCCATCCACTTCCTTTATCGCATATTTAAATCCTTTTGATCGAGCAGATACTTCAGGCTTTTATGATCTGTATAAATATCTACCTTCACGCCATAAAGATAGTGTCGCCACAACTTTAGCGAAAAGATCACCGCCGCCAACTCCAAGTCGTGGACGGGGTAATTACGCTCATGCACCTTTAATTGACGTGAGCCATAAGCGATCACCTTGCCAAACTGTAGGAGAATGCAGCCTAAGCCGCTTCCTGACGCATCGCTGTATATCTCAAAACCGTCTGTACCACAAGGCGACGTAAAAACAGGCGCCGTGGTCAAACGACCTTTTAGCTCCTCAAAAGCTCGCGCGCACTCCGGCGTCCAAACGAACTTCTGATCTTTTCTCGTCAACGTAGTCAAAGGCAAAGCAATCCGGGAGAAGTTCGCCACAAATCGTCTATAGTAGCCTGCCAGTCTAAGAAAACTCCTGACTTCGGCCACCGAAGACATCACTGGCCAATCATGAATGACACTTATCTTTGCCGGATCCACCGCTATGCCCTCTCCACTTACCACATGGCCTTGAAAAGCTATCGACGAGAGCCAGAACTAACACTTTGAGAACTTGGCATACAACTTATTTCTCCGCAAGGTATGCAATACCAACCGCAAATTGTTTGCATGATCTTCCTCCGACTGAGAGTACACGAGGATATCATCAATGAACACAATCACAAACAGATCCAAGTATTCGCGGAACGTTCGATGCATGAGATACATGAATACAGAAGGCGCATTACATAAGCCGAACGACATCACTGTGAACTCATAATGACCGTAGCGTGTGCCAAACGCTGTCTTGGGAATGTCACCTTCCCTAATCCGTAATTGGTAATACCTGGATTTCAAATCCAACTTGGAATAGACGGTTAAGCCTGCTAGCTGATCAAACAAGTCATCGATCTGTGGAATCGGATACCTGTTTTTCTCCGTCAGCTTATTCAGTTCGCGATAATCAATACATAGCCGCAAACTACCGTCTTTCTTTTTCACAAAAAGAACAGGCGCGCTCCAAGGTGACATACTTGGGCGTATGTATCCCTGCTCCAACAGTTCTTGCAACTGAACTTTTAGTTCGGCCATCTCTTTTGGCGCTACCCGATACGGCGAACGGGCCACAGGTTTCGCACCCGGCACCAGCTCGATAGCGAAGTCGATTTCCCTTTGGGGAGGTAACCCCGGAAGGTCCTTTGGAAACACATCAGCATACTCCGACACAATCGGCACTTCACTCACACTGGCCTTCGGCGCCACCGCCTCTACGAGTGTGAAGAATAACTCTGCACCCTTCTGAACTGCCTTAATGACTTGGAGAGCATATAACAACATCCCACTCATCCCTTGTATACCAATGAACTTGGTCTCTCGTTCGGTATTCTGCCCAAGTGTGACCTCTTTTGAAGTGCAATATATACAGGCATGCTGCTCTGACAGCCAGTCCATACCAAAGATTATATCAAATTCCTTGATCGGCAATACTAGTGTTTCCACCTTGAACTCCCGACTCCCTATCTTGACCTCAAGACCGCAAGATTTATCCGCGCACATCGAACATCCGTTAGGTAACAACACCTTTATACTGTCTGTCGTGGTCCGGATAGGTACCCCGACACGAAAGACGAACTCTTCAGACAGAAACGAATGTGAAGCACCTGTGTCAAACAGTGCTCGCGCCGGATACTCTCGTATAAGGACAAACCCTAAAACATCACAATCAAAACAAGCACAGCACACAGGATAAAATAACATTAAAAATTGCGTGCACCTGTGACGACATCCTCCTGCTTAATGACCTCCTGTTGTCCAAGGTTGAAGACCCTGGGCTGCGCATGCGAGGCAGAAGACTCCACCACAGTCTTCCCTTTCTCCACATAAGACACTCTCGTCTTCTTGTCACCCTTTTGAGGACCAACTCGGCAATCACATGCGAAGTGTCCCAACTTCCCGCACGTAAAACAAGCACGAGATCCATACCCAGATGTCTCTATCACAGTCGCAGAAGGAGCTTGTCCAGTAGACTTGGACTTCTTTCCCTATCTCTTACGGTACCCAAACTTCTCCGGACGCGGCGGCTTGAACTCTGGCTTTTTCACAGCCAAGGTCCCTCTTTCCTGCCTTCTTTTCATGTCCGTCTCCAAAGACCGAGCCGTACATGTTGAAGCCAAAATTGACCTCAACGACTGTTCACAAACCAAAGTGCAACCGACGCCTACTTCTCTCAAATCTCGACCCCTGACTAGCTGCTAAGGTCCTTAAGACTGGCCCAAAGCCTCAGCTGGGAGGTCCCACCTCACACCCAGAAGATCCCTGAGAGCTTCCCCTCCAAAACCAAAAGCTGGACTGGGAGCTCTTCAAAAAGCACTAGAGTTAGAGAGTAAAATGAGAACCCTGCCTTCCAAAGAGCCCCTACGGGTCTTTTTATAGTCTTCTCTTTACCTGAAAATACTGAAATACCTCTGATATGTCTGCCAATAGCCAAAACCCGCTGCCATCCCAGGGGCATATAGGTAATTGAGCCCGTGGATAAGGAAATAATAAAGTAATCTTTTCCTGGGCGCCGGGCCCTACCATATGGACCCACCTAGTGAGAACACCGGCCGAGATGGCTCTCGCCGGGTCCCAATTGAACCTACCTTGGCGAGAGCTCCGGCCAAGAAGGCTCTCGCCCGTGGGGGTCTTAATGCTATTGCCGCTGAAGGCTCACCCGGTGCCCTCTCGCCTACCTCTGGGCGGGAGCTCTCTCAAGGCAGAAGCTCATCTAGCCCGAGGCTCGAATCCTGGCATGAAAGGTCTCGCCCATAGCTAGGCGGGAGCCCCTGAAGAAGCGGGAACTCTGCTGATTTGCCCTTGGGCTAGCCCGAGGCTAACCTAACTCAGGCCATTGAAGCCTCTGGGTTCTACCTAGCGAATATGGGGTTGTACACAATCCCCGCTCTTTTCGAGCTAGCCCTGCGCTCGACAAGACAAGTCCAACCCCAAAATATTCGCTGGACACGTGCCTGTCAGCCAAGGGAATCATTTTGGTGGGCCCTACTGCGTCTATAAATATACGCCGACGGGTGACCACAAGTCTTGCCTCCGAACTACTATTTTTTTCACTGAGTTCTCGCCCGAGATTCTATTCGCGATACCAAGATGTCTGCTAAGCGTGCTGGCAAACCCCTTCCACAGGACCTTCAAGATCGGTTAAACGCGGCTCAAGCGCGAGCCTTAGCAAATAGTGCTACGGTAGCGCCTTGGCTATCGAGGAAATCTTCAGACATTGGCCCTTCTGAGCCGAAGAAGAAAAAGGGGAAGAGGAAAGCGAAGGTGGTCCGGCGAGATCTTTCTCGCGAGAACAGGGATTCACCTTCTTCCACTCCCATCCCTGCGGGGGACCCCTCCCCTCAAAAGGTATGCCTTCCGACCCTGCTTACCGAGCTGATTGCGCTACAGGCCTGATAGTTAACGCGACCTCTCGCAGAAATCCGCCCTAAATGACGTCGCCAGGTGTTCCCCGATTCCCCCAGATTCATCAGCCCTCTCTCCTGAGGATCGAACGAGGGTCTTGGAGATAAATCCTCCAGCCGAGACCCGGGTGATAGGTATCCTTTCCGCCACTTCTCAATATTTCAACCGTACCTTTCCTTGTCTGAGCTATCTTCTCGCAGATCCAGCTTCCGCCATCCCGGGTCTTGTCACCTGGGAGGATGAAGCGAGAACCGGCGAGCTGCTTCCTTCCACGGCAGATCCCGCCCTGCAGGCGAGAGGGGTGGCCTTTGACCCTTCCGCTACTAAGGATGCTGATCATCCCTTGAGAGATGACAACTCTCTCCCTACTTCCGGCCAGGCTGGGACTATTGAGCGCGAACCCTTCCGCCCAGGGCGTGGAAAGCCTCTCCACCTCCTTTATGGAACTGACGGAGGGGTCGGGCCTTCTCACCCGACGCCAGTCAATGGCTCTCGCCAGACTGCAGGTATGCGAGACATTCTTGTCGGCTGGTCGTTATGCCTTAATCAAAAACATTGGGCGCACTTTTTGCAGGGGATCCCAGGTCTCGGTCGGAAGCCAACGAGGAGAGAGAAGAAGAAGAAGAAGAAGACGACGAAGAAGAAGATTCCCTTCCTCCTTCGCCCGGCGAGATAGAAGAAACCTTGAACGGCGCCGGGAACGCGAAGGAGCGGAGGAGGAAGATCTTAGCCATTCTGGCCAAGCTCATCCGGCGAGACCGCGCCCATGCTGCCGCGGCGAGAGTTCCGCGAATCCGTGGAACAAAGGCTGGAGGCCCTGGAGCGTGATTTCTTCTTGGGCGAGACTGATCGACCGGGAGGGCCTACTGCCGAGTCTTCGCCAGGGAGATGCATCGCGCAGATCCGGGATCATGCTAGGCGGATCAACCTAGGGTGTACCACCCTGTCATCTTACTTCAATCCGCTGGTGCCTCCAAGAACCAGGTGGCGGGAGCGAGGGCGATGGTGCTGGGAACCGTATTAGTTCATCTAGGTCTCGCCCCTTCTCCCTTATTAGCCTTCCCTTCCGCCATGTACCTTTATGCATTTGTAATAATTGTTATTAACTTTATTCAGCTCTCGGCGGCGAGAGCAAATTATTATCCGTTTCTTCTTTCATTGTGTTGCGAATTTTAAGAATATGTTGAAATTAGGATGCTTGCACCAAAACTAAGTGGCTTGCGCCGAAACTAGAGATGATCGTCGACTGCCGTCATCCCGCGGGGGAAAAACTGAGGCGTCGCCGGCCCAGATCGTGACAGCTGTACCCCGCCGTCATTTTCTCTCTCTATCGGACGGAGCCGTAACGACCACGGTTCCCTATAAATAGAGAAGTCTACCAACCGCATTTACTTCTCTGATCCAGAACCTCAACTCCCCTTCATTGCTTTCGCCCAATTGCTTCCGCCTCTTCCTCTCTATTGTTCTCGCTATTACCCCCAAACTCAAAATGCCGGGCGAGAACGAGGGTCGCGCTCATTGCGCGGAAGCATTCCGCAAGCATCTCTTCCCCTCCTGCACGCTCACCTTGGACGAATACAACCTGATCGTCAACCGCTTCATTCCCGCTGGCTTCTCGGCGCGGAACCCGGGTAATCACGACAAGGTGAATACCCCGGAAACGGGAGAGCTCGCCATCCCCTTCGAACACTTCGAGGTGGGCTTCCGCCTACCCCTCTGGCCGGAGATTCGGCAAGCCCTCCGCTACTATGGGGTGGTTCCCTCCCAGCTGAACCCGAACTCTGTCGCGATCCTTGTGGCATTCATCTGCTACATGCGATCCGAGAGGATCGAGTTTAGTCTGTCGATCTTCCGCAAGCTCTTCAACTTCCGCGCCAAAGGCGGCGTGGTCTTCTTCTCCGGGCAGCTGCTCAAGACCACCGGCCTCGCCAATAAACATCACCATTGGGGCGAGAAGTTTGTCTACATCACCGGGGACTTCGGCAACGTCCCGCTCCGACCCGTCCAGTACGAGAATGCTGCTTACAAGCCGCCCGTTCTGGGGTCGCGCGAGAGCGCACTCCTGGAGTTCTTCGGAACAAAGGAGTTTGACATTCTCTTCCTCCGGCGAGACGTCGACTCCCTTCCTCCCGTTCACCCGGGCGAAGGTATAGTCCCGCCTTAGATTTGATCTTTCGTTAGGACTTCCTGTGTTGAATAGCGCTATCTTTGCAGGAGAGCGGGAGGTCCCTCTACGCCAACCTTTTGCTGTGGCCCCGAGTGTCGAGGATCGGGTTGCGAGTGGCTCTCTCGCTCTCGCGAAGGCCAGCGCTTGCGCCTGCCGGAAAGAGCCCGTTCGGCCTTCGGCGCCCGAAGCTAAGAAGCGAAAAGGCATCGCTCCCGCCTCGCGATCGCTGAAGAGGCCAAATCCATCCGCTGCGGACAAGGGCAAGGACTTGGACGTCTCGCCTGCCCGACATCCCGCCTTGGGCAAGTCCTTCGAAGGGCTGCTCCAGATGGCCAGCGAGATGGGCGCTGCCGCCCGGAGGCGTACCGAGGCTACTGCCGAGAACCCCCCGGCCGCAGACATGGCTGGAGGAAAGGGAGTCGTCGTCGAGACCTCTGCCCGGACCCCGCCCAGGGAAGTGCCGAAAGGGCACAGAAATTATGGTCTCGGCGTGAAGTACGTTGACGCAGAAGGGAAGCCTTGTTGGGGCTTGCGGGTCCGGAATTGCCCCCGGTGTTGCGGCACTATTCGAAGCAGAAGGACGTGTTCCCTGCGAGCCTAACTGGCTGCCCCGTGGATCTGCCCGAGGACCTTTGATATAAAGATTAGTATGCGCCTTTGACCTTCAGGCCGGTCTTTTGGTGCAGTTGGTAGCGCTAAGTCCTCTCAAGTGGTATCAGAGGGAGGTTGCGGGTTCGAAACCCCGGGGTCGTTTCCGGGGGGGGGGGGATTGTTGGGGCTTGCGGGTCCGGAATTGCCCCCGGTGTTGCGGCACTAGTCGAAGCAGAAGGACGTGTTCCCTGCGAGCCTAACTGGCTGCCCCGTGGATCCGCCCGAGGACCTTTGATATAAAGATTAGTATGCGCCTTTGACCTTCAGGCCGGTCTTTTGGTGCAGTTGGTAGCGCTAAGTCCTCTCAACGAGAAGGTGATTTTTTCTTCTTGGGGGGGGGAGCTAGGGAGGTCGAGGCGACCCCTCTGCGGAACATGGTTTGAAGGCTCCCCTTGCGGGTTGCCTCGATCCCCACTCCCCCATGGATCACTCTGATCCCCCCTCGGGTTCCCACATCGACCCTATCTTCACATCTATCCTCAGCCTCTCTGTGCTGCACCTCGACGATCCTTGTAGGCGGGTCTTGCCTTCCTGCTCCTCTGGCCTCCCTCAACTCTAGAAATTCTGGGCAGGTGGCCATTGCGTGACCTTCCTCCTGATGGAAGTCACAATAGGGCAACGCCACCCTGCCCCTCTTCCTTCTCCTCCTCCTCTTCTCCCTGCTCCTCGAATTCTTCTTCCTCTTCCTCTCCCCACCTCCATGGCCTCCTGCGGTGGTGGGGGGTGACCTCTCGGTCCCTGCCTCCATCCTCCCTGCTCGAGTCTTCTCGGCTCCCGGAAGTTGTCTCTTCCTTGAAAACCCCCTTGGCACTGGGGGAGGCCTTCCTGAGGCCTCCAACCCAATCGATTGTTCAGCTCCCTGGCCCCCCCATGCTGCTGTCCCTGCCCTCGGGGTTCTTCCCTCCTCCTATCTTCCCTTGGCTCCCTCTGCTCTCTCACTTCTCTCTGCCTCCCTGCTGTCGGCTCCTTCACATCATCCTCCGCCAACCTGGCCAGCTTCCTCACAAACGCAGGGTTTGCCCTCTCGAAGTCTATCTCCTTTTCCGCCCTCTTCATGAGCTCCTCAAAAGAGAGAGGGGGCACTCTCTTCAGCTCCATGCTAAAAAACCCCGGCCTCAGCCCCAGGGTGAAGGCAAGCATCAGTGCATACCCTGGGACCTCCTGGACCAGGAGAATCTCCTCTTGGAACCGGTCAACATAATGACCCAACGTCTCCTCCGGCTTCTGCCTCACCGCAAACAGGCACTCAGCCTCCTTCTTCCGCTTCTTCGAAGTCGAGAACCTCAACAGAAAACCCCTGCACAGGTCCTCAAAACTATAAATCGAGCTCGCCGACAACTGGTGGAACCAGTCCCTGGCCTTTTCTTTCAGAGTGATGGCAAAAAGCCTGCACTTGAAGGCATCCGACATCTGCCTTATCGACACCACATCCTCAAACCATTGCACGTGCTGAACCGGGTCATCCTTCCCGGTGTAGTAGGTCATATCCGGCTCCCTGAACCCCTCCGGCACTGGGGCCGAGACGATGAGCTCACTAAAAGGGGTCTCTCCCCCTGCCTGGCGAGAGGGCCCGTCCCGCGACCTTGGCTGGCTGGACCGATCCGCGAGACCGTGCCCGGGGAAGAGCTCCCGCACGGTTGCCTCCTTCTCGCCCAGATCCACCGGAACCTCCTTTCCGGGACACTGGCCTGGGAAAAGCTCCCGCGCAGCCACATCCCTCTTGCCTGCCTCCACCGAGACTTCCTTCCCGGGGCGCTGTCCTGGGGCGTTCTCGCCTAACAGCGGAACCGCCTCCACAGGAGCCTGCGGCGTCTCCCACTCATTCCTTGCCTAGAAGGCTAAGCTGATCGTCTGCATGACCTCTCGCCTGAAATCCTCTAACATCTTCCTTGTCGCTTCTTCTCCCTAGGTGGGTGATCCTCCTGCGCCAGATCCTTCACCTTCACCTCCTGCCATGGGACTCGACTCAAGATTTTCTTGCACCGACTGCTTCCACGCTCACCGCACCAGAACTGTTGAAGCCAAAATTGACCAAAGCCAAAATTGACTTCTGTGGAGTTCGAGGTCCCAAAAGAGGGGTGACCGCACACCTACTACACTCAAATGAACAATCTAGGCTCTAGACTAGGAACGTAAGAGACAGACCCAAGGTCTCAGCGTGGAGGACCCACCGTATACTCGGAAGACTAACAAACTCTTCCCCTCCTAAGCCAAAGGCTGAGCTTAGACACCATCGGAGGGCGCTCTTGGCCGACCGGAACATATAAGGAGGGTCTCAAGACCATCTCTCTCCTATCCAGATGTGTCTCCTTAGATCAATACAGAATATTCCTCACCCGCCCTACTAAAGGCGCAACATCGCCGAGCAATTCTATGACATGCTGCCCAACTGGGCTGCAAACAGCGCGACTCCGCTGCCCTAAAAGGCTATCAACAGGCCAACAGGGGCTTCCCGGCATAAACCTCGGGGCTCCCACGGGACGAGCGGTTCACAAGCACATCGCTCGCCCGAAGCAAAAAGAGTAGATCATACATTCACAGAGCATCACAGATTATAAATTATTACAAGAATATTAATTCCATACATCGCCACGCAGGCTGGCAATATAAACAAAAGTAGGCCTTCGAGGGCCGGCACAAGCTTGGGCTTAAGCCCGCTATTCCCCGCTTGGTACTGCAACACCTGTACGCCAACGTCTCGACGGACGAGTGTCAGCTGAACAATAGTCGGATAACATGAGCTGGCCAAATATATTCCATACACCCCTTTTTCGGGGTCACGACACGCATTCCCTGCAAATAGATAATATCCAACTTCCTCAGAGTCTTCTCCGGGAACCCCAGAACATCACCTATCCGGCTCATACGTCCAGACGGGCTTCACACAGAACATCACCAATTCGGCTCATGCGTCCGAATGGGCTTCACACAGCACATCACCAATTCGGCTCGTACGTCCGAATGGGCTTCACACAGCACATCACCAATTCGGCTCATGCGTCTGAATGGGCTTCACACAGCACATCACCAATTCGGCTCATGCGTCCGAATGGGCTTCACACAGCACATCACCAATTCGGCTCATGTGTCCGAATGGGCTTCACACAACACATCACCAATTCGGCTCATGCATTTGAATGGGCTTCACACAGTATGCCTAAATCCGTACTCACACTTCCAGATACTAGATGCAATTAATAGCGGGGACGTACACGTCGACCCGTCGGAGAGCTCCCTTCCCCCACCCGTTGGTGGAGAGGGGCTTCCATGCAAATATGTAAAATTAGGGCTTCACCTGCCCAAGAAGAAACTTTGTTACCCTTGACGCGTGCTTGGTGGCGGTGCTGGTGGCCGATCTCCCTTTTAGGACGAGCTTTGCTCGAGGAGGCGATGGCGGTGGCCGGCCTCCCTTCTAGGCCGAGCCTTGCTCGAGGCAGCGATGGGAAGAGGGTCGGGCTGACCTAGATACAGCCGGCTTCGAGGAGGTGGCCGAGCTCGACCTTGCCGCAGGCGGAGTCGAGGAAGAGGGTCGAGCTTGGGCCATGCCTTGGCGGCGACGGGAAGAGGGGTCGAGAGGTGCTCGGCATGCTGCTTCCCGGTGGCGGCCATGGCAGAGAGGGAGAAGGGGAGGAGCTTGGGCTCAGGCTTGCCGGCGGCGGGAGAGGAGGAGGAGGAAGCCGGCCTGCTCCTTGCGGTGGCCTGGACGGGAAGTGGGGGGTCGAGAGGAGCTCGGCCCCGCTGGAGGCGGCGGCCATGGCCGAGAGAGAGGGAAGGCAGGCGGCCGGAGATAGAGAGGGAAAGGAGTGGCCGGGAGGTGTAGGGGGCTGCTCCAGGCGGTCGACGGGAAGAGGGAGGGGAAGCCCAGCCTTGCTCCAGGCTTGGCCGGCGACGGGAGGAGGGGCCGGGGTGGGTTTGGGCTTGGCCCTTTGCGGCGTGCGAGAGGAAGACGAAGAGGGAGAGTGAGGCGGTCGGGCGGCGTCGGAGCGGAGGAGGGGGGCTGCGATGGCGGCGGCCGGCGGCGGGATCGGGAAAGCCCTAAGGGATTTTCCTCTGCCTCTCTTCTTTCTTCCCCCGATGCCCCCATTTCTCCTTGCTCTTTTCTTTTTGCTTTTTCTCTCTCTCTGCCCGTACCCCCTGCTCCCCCACTTCTTCTTTGCTTTTTTCCTTTTTTTATTTGTTCTGCCTCCTCCCCTTTGTTGTACCCGCCTGATCCCTTCTTATCCCATTCATCTTCATTCATATTATATATATAATATATATATAATATAATATATATTATATATTATATAATATAATATATATATAACATAATACATGCAACATAATATATATGTTATAGTAATGCCTACGCACACAAAACCTTCGCGCGCGCGCTCGAGCACCCGCACGTCTTCGGGCGGGGCTGCACCGCATTGTCGCTTGTAGCTCGCCCCAAGTCCGTCACTTGGGGAGGATCCCGCTCGGCCGGATACGGGGTTGTACAAGTAATTTTATTTCAAGGTGAGTAATGAATACAAAAACATTGACCCCACTCACGCTTGGGGTCAAGGCGATGCTACAAATCTTGTTTTCTTTTCTATACCGACCCTTATCCCCAAGGATCGGTTGGTTCTAGCTTATCTATCCCAGATACGACCTCGAACTGCCACTAGACCTACCAACGATCTAGTCGCCAACACACGTGGCGAATTCACGGAATCCTCCCAGTAAACCGATTTCTCCACCAGACAATTTTGCCCCTAGTCTCACAAGACCTAATCACCCCAACCTGCAGCAAAATCACAACTTGACAATGCTAATAAAAAGAAAATACAAATATACTAAAGAACTCCCTCAATATATTGGACCCGTTGATCGGAATCCAAAGCCTTCAAGCGTGTCGACGAAGTTCTTGACGCAAAGTGGAAGCACTCACAAATTTTCAAGAGTTATTGTTCTGGTCGTGGCCTCCAATTGGTGTATCCAAGTTGCGTACTGCATCTGGAGGAAGACTTCTCTTTTAATAGGCTCGGGAGCTACCGCTTGCGGTAGCGGTACCGCCTAGCGATAGCTACTTTAAGTACTCTTCTTTTTCTTTGGCAATCTCTATCTTTAGCAACCTCCATTTTAGGAAACTTTCTTTGTCCAAAATTAAGAAACATTTGATATTTGGAAACAAATATTTTTTGTTACTAATTTTTCCAAAAGTGGACCTTCCATAGGGCTATCGCCTGACGGTAGCAATACGGCCTAACAACAGGACTTTACATCTGTTGGTGTTTAGAGACCGGGCGGTTTGTCGGTCTGGCTCTGGCGGCTTGGAGTCCTGGCGGTCTAGCGGTTTGGCACAGGCGTCTTGGTGGCTCAGCTTGTCTTGAGGTCTCTCCAGCGGTTTGTTGATGTAGCCGGGCGGTTTGCCTAACCGCGCGACTTGTGCGGTCTAGTTTGTTTATAGTCGCTTGTTAATAATCCCACATTGATTATTTGTATTCTCCCATCTCTCCTCCATTCTATAAAAAGGAGGCTATACCTTTATAATAGATACCTTTTTGACATAATAAAATTTCAGTTATACCATTTTCCGGTCTCTTTTTTCTTTTTCTTACATGGTATCAGAGCACTCGATCTTTTCCTCCTGATTCTGTGCGCCCTCCCTGTCCGCGCGGCTTGCTTCGTCGGCTTGCGCCCTATCCGCGCGGTCTCTTTCTCTCCTTATCGTTTCCCTCTGCGTGCGCGACCTCTTTGTTCCTGTGCTTAGTCGCCACATTCTGTTCGCCGCGACCTGTTGCCCTGTTCGCCGCAACCTGTTGCCCTTTGCCTTGTTTTTCCTGTTGCTTCTGTTCGAGCAGACTGTCTTCTAGCCGCTCGACTTCTATCCCACTACTTGATTCTGCGGCTTGGTCGTGGATTCTCTGGCCCTTGGTGTCTGACATCATGACTACTGCAGATCTTCTTCTTCCTATCCGCGCGGCTTGTTTCCTAACCGCGCGGCCTCTCTTCACTCACTAGTTCTATCTGCGACCTGTTTTCGCGGTTTCTCTGCCTTGTTTTTCCAGCGATCTCCTTGGATTCGCGCGGCTCCTCCTCTGTTCGTGCGGCCTTCTCTCTAACCGCACGGCCTTCTCCCTACTTTGATCTGCTTCTTGGTTGTGTCCTTTGCGGTTTCCTTTTTTTTTGTCTGCTGCGGTCTTTTGGTTCTCACGAACTTCCTTGTGTTAGTGCTGTGTTCGCTGATTGTCTGTTCGCGCGACCTGTTTCTCTGTTCGCGCGGCATGTTTCTCGGTTCTCTCGCACTTCCTTTCTAGTTCACGTGACCTTTCTCTCTGTTCACGCGACCTATTTCTACTCCTATGGCTCTCTTCGATATCTCTACTTTCTCCTCTTCTTCGAAGCCTTCTGCCTCGGTGGTCATGTCTTCTGGTAGTGCCCACTTCGTTACTCAAGGAAAATGGTTGATCGACTCAGGTGCTACCAATCATATGACCGGCTCTCCCCAGTGTTTTTCTCTCCTAGAAACACATGATCGGTTGCCCCAGGTTATTCTCGCTGATGGCTCTCCATCCCCAGTCCATAGGACGGGAGTGGTTCAAGTCACTCCGTCTCTTCAATTGGCGAATACTCTCTACGTGCCCAAATTCCCGTGCAACTTAATATCTGTTACCTCTCTATGCAAGCAATTACGGCGTTCCTTCACATTTACTTCTACTTCTTGTTCTTTTCAGGATCCGGACTCCCAACAGACGATTGCTACTGGGACTGAGAGTGGCGGCCTATTCTTCATCGATAACATTTCCGCTCTATCCGCCTTCTCCTCAACCTCCACAGATCTACTCCAATGTCATCTTCGCCTTGGTCATGCTCCTCCGCGTCTTCTTTGTCAGCTTCTGCCCCATCTTCCTTCACAAAGTCCTCCCCTCAATTGTGAGGCCTATCAGCTTGGCAAGCATCACCGCTCCTCCTTCCCACCAAAGCAAGTTCGTTGATCTTCCCGACCGTTTGATCTCATCCACTCTGATGTTTGGGGTCCTTCTCCTACCCTTACCGTTGGTCGGGGAAGTTCATATTTTGTCACGTTTATTGATGATTTCTCTCGTTGTACGTGGGTGTATCTTTTAAAAGATCGCTCCGAATTATTCTTTGTATGGATATCTTTCTATCTCATGATCAAAACTCAGTTTGATGTTTCTATTAAAGTACTTCGATCTGATAACGCTCAAGAATATCTCAGTCATGCTTTTTCTTCCTTCTATATACAACATGGGATTATCATCAAACTGGCTGTGTTTATACTTAACAGCAAAATGGTGTGGCGGAGCGCAAAAACGATCACCTCCTTTATGTCACTCGCACTCTGATGACATAGATGCAGGTTCCTCGTGCCTATTGGGGCAATGTCATTCTCATCTTTTGTTTCCTCATCAATCACATTCCATCCACCGTTCTCCATGGTCAAACCCCATTCTCCATTCTCCATCCTGGCAAGGAACCCTTCCCCCTTCCTTTATGTATATTTGGATGTACGGCCTTCGTACATGCTCCCTCCGTTACCCGCGATAAACTCTCCCCTCGTGCCACCAAATGTTTCTTTTTGGGTTACTCTACAACTCAGAAAGGTTATTATTGTTTTGACCCCATTCTTCGCAAACAGTTCGTCTCCGCAGACGTAACCTTCTTTGAAAATGCATCATATTTCTCTCGTGACTCCGCACCTCTTCCTGATGTTCCTGCTTCTCCTATTGAGCCTTCCCCTCCTACTGAGCTTTCTACTCCTACTCTCCTCTCCGTCCCGTCTACCCCTGACGAAATATCTCCTCCTTCGTTATGTCCACCATCTCATGTTCCTCCTTCTCTGTCGTCGTTGCTCCCCACTCCCGGGCCAGCTCTCTCCGCCACGGACGCTCCAGATGCTGAGGAACCCACTGATCTGGATCTTCCCATTGCTCTTCGCAAAGGGGTGCGGGCGTGTACCCAACACTCTCTTGCAGCTGTTGTTTCCTATGATCGTCTTACTCCTTCTTAAAGGACTTTTGCGTTGGCTATCTCTGTCGCCTCTACTCCCCACAACTACCACGAAGCTCTTACCATTCCTCATTGGAAGGCTGCTATGGATGAGTAATTTGCCACCCTAACTGAGCGCGGTACATGGACCCTCGTTCCTCCTCGTGTGGGCACAAATGTTATTGGCTCTCGCTGGGTCTTTGTTGTGAAGTTCAGACCAGATGGCACTGTGGATAGTTACAAGGCACGCCTTGTCGCCAAAGGCTTCACGAAAACTTATGGCATTGATTATTTTGATACCTTCTCTCCTGTTGCTCGTCTCAGCACTATTCGGGTTCTTCTTTCCGTGGCAGTCAATAGGGATTGGCCCATTTCCCAACTAGATGTCAAGAATGCCTTTCTCTATGGAGATCTTCAGGAGGATGTTTACTTGGAGCAACCTCCTGGGTATGTTGCTCAGGGGGAGACACAGGTATGCAGGTTGAAGAAGGCTATCTATGACCTAAAGCAAAGCCCTCGGGCTTTGTTTGGTAAGTTTAGCAGCATTGTGGCAGCCGTGGGTTTTATGAGAAGTTCTGCTGATCACACGTTATTTGTTCGCAAAACCTCTCTAGGTCTGGTGGTTCTTGCCGTATATGTGGATGATATACTTCTCACTGGAAATGACTAGGCTGGGGTTGGCTTGACAAAGAAACATCTCAGTCAACATCTGGTCACAAAGGATATGGGCTCCCCAAAATACTTTTTGGGGATAGAAATATCTCAGAAGTCCAATTCATTAGTTCTCTCCCAGCATAAGTATGCTCTTGATCTTCTAAAAGAGACGGGGTTGACTGGAGCTAAACCTACCCGATTCCCCATGGCCACTGGAGAAGATAAAACCTGGACAGATGACTCGCCTCTTCTATCAGATGCTACGAGATACCGGCGGCTGGTCGGCAAACTCATTTATCTTACGGTAACCAGACCTGACATCTCCTACACTGTATGAAAGGTTAGCCAGTTCATGCAAGCTCCTAGGGAGTGTCATCTGCAGTTTGCCCTAAGGATACTAGAATATATAAAAGCGGCGCCAGGTAAAGGGTTACTGTTTCAGAAGAATGGTCATTTAAAGGTAGAAGCGTACTCAGATTCTAGCTATGCTGACGACAAAGGAGATCGCAAGTCCACATCGGGCTTTTGCACTTTTGTGGGAGGAAACCTTGTGAGCTGGAAGAGCAAGAAACAGTCTGTTGTCTCCAGGTCTAGTGTAGAAGCGGAATATCAAAGTATGGCGTCGACCACATGTGAGTTAAAGTGGTTACAGGCTCTCATGTTGGACTTAGGGGAGGTTTACAACTATCCTCTACCTATGTTCTGTGACAACAAGGCCGCGATATATATCTCAAAAAATCTGGTTTTTCATGAGAGGACATAGCACATTGAAGTCGACTGCCATTTTGTTCGGGAAGAAGTTTTGAAGAAACAGATTTGTACTCCGTTCGTTACCTCCGACAACGAGTTAGCAGATAACTTCACTAAGCCTGTGTCTGGTTCCCTTTTTCACATTTGCGACAAGCTGGGCATGGTTGATATATATGCTCCAGCTTGAGGGGGAGTGTTGGTGTTTAGAGACCGGGCGGTCTGTCGGTCTAGCTCTGGCGGCTTGGAGTCCTGACGGTCTAGCGGTTTGGCACAGGCGTCTTGGTGGTTCGGCTTGTCTTGAGGTCTCTCCAGCGGTTTGTTGATGTAGCCGGGCGGTTTGCCTAATCGCGCGGCTTGTGCGGTCTAGTTTGTTTATAGTCGCTTGTTAATAGTCCCACATTGCTTATTTGTATTCTCCCTTCTCTCCTCCATTCTATGAAAAGGAAGCTATACCTTTGTAATAGATACCTTTTTGGCATAATAAAATTTCAGTTATACCATTTTCCGATCTCTTTTTTCTTATTCTTACAACATCCCAAGAATTTTTAATCCACAGCTAAGGCTTTCGTTGGCGATAGCGATAGCGTATGCGGTAGCGATACCGCTGGCGGTATTAACATAACTTTGAAATCTTTGCCTCTTCGATTTGTTCTTTCATCGGAGTACTTATCTTGTAGTTCCTGCACCTTATAAACACACAATAAACGTGATAAAATACAAACTAGAATTTGTTAGTCTCAAACCAAGAGATGTGAAACGCATATTCCAACATTCTTGATGCAGAGCAGAGATGAGCATGGGCTTTGGGCCTGTTCGGGGCTGATTTGACGACTTACCATATATGGCGTGCCCGAATCGATGATCAGACTCCGTAAATGTGTCCAGATCCGCGGCATGAGTCAAAAACATATATTAGTTTATTTTTTGGTTCATTAATCATGTATTTTAGTGGCCTCTCCCACCGGCCAATCATAGTCGGTGATTGGGATGCCCTAGTGTTTCTTTTTATTATAAATAGGAGTCTTGAGGGCTGAATTCAATCATTACAGAATTTGGAGACTTTTATTCCCGAATTTTAGCGATCACTCCCCAGTACTGACACCGTGGAACCCTAGGTGATGACTCCTAGGCGCTCAAACTCCCCCTAAGGTACTAACCATCCATAGCCTTCTTATCCCCCTCCGAAACCCTCATTCGCAACCCCTACAGCCCCCAAATCCCAACCCCCTACCGCTTTCCAGGAAGCCCGAACACTGTTCACTGAACATTGGCCACGAACACTGTTCATTGATCATTGTTCACGGGTTACTGTTCATGCCGACCCTATTCACGTCGGTCACTGTTCACTGTGACCCTCCACTTCTTCCCTCCCGTGGATCCACCCCCCATTATCCCTAATTTCTTGGATAAATTCCGATCAAGTAATTTCAACCCCGATCCGTTATTTCCACCTTTCGTTCATTACCCCTTCACCCGGATCCGACCCTAAATAGCGTATCCACCCTTCCCCGGCTCGGATCTACTTGTACGTGGCCGGATCTACCAATTTCTCATCTAATCTCACCATTTACCGTCGAGGACAGCTACCGCCTTAATTTTCACGCCGCTGGTTCCACCTCCGATCGCCAATCTACACATCCGGACAAAATTCTCCAGTGCGTCGGTTCAGCCCACTACTTTGTGAGTTTTGTGGTATTGACTTATTTGATTTGAAATTTTCCTTGGTCAATTAATATGTGTTGTGATTCTTGCTAGTAGAAATTGTCTTTAGTACGCTAATTATTTGCAGGAGAAGACATTCGTCACGCGCTTTGCTTTGGCTCTCTGAGCGGAGGAAGCCATTATAAATTGCCAAAATAAATTAATTGTTTTTAATTTCAAATATTTGCGTGGAGTTAGAATTCACATTGCTCAAATTTATTTGTCGAGTTATTGATACTTACATTGCATTTAGATTTAGATTATCGTGTCATCCTTGCACTACCACCTAGCATCGTAGGTTTTGTGCACCCGTAGCCTACCCCTACATCATTTTGGTATCAGAGGGAGGTTAGGACATTTGCATGCTTTGTAGTGGTAGGTTTTAAAGAGTCTGTGGGTTCATTTATGTTTTGTTATCGCCGTCATTCGTCCACTTTATCTGGGTATCCTGAGTATACCTATATCTGACCTCATAGAGCCCCTTTAGAGAAACCTTCATGTTATCATTATGATTACAATCGTTCCATGCACACCACTCCTAGAGATCGTGTCGACCACTCGACACAATTCCATTATGCTAGAGGCGATCACCAGATGAGAGGTCTTCATGTCTTCATCATTACACCTCTCCGCAACATCACGATGATAGAATTGAATGTCGTTCAGGTAATCGCCGCAACACATCTCTTCTAGGAGAGGAACCTGGGTTTGGGTATGAACGAACTCCACTGCACATTTACAGGGAATATACACACCCTCAAGCACAATCTGATTATGTTAGGGATTACCATCTAGTCGACCCTTAGGAAACCTATAGAGGTCACCATCGGTAGGATCACAATACATGTCAGGACCCTCCTAGTATTCCACCAATAGAGTTGTTTGAGGCTGAATTGTTGTGATTAGTTCTTGACCATTTTGATCACTTAGAAGCTCAATTTGATCACCTAAGGTCTACATTACGAAGAAAGCCTAGGGATTTGGGTCAAGCCATAGATGCGGAGATTAGTGCTCCCACCGAGATAAGAGATCTGACACTTGGTTTTGATCCTTCTTAGATTGATGAGATTCAGTGCTCATGTGATCTTGAGGTTGAATCTGATCATGAACTTTTGATTCAGGTGGAGAGTGATGCTAGCATGACTAGTGAGCATGGTCATGTGGGTGAGGACGAGCGACCTAGTGATGATATGATGGTATACCCATCCTTTTCACCTCACCCAGACCTATATCTAGACCTAGTGTCCCCTTTGAATAGAGACACAGTTCTCAATGCTATGTCGATTGATCCACACTTGAGTCTGGTCACCCCTTACTCTTACCTTAGGACTATCTCGAGTCACTTCACTATTGAGAGTCGAGAGTATAGTGTTGACTTCATAGTGGCTACCTCACCCACTTATGAGGACACGACCACAATCAACGATACTCATCTGAGGGATCTTCTCATTATTAATGACCTCATTGTTGAACCTCCAGATAAGTCTTCTAATGAGCCACTATTCCCTTGGGAGGTTCATGAGGCTAGCATTGAATTTGTTGTGGGTGTCTGACTTACTCCCACAGACACTATTATTATTGGTTCCCACCTCGTGGTGTACTATCCTATCATTATCGACCACTTCGGGATTAAGTCCCCGAGAGGCTCATTTGACAAGCCTTCCCTCCTACACTCTAGAGATGAATCGTGTATCCGCATTAGTGATCATCTCACACGTGATGACTTTTGGTATACACCCCCTGGTGAGCCACCTGACGGGCTATATCATTTGAGAGGTACCCATCACACCAGAGCTCCACACTATTTTGTCACCATTAACGTCGTCCCCACAGGCGATGACGTCGGTCACCCCAGATTTGTCTATCAACCATCTGATAAGCCTCCTGATATGCCACCCCATGTTAGTAATATCCAAGTCATTACTAGGCCTTCCCTTAGGAAGTGTGTCAAGTATGTTATGCTCTATGTGCATCATTTGCTTCATTTGCATGAGCCAGTTAGGTCACTTATTCATAATTTGCATGCATTACATGAGTCGGTTCACCGATGAATAATAACAAGCAATGAAAATTATAAAACTCATGCAGATAAGCAAAGGCGAGAACAAGTGTTTAATGAAGGCGAGAATAAGTGTTTAATGAAGGCGAGAAAGTAACGGTGTGAGTCCGCCCTGAGAGGCTCCCCTCGGGGTCTGCCAAAAAACTAAGCGTCGGGTGAATGGGTCCTTATTATTAGTCGTATTGGGCCAAACGCCTACCGACTCGATATCCCGGCAAGTATGGGAATTCATTCAGTGTTTAATGTTAAGGATCTAACGTCGTACGACAAGCCTCACGAGTATGTGGACCCGAATAGTGGAGATGCCCAGCCACCCCCACCTCCACTTTCGTTGCCTTACCACTCTCATACTCCACCTACGTCTAATAGCCACTACAACCCATCCACTACTGACACCCTTCGACCTGGGAATTCGTCTTCTTTGGTTTCACCATCGGCACCGCCGATCGCATCGTGTTCCACCCTTCGAGAGATGAGCGATGAGAGCATCACAGAGTTTAGATTCCACCAGTTTGTTCCTACTTCAGATGGGTCGTATCGTCGCTACTTGGTACATTGGTGGGACTGCCCCGATGTAGTTGACGCTTGTATACTTTCAGCAGAGCTTGATCGATTCGCCCCTGGATTTCTACTTAAGCATGACCGTCTCCATTCACCGGAGAAGACAACTTTTTAGTCAAGGGGAGTTGATGGGAGAGGACACTCTTCCATCAACGACACTTGGATGACTCCCGACGGACCTTTTCGAGTTGTACCTGGAATTCATCGAGAGAATTCTGATCCCAATTCATCGGGATATGAATTCTTTCAAGCAGGGGATATTGATGCAGAGCGGAGACGAGCACGAGCTTTGGGCCCGTTAGGGGATGATTTTGTGACTTACCATATATGGCGTGCCCGGATTGACGATCGTACTCCGCAGATGTGTCCGGATCCGCATCGCGAGTCAAAAATATATATTAGTTTATTATTTTTGGTTCATTAATCATGTATTTTAGTTGTCTCTCCCACCGACAATCATAGCTATTGATTGAGATGTCCTAGTATTTCTTTTTATTATAAATAGGAGTCTTGAGTGATGAATTTAGTCATTGCAGAATTTGGAGACTTCTATTCCCGGATTAAGCAATCACTCCCCGATGCCGACGTCGTGGAACCCTAGGTGACGACTCCTAGATGCTCAAACTCTCCCCCAAGGTACTACCTATCCATAACCTTCTTCTTCCCCCTCCGAAACCCACATCTGCAGCCCCTATAACCCCCAAATCCCAACCCCCTACCATTTTCTAGGAAGCCCAAACATTGTTCACCGATCACTATTCACCAAACACTGTTTACGAACACTGGTCACCGACTGGTGTTCAACGACCACTGCTCAAGAATTACTGTTCACGGGTTACTGTTCACGATGACACTATTTACGTCGGTCACTGTTCACACCAATCCTCCATTTCTTCCCTCCCATGGATCCACCCCCTTTAGCCCTAATTTCTCGGATCAATTCCGATCTAAGAATTTCAGCCCCAATCTGTTATTTTCACCTTTTGTTCATTACCCCTCCACCCGGATCCGACCCTAAATATCGGATCCACCCTTCCCCGACCCGGCTCTACTTGTACGTGGACGGATCTACCCATTTTTCGTCCGATCTCACCATTTACCACCAAGGAAAGCCACCGTCATCATTTTTATGCCGTCGATTCCACCTCCGATCGTCGATCTACACATCCAGACCAAAATTTTCAATTCCTTGGTTCAGCCCACTACTTTGTGAGTTTCTTATGGTATTGACTTATTTGATTTGGCATTTTCACGGGTGAATTAATATATGTGTTGTGATTTTTTCTAGTAGAAATTGTTTTTAGCACGCTAATAATTTGAAGGAGGATACATTCACCGCGCGCTTTGCTTTGGCCCTCCGAGTGGAGAAAGCCATTATAAATTGTTAAAATTAATTAACTATTTTCAATTTCAAATATTTGCGTGGAGTTAGAATTCTCATTGCTTAAATTTATTTGTCGAGTTATCGACTATTACATTGCATTTAGATTCAGATTAGTGTGTCACCCTTGCACTACCACCTAGCGTCCTAGGTTTTGTGCACTCGTAGCCTACCCTTATATCAATTCTCCTGAGTGGCAGTGGTTGCACTTCAGGCAGAAGGGATAATTCTTGCACTTGGATTCAGGCTGATTTATTTTCTTCTCACTCATCTTCTGCTTTTGATCTTGTTCTGTCCTTGGTTGTTAATATTTTGATGTTGATATGATGCATCATTAGGTCACTTGGATTGTAAATTGTTGTGTATGTGCACCCTTTGTTGATATGCTTCCAACCTCCTTATAGTATCTAATAGGCTTCTATAGCCAGCATTGACCATAGTCATCAATGCCTGCCCTAGAGAGTCACGCAGGTCATTTACATCCTAATTTACTTGCATTATGCTCGCATAGAGAGATAGGTGTGTGAGTTCTTTCTCATACACTATGACGCTTATATCCCCTTGAAAGAGCCTGAGTTACTTATCTTGGAGGCTTCGACACTATGAAGGAGGTACGAACCAGTTTATGAGTTTCTTAGCAAAGTCATTCTAGGTGAACATAATTGTTGAATGACCTGGCATAGATAAAGATCATATTAACATTATGCAAGAAAGATAATTAATTCCAATGGAAGGAAATTTAAATTAAATTTCTTACTAGCAAGGTCGTTTGCTAGGTGTATAGTCGACCACAGGTTAGCTTCACTCTGTAGGAAGAAAACTGTTAGTTGTACCTTTTTGTTCTTTGGGCACTACATCACGTTCAGTAAATCTTTAGTCTTTATTATCCAATCATATTTTTCCATTGGAGTTTCTTCCCCACTGAAGTTGGCGTGGTAGTCTCTAAAGTTCTCCAAGTAACGGTCCATCTCGATCTCCACAGCAACTAGTGCAGGGACTAGAGTTGGGATCCCTGCAGTTGTGCTTTTTGAAACTCCAACAAGGCTAAGGCTAAGACCCTGATAATTTGAGCTGCTAAGTCAGTAGGTTTTGGCACTACTGGCGCATTAGCGTCGTTTATGACGATTTCAGGAGCAGTGTTCTAATGTGATGACTCGCGCACCTTGTAACACCCCAAGTTTCCCGTGTCCGGGAGATTAGTTATGTGAGCTACCGCTTGGAGGTAGGGTTATCGCTGACGACAGTGTTGCGAAATTGGTGCAGGAGTTCTCTGCAAGATACCGCCTGGCGGTAGGCTGATACCACGCGGCGGTAGTACTCAACGCAGTCGACGCAAGGATGCATCGAATGGTATTGCGCGATGATAGTGAGTTACCGCTCCGTAGTACCTTGGTCGATTTAATCGGTAGAGTTTTCAGTGACCTACCACCTAGCGGTAACATTAGCGTTGCGGCAGCGTGGCCGATTATTTTGGTAAAGCTCCCGACAAGATACTGCCCGACAGTAGCAGAGAAGTTACGATGCGCCCACATGTCGGTTTAGGATTGGATATTTCGAATGGTGGCTTGCCAAAGAAGCTATCGAGTGAGGCTACCACGCGGAGGTATCTTCCTATCGTGCGGCGGTAGCGCTCAATATAGATAAGCGTTTTAAATCGTAGTCGTTCGCTGAGATCCGACGGTGGGCTGCGATTTCTGTTGGCTTAAGTTCGTGGGATGAGAAATTTCTCTCATTCTAAACCTAAGCATTCTCCCTCTAAGAGTTTGAGAGAAGGGAGAGCAAGGAAGAGGAAGAAAAAGGGGAATCTTGCCATTGCCAGAGCTTTGGAGCCCCAAATCGCGAATCGAGTACAGATCTACGAAGAGCGGTCTGACACGGTTGTTTCCATCCATTTAGATTTTGATCTATGGCTCCAAAGAGGACTTTAAGGGCAACGATCTTCTTCGATGGACATGTGAAGTCCTTTGTTTTGACATGCGAGGGTAAACTCCCTACGAACACGTGGAAGCGATTCTCCCAACGGGTTGATCAGTTGTATCCCCGATACCTTTGCATTTAGAATCCGGAATCAAAGTATGGAATATGCATGTTGTGTGAAGCCCATCCGGACAGGTTGGTCTGGATTAGTGATGATTGTTTTGTATGCCGGAGAAGATTCTGTGGTAAATGTGTAACTTACGGAGTCACGGGGTGTGCAGGTTGTTGCAATGAGAGTACTAGAGTAGGTCTCCAGGAAAACACCCGATTTGGAGGAAGAAACAATAGTCTATCCCCTACCGCGCGGCGGTAGCGCTACCGCTGGTGGTAGCTCCTAGTGAGCAATGATTATGAGGCCTGTCTCATGGAGACTTGGGGGCCTGTATGTTGAGTTATGAGCTTGGATTGCTCCGCTATGGTGACTGTGAGTGCCAGCCTTGGAACATAACATGGTTGTGTAATATTGTGAATGGGAAAGGTGAGGCTGACCCGTGTCGCGGCTTGATGCGCCCGATGATTTGAGCATCAGGAAAGCGCTGAACCGTACCAAGCCCTATGTTGTTCGACTTGGAGTGAGTCATTGAAGTGAATCTTCAAGATCGCCTTTGACTTTGTCGTAACCATAGGAGAGAGTTTTAGGCTTTGGGCCGGAAAGACTAGTTAATGCTCAAAGCATGCTGACCGCCACTGAGTACGGAGGTGTGACCATATGAATTGGTCGTATGAGTTTACAACCAATACATAACTACATCCCATTATGCTCTAGCCCAACCTAGAATTTACAACCATGGCCTATAAGAGGCCATTACGCAAGGCGATGTGGCTACAGGTATGAGTTAGATTTTAGCTTTATTGCTTTCTATACCATACGCCATATGCATTGGTTGTATGAATGTCTTGTATTAGGCTTTGTCTTAATCTTGGACTGTCCGGTGAGAGCACTGTTTGATACAGGAGCTTCACACTCCTTTTTGTTCGAGGACTTCGTGTGTCATATCGGAGTACCTTCTTATGTGGCAAAAGATAGATTGGATGTGTTGCTACCTAACAGATGTTCGATGCGCGCGGATAGAGTTTGCTGCCTGAAGGTGCGGATAGTGAGTCAAGAGTTTTACTTGGAAGCGTCACTACTGCATAGTAGAGTTTGATGTGATATTTGGCATGGATTGGCTCTCGGAGCAACGTGCAAACATTGATTGCAGACTCAAGATGATCAAACTGGGGCTGAATACGGGTTGTGAAACTACCTTCTCTAGTATGAAGGGATTGAGCAAGACGCTGATGTCTGCTCTCCAAGTAGTCAAAGCTATTCGTGAGGGTGCGAAGTTATTCTACACTATATTATAGGCTAAGAAGCCCAAGCCCGCTTTGATTAGTATTCCCGTGGTATCGGAGTTTGCTGACATTTTCCCTAAAGATCTCCCTAAAAATCCACCCCAGAGAGAGATCAATTTCACCATTGAGTTAGTTCCAGGTGCCAAGCTTGCGTAATGATCTCCATACCATTTAGCACCAAAGGAGTTGTCAGAACTGAAAGTGCAGCTTCAAGAACTACTAGATCAAGGTTATGTGCAACCTAGTTCATCACCTTGGAGCGCACCGGTCCTTTTCGTGAAGAAAAATGATGGAAGCTTGCGACTGCGTATAGATTATCCGGAGTTGAATAAGATGACACTACTAGAAAACTGACTTTTAGC
Organism: Platanthera zijinensis; assembly: GCA_039513925.1. NCBI lineage: Eukaryota > Viridiplantae > Streptophyta > Magnoliopsida > Asparagales > Orchidaceae > Platanthera > Platanthera zijinensis. The sequence continues at coordinate 17,657,086 of CM077098.1, forward strand.
CACGGCAGATTGTCGTGGCTAAAAGTCCAAAACCGTGGCTAAAGACTTTTAGCCACGGTCTACCCACGGGGCAATGCGAGCGTGGCTAAAAGTCCAAACCGTGGCTAAAAGTCCAAAACCGTGGCTAATACTGGACTTTTAGCCACGGTTTGATTGCCGTGGCTAATACTGGACTTTTAGCCACGGTTTAATTGCCGTGGTTAAAGGGTCACTCATAACATAAAAAATTCAGGCCAGCCGCCGCCGCCGGCCGGCTGGCGCGCCGCCCCCGCGACGCCGGGCCGCCGCCGCCGCCCGGCCGCCGCCGCCATATTTATTTCAAATACTAATTGAAATAAATTCCTTATAAACCCAAAATTTCGTTTTGTTTTGGTGGTGTGGAACTAAATATAACCACGACCTTTTGCCACGGTTCAGGCAAATCGTGGCTAATACTAGACTTTTAGCCACGGTTCAGGCAAACCGTGGTTAAAAGTCCAATATTAGCCACGGATTAGTCAACCGTGGCTAATACTAGACTTTTAGCCACGGAATAAAAATCGTGGCTAATACTCACTATTAGCCACGATTTTCCCCCGTGGCAAAAGAATTCGTGGCTAAAAGCCATTTTTCTAGTAGTGTGACAGAGAAGAATCGGTATCTTATTCCGAGAATCGATGATATGTTCGATCAACTAGTTGTTTTGACTGCGTGCTTGAAGCTAGATCTGAAATTTGTTTATTATTAGTTGAGAATAAGAGAAAGTGCCATCCCTAAGACAACCTTTAGTACACCTTATGGGCATTATAATTTCACAGTCACGTCGTTTGGGCTGACGAATACACCTTCGTTATTCATGGACCTGATGAACAGAATGTTCAGAGAGTACTTGGACCAATTTGTGAGTCTTTATTGACGATATCTTGGTGTACTCTCAGTCTGAGGAAGAACATGTGGATCACTTACGCACTGTTTTGGAGACCCTGAGGAGGAGTCATTTATACGCCAAGTTCTCAAAGTATGAGTTTTGGATGTCCTCAATGGCGTTCCTCGGTCATGTGGTTAGCGGGGAGAGAGTGGCGGTGGATCCAGCGAAGGAAGTTGCGATATGGGAGTGGTCTGTGTTGTCTACTATGGTGGAAGTCCAGAGTTTCCTGGGACTTGTCGGCTACTACAAGCTCTTCGTAGAGAACTTCTTGTAAATAGCTTTACCCCTCACTACCTTGACAAGGAAGGATCAGAAGTTTTTTTGGTCGTCGGCGTGCACACAAGGTTTTAAAGAATTGTAAAGTCGTCTGACCGCGACGTATTTGTGCTTGCCATGTGGTTCAGAGGGCTATGAAATCTATAGTGACGCCTCAGGGAGTGGCTTAGGCTGCGTTCTACTTCAGCATGGGAAGATGATAGCATGTGGCTCTCGCTAGTTGAAAGTGCATGAGAGGAATTATCTGGTCCATGACTTGGAGTTAGCGGTCTGATATTCTCTCTGAAGATTTGGAGGCACTGCCTGTATGGCTTAAAAGTCGATATTTTACGGACCACAAGAGCCTAAAATATCTGATAGATCAGAAAGATTTGAACATGCGTCAGCGGAGGTGGATGGAGTTCCTTGAGGACTACACCTTCAAAATACATTATATTACCGTCAAGGGAAATGTCATTGCGGACGCGCTTAGTCGTTGGGCTCCTGCTCAGGACAACTGGATACAGATGCATGATAAGCGTCTTATTCGGGATTTAGAGGCCTTGGAGATCTCGTGTGTTGATAGGAGATCTAGTGCAAATGCGTGTTTGAACTGGACAGATGTGCAGTATGACCTCGCAGACTGGATTCGGCAAGCGTTGGAGCTGGATGGCAACATGAAACGCTACTTGGCAGAGTATTTGGATGGGTAAAATGCCCAATTTTCTGTTAATGATGGCCTTTTGTGGAAGAACAATCGATTGTGTGTCCCAAATTTGGGCAAATTACGGGAGGAATTGATGTATGAGGCACATTTCACAAGTACTCAATCTACCCGGGGAGCACAAAGATGTTCAAAGACATGAAAAATTGTTTTGGTGGCCAGGATTGAAGGACATAGCTCTATATGTGGAAAAGTGTCAGACCTATGCCCTAGTAAAATTCAAATGTCATAAGCTCGGTGGATTCCTGAAGTCACTACATATATTAGAGTGAAAATTTGATGACATATCTATGAATTTCGTGCACGGCTTGCCGAGATCGCAGAAGGGGAATGCTTACATTTGGGTGATCGTTGACCGTTTAACGAAGGTATCACACTTCATTCCGAATAGGAAGAACGATTCAGTGGAAAAGCCAGCGAAGCTTTATGTTAACAATATGGTACGATTGCACGGTGTGCCCTGTAGCATCGTTAGTGACCGAGATGGGCGCTTCACGTGTAATGATTGGAGGCTTATACATCAACTGTTGGGTACCAAAATGAAGTTCAGTACGACCTTTCATCCTCAGATGGATGGTCAGACCGAGAGGATAAATAGAACGATGGAAGATATGTTTCGCATGTGCGCCCTAGATTTCGGGTAGAGGTGGGAGGACCACCTTTATATGATCGAGTTCGCCTACAATAATAGCTACCAATCACGTATTCATATGGAGCCCTTCGAGGCCCTTTATGGTAGAAAGTGTCGTACTCCATTGGAATGGCTGGAGTCGGGAGAAATAAAGTTGTTTAAGCAAAAGGAAGTTGAAGATGCTACTTTGACTATATGTACAATCTGGGGGAGATTGCTGATCGATCAGGCTAGGCAGGACAAATATTATAATGCCAAACACAAAAATATCAAGTTCTCTGTAGGCGACTGAGTTTATATAAAGATCAAACCGTTCAAGGGCGTATCAAGGATTCAACGCTTGAAAAAGCTAATTTCAAGGTTGTAACATCCCATTTCCGGCTAGACCCCCTAGGAGTCAGTTGGTCGAGACAGAACCCTAGGAAGCCCAAAAATTGGAATAAAGCGATCAATATTTTCGGGTCACGGGTTGGTCACGCCCGTGACCGACCCGTCACGCCCGTGACTTGGGCGTGACTACTTCGACGATCGTCGATCTCCACGAGACGATCGTCGAACGTGCTGCCTGGGCATGTCACGCCCGTGACCAAGGTGTCACGCCCGTGACTAAGGGCGTGACTCCTTCGACGATCGTCGATTGCCGTGAGACGATCGTCGACCTTGCAGCCCGGGCATGTCACGCCCGTGACATAAGTGTCACGCCCGTGACCTAGGGCGTGACCAGCCTTCGGCGACCGTCGAGCCCAGTTCGACGCTCGTCGACCTCAGAAATTGCCGTTCGGGCCCGTCACGCCTGTGACCTAGGTGTCACGTCCGTGACCTAGGGCGTGACCACCATTCGATGACCGTCGACCTCAAATCGACGCTCGTCGGCCCAGAATTAACCACCCGGGCCTGTCACGCCCGTGACCCAAGTGTCATGCCCGTGACCATCCTTCGACGATTGTCGATCTCAGTTCGACGCTCGTCGAGCCCAGAATTGGCTATCCGGGTCTGTCACGCCCGTGACCTATGGGTCACGCCCATGACATTGGCCGAAACGACGGTTCAGGGCCGAAATTATTTTAGCACGCGTGGAAATAAATGCTGGTGTGGGAAGTTACACCAGGAGTAATTTCAGGTCGTTTTCCTTCTGTAATTATATAATAAATGAGGAAGATATGGTCCAATAGGAAGCCGCCAGCTGGACACACCTGTTCAGTTTCCACCGCTTCTTATCCCTTCACTGTAACCGAAACGTTAAGGGGAGAACCTTCATGGCCATTAAGGCTTTACCCATTCATCTTCCCACTTTCTGACTTATAAAAGCCCACTTGGGGCAAGAGGAGAAGGTTACACGCTCAAGTAATCTGATCAGATCCTTGTTCTTGCTGTAGGAGAAGTTCAGCAACGCCACCTCCGCGCCATGGCACCCTGTCGTTCTTCTCGCCTTCAAACCGCGAACAAGGTCCTCCTCTGCTCTTTCTCTTTCATGGGTAGATCTTAGGATTCTTAGGAAGGAAGTTCGCGCTCAACGGAGCCGGACTCATCTCTCGTTTTCATGGAAAACCATGAAAAAGATATTTTTGAGTTCGCCGGAAACCGCCACCTCCGGCGGCCAAACCACCGCCGACCGCTAGCCATCGCCTCAATGGAGGTGGTTGTGGTGGTGGCTGGCCAGGGAAGTGACCGGACTGCCGGCGACGGATCACGGAAGTGTTACAGGAAAAATGGTTTTCTGTCTGTTTTCGGGTTCATGAAGAAGATGAACAGTAGGATAAACTTTATAATATATTGATTATTATAAATTACAAAATGGGAAAATGCATTATTTGAACATATTTTTGGGGCTGTAAAACGAGGACACTTAGAGGCCGAATTAGGAAAAATGACCAGTCACAAAAGTTGTAGCCCTCTGGGTCTACTTTAATTTAAAATTGATTTTATTCAATTTGGGTGAGTGGTTTGACCACATCACTCATTTTGGTGGGATCAAGACCTAGGCTAACCAGAAATTGAAATGGTTTTCCACGGTTCATAACATGTCCAAATGACTTGAAATTTGGGCTGGAGGTCTATAATATGTATATCGAGAGGCTGTCCAAAAATGAGAATTTTTGGAGATACTTTGCCTAAAGTTTTTGTTTTAATTTAATAAACTTAGAGGAATTTATTTAGATGGTCAAATGACCTCCAAACCCTCCCAAATTTTGGTGAGTGGTCCCTGGCTATAAAACCTAGCTCTGTGTAAAATTCTAATTGATTTGGAGGGGTTTTGGGTGAGAAATCTTCTACCCTTAACTAGGCGTGAGTGAGACACCTTTTAATAAAAAGTGCACTGAGAATTTGGAAAGGTCAAATCGCCTCAACAGAGGCTGATTTTCTGATCTCTGATTTAGAATGGTGTTATAACCTGCTTGGAGAAAAATGGAGAGGTTTAGGGTTGGTTTACCCTAGGGTCCAAGCTCAAATCTTAAACGAGGGGTTTTGTGGTTTGTGAAGGAAATAGGAGCAAAAGCTCTTGTATGCCTTTGAAATTTGGAAGAGAGTGGCATGATATGCTGAAAACTCTCTGGTTGAAATGGTGAAGGCATTGGAGGTAATTAGGTACCTCGGAAGTTGAGATTTTGGTTTAAGATTAATATGTATTTTAGTTATTTTAAGTACTAAATCTAATCCAAAAATTATGAAACTCGGGAGGAGGGAGTTTTAGGATGTTTTAGACTTATGATAATTTTCCTGGAATTTTATGATTGATAAATATTATACTTCATGTGTTAAAGGATTATTTGCCCGACTTGTTGTTTCAATTATTTGGAGGCTTTAAATTAATTATAATCAGTTAAAATTCTGGATTTAGATCTTGACTAGTAGAGTATTGATCTCTGGATTTTCATAGAATTTTATGTTGAGTAAATCTAGTACTTTATTCACAGATGATAGAAAGGGCTCTTATGTTTAAAAATTAATTATGGATAAAATACTTGCTCGAAAATTATGAGACTTGGCCAGTGCTAATTTTAGGCCTTTATCTGCATGGCATAAATTAATTATAATTTTTGGAAGAATATTTTCTGTACTTGATTCATAAACAACAGAAGTTAGAGATTATTTCTAAAATAGTTTTCATACCCTTTTAATGATAGAAAAATTATGATACTTAGGATTTAACCTATTGAGATAACCTACTATTTATCATAAATTTTCTGGACATCTTGCATGAGAACTTAGGGTAGTTCATGTTCAAACCGGTAGCCCTTGGGATTTTCGAGGAATTTAATTAAATGCCAAATAAATTAGGAAAATTTCCATTTTCTGGACTTAGGTCATTTATATCATGGTAAGTCTCCAGTAAATAATTTAGGGCATTTGGATGAGTAATGGATCGTTGCATAACCGGTTCGACATGTAGCCTCGGTCGGTCTGCATATAGCAATTTGTGAAATACAATAAGGACATGATCTGAGGAAGTCATTGGAGTTAAACACTTTGTCTGGGTGGAAATGTGGAGGAAAACGCAATAGGAAGATATAAAGAGTAGCGAGAAGTGGTGATAGCTAGAGTTAAGAGGTGCTCGGGTTCGGCGAAAGATCGTTTTTCCCGAAGAGAAGAAGGTTAAAAATTACCCTAGGATAGTCTATCGTAATATGAGAAGGGAATCGGGCTAAGGGAAATAAACCAATAATATTAAGTGCCTTGCGAAAGGGAACTTCGGGCCGTAATGCCGCCGTCTTGGTTCCTAGTACCCCTTGAGAGCCCTTTACGGGGAATACCGGGGGCAGTCCTGGGCTAACGTAAACTGTAATAATAAACTGGCAAGAGTAACTTAGTAACTAGGATTGCACTTTTCACAAACACTGTTGGCACAGGAAGATTGATGAGAGCTTCGGCTTGGGTGATTTGGAAACGGACGTTTGGGTCCGGGGAGCTTCGGCTCGGTTGGTTAAGAGACGCATGGGATGGTCCGGGGAGCTTCGGCTCGGTTGGTTAAGAGACGGACGAGATGGTCCGGGGAGCTTCGGCTCGGTTGGTTGGAGACGGACGTTTGGTCCGGGGAGCTTCGGCTCGGTTTTGTGTGTTTACGAAAAACTTGCATGTGCATAAGATAGGACAAAGTTAAGGTGGTGGGTTTTTCGATATCGGGGAGTTCAATTGCACCGACACCGATATCGTTGACTCGGCGGGGTGATTAGCACTTCGCCAACAGAAGTCCGGTGCGCCAGCCGGCAAGAGTACGCAGGCGTCCGCTTAGTGCACCAAGCGTTGAGGCGTACGATAGGTCAGACCAGTGGTGCTTTTACTGGTTTTGAGGTGGGCGAGGCCCAACCCACCGCTTCCGTCTGCCACTACGGAGGTATCCTGGGAGGTAACGGCTCCGAAAGGGGGAACTAAAGGTCTGTGTGCACAGAGTCGGGTGTGTGAGTTGCACTTGCATGTCTCATCATACCCACTAACATGTCATAGCATAATCGATTCATTTAACCCTGACACCTAAAGTATAAGTGGTATGAGACGCTTATACATTAGGACCTGCAAAACAACCCCTTGGTCTATAAGCTTGTGTGGGCAAGTTTATAAATCAAAGGTTAATTTCAATATATAACAACCATTGCTGTTTGATAACCGACACCCCAAGGTATAAGTGGTATGGGACACTTATACGATGGGAGCCTTGCAAAAGATCCCTTTTGCTTATGTGTTCTCGCATAAGCGAAGGTTTAAGTTCATATAATTGCTTTTCTTACTGCTAGACCTATTATAACATTCATATTAACTGCTCACCGAATACAATTTGCTAGATTAAGTCCACTGTCACCTGTTTACTTTTATTCTCCACAAATATGTCCTCCCCTTTCTTCCTCTCCGCTCGGTACCTAGGAGCCATGGGGGAAGGGGTGGGGGATGATAGGGCTTAGTCTTTATGACTAACGGTTTTCGAACCGCATCATTTAGGGGATCGTGGAGCCCAGCATGGAGGAGCAGCCCCAGAGATCGGTGCGCCTGGAGATGGGGCAGTCTAGCTCCGGAGTTCATACAGCCGGGACCGTGAGTCTCGACTCTGAGTAGATTCTGTTTTCGCTTCCGCATGAGAGACTTGTAGTGAGGACATTTTGTACCGGGCATAAGCCCGCATTTATAGTACTCTGATGTTTTCTGTGGACTCTCCCTTCGTGGAGATTTTATTATATATATGTGATTTATTATTGTGGACTGCATTGTTCTTACTTCAATTATTGTGCTACTTTTCTGTGATCAAATTGGCCGGCAGAATCGGCGCCTTGTGGTGATGACCCTTCAGGACATGAAGGTGTCACCGCAAAGCGGCGATTCTGGGCCTAAGACCCCGGTGGTTGAAAAAGAAAAAAAAGGGGGTCTTACAAAGGTACCTTGGGCAATTTGAGATATTGGAGCGCATTGGTGAACCTGCCTATCGACTGAAGCTTTCGGCGGATCTAAGTAGTATGCACGATGTATTCCATATATCGGTATTGTGGAAGACGGTGCAAGAGCCTATGCAAGTGATTACTGTAGATCAAGCGTCAATCAATAGTGGGTTGATAATGAAGGTCAATCCCATTCGAATCGAAGACATGGAGGTAGAGCAGCTGTAAAATAAGTCGATCAGAATGGTCAAGGTCCGGTGGGACAACTGTGGCCATGAGGAGCTGTCATTGGAGCGCGAGCAAACCATGAGAGCGGAGTTTCCCAAGCTGCTTCTTTGAGGTATACATTGTGATATAGATACTTCTATATTTTCCTGCAAGTGTAATTTCCGGACGAAATTTCTTTAAGTGGAGGAGATTTGTAATGCTTCAAGTTTCCCGTAGCCAAGAGATTGGTTCTGTGAGCTACCGCCTGGAGGTAGGGTTATCGCTGGCAGTAATGTTGCAGAATTGGTGCAGGAGTTCTCTGCAAGATACTTCCTGGCATTAGGCTGATATCGTGCGGCGGTAGTACTCAATGCAGTCATCACAAGGATGCATCAAATGGTATCATGCGACGATAGTGAGTTACTGCGCCGCGGTAGCTTGGTCGATTTAATCTGTAGAGTTTTCGGTGACCTATCGCCTAGCGGTAACATTAGCGCTAGCGGTAGCGTGGCCAATTATTTTGGTAAATCTATCGACGAGTTACCGCTCGGAGATAGCAGAGCAGTTACCACACGACGGTAGCAGGGCAGTTAAGGCGCGACAACATGTCATCCTAGGATTGGAGATTTCGAACGATGGCTTGTCGGAGAAGTTATCGAGTGAGGCTACCGCGCGACGGTATCTTCCTACCGCGCGGCGGTAGCGCACTGTACAGAGAAGCATTTTAAATCGTAGTCGTTCGTTGAGATCCGATGGTGGGCTGCGATTTCTGCTGGCTTAAATCCATGGAATAAGATATTTCTCTCATTCTAAACCTAGGCATTCTCTATCTAAGAGTTAGAGAGAAGGGAGAGCAAGGAAGAGGAAGAAGAAGGGGAATCTTGCCATTGTTGGAGCTTTGGAGCCCCAAATCACGAACCGAGTCCAGATATACAAAGAGTGGCCCGGTGCGGTTCTTTCCATCCATTTGGATTTTGATCTATGGCTCCAAAGAGGACTTCAAGGGTAACGATCTTCCTCCTTGGACATGTGAAGTCCTTTGTTTTGGTATGTGAGGGTAGATGCCCCACGAACACATGAAAGCGATTCTACTGATGGGTTGATAAGTTGTATCCCCGATACCTTTGCATTTAGAATCCGGAATCGAAGTACGGAATAGACATGTTGTGTGAAGCCCATCCGGACAGGTTGATCTGGATTGATGATGATTGTTTTATATGTCGGAGAAGACTCTGTGGTAAACATGTAATTTATGGAGTCATGGGGTGTGCAGGTTGCTGCAGTGAGAGTACTGGAGTTGGTATCCAGGAAAACACCTGTATTGGGGAAATAAACAATAGTCCGTCCCCTACCGCGCAACGGTAGCACCTAGTGAGCAATGATTATGAGGCCTGTCTCGTGGAGATTTGGGGGCCTATATGTTGAGCTGTGAGCTTGGATTGCTCTGCTATGGTGGTCGTGAGTGCCAGCCTTGGAACATAACATGCTTATGTAATGTTGTGAATGGGAAAGGGGAGGCTGACCAGCATCGCGGCTTGGTGCGCCCGACGATTTGAGCATCGAGAAAGAGCTGAACCGTACCCAGCCCTATGTCGTTCGACTTAGAGTGAGTCATTGAAGTGAATCTTGGAGATCACCTTTGACTTTGTCATAGCCATAGTATAGAGTCTTAGGCTTCGAGTCGGAAAGACTAGTTAATGCTCAAAGCATGTTGACCGTCGCTGAATACGGAGGTGTGACCCTGGTTAGGTCTGGTACACCAATAATGTGCCCTGAGTGCACGAGGCGTGTGGCCGGCTGTGCCAATATCTGTGGTGAATGGTGCTTAAATTGCACGTTCTATCGCCATTATATATCTATGTTGGATGCTTGCAGGGAAGGAACATAGCCACCCCGAGTGAGGGGAGGGGTCATTATAATTTGGTCAGCTAATGCTGACCGTTGCCTTGTTTTTCCACGTCTTGGTGGATTATTCTTTGCATGTGCTGGAGATACGATCAGAAAATAGCGGTCTGAAGCCCATGGTTGCTATGTCGGCCCTCGAAGGCCAGGGCGTAATTGTTTTTACTGTTTCATGTGTGGCCGGACTACGTGTCGATGTCTATAAAACACTTATATTTGAGAAAACGGTTGTAAGGACTTAAGGCCATATCGATTTGTGTATTTGAGTTATCATTCCTGCTTTGGTTTAGTGGACATTAGTGTGGTTGGGTTATAAGCAATTTAATTAACTTCCGCTAGAATGCACTCTGAGTTGGGATGCGTAAATAATTTTTGGAATCAATGCGTAACTCCACTGAATTTCCATGGAGTATGGTGTGGGGCCCCGACTGGACCTTCTGTTATATTCTATATGACGAAAGAAGGTGTTACACACCTCACTAGTCGAGATTCCTATAAGATGTAGATAAAAGAGTTAATAACATACGAAGCATAAATGAAAGATCTATAATGGAGGATATTTTCATATACAAGCATAACTAAGAGCTAGAACAAACTCAATAACTCTAATGTCAAAGGACAGATTCAGATGGAATCCGAAGGATGTATGGATTTTCTAAGTCCTGCGATTCTAAACCTCCCTCAAATACCAATTGAAGCACTCAAATCTAGTTTAACAATAAATCAGCAGTCCGATCGGATCCCTTGATAAGAGAAAAACTAAGCAACAGAACTAAAACTGGAACATAACAGTCATAAATAAAAGTACTAAAAGTAAGCTTACAACGGAAGTAAGAAAAGTGATTGAGGGTAAACAAGAGTACCTCAAAATCTAATGAAAGAACCATAAAATAAAAATGACTGAAATCTTAAATATGAAATGATACAATGAAAATATTAGCTAATTATGATACAACAACTGAACTGAAAGACAACAGAATGAAAGACAAAGTAATAAGAAACGTGATGTTTATCCTAAGCGCGGCTCCCCACTGGTGACCCTGAAAAGAAACGTTTGAAGAAGGGTCAGTATAACTAGTGAGTAATAAAAACTACTCCCAATTACACTAAAAATACATCAATAATTTGTATATAAAATTATGAACTTTTGATTATTAATGCATATTTCTGAATAAATTGCATGTGGGTTTTATAAGTCATTTTCTGTATTGATGCATTATAGATTTTGTCTTAATATTTGAATTCTTGTTTATTTTGATTTTTGGTAATATGTATTCTTTCTTAGGATCGAGTATTAAAATTTAACGTTTTTTAATTTATTGAACTTAGTCTGATTAGGTAGTCCACACGGCGACCCAAAGGTGCCATAAATTGAAAAATACCCTGAGTGAAACATGGACTCGTATCTAAAATTTACCATGTCTAGAAAAATGGTTGGCGACCCCACGTCTGAGGCTCATATGAACTGCATGTCATACGAGAATAAGGTCACTGATCTAAAGCTTATTACGTAATTGAAGCTCTCTCTTCGTCTGAGTATATTCTACATTCTTGATTGTATTTAATCTTATTGTGGATGTAAGTAATCGTGTTACATTATGTATATTGCATCATACTCGATTACTGACTTTAACATGCATTACTAAATTATGTATGCATTGCTATTCTATCTTATCTGAGATAATTAAATTTATACTAACACTAGTAGTTGAATAATTAAATTATGTAAGCATTCTTAAATAACTTAGTTAATACAATTATATAAAGTAGTATGTCTAGCCAAGATGAGTCGAATTTCTTACATCAGGGTTACGTCACTCGTACACACACTGCAGAGACATGCTTTCCTCTGAGTAAGATCTATTAAGAATTCCTGGTAAGAATCTCACTTTGATCGATACTTATAGTCAATTTAAAATATGAATATAGTGAAGACATTAAGTAAATGAATTTAATCATGCTAGGGTTTCATCGGAAAGTGCTCTGACAACCCATCCTTGACAACGAATGAAGGGAGGTAGATTGAAAGAAGGTAGAGATGGTTTTTACCTCTTTCCAAATTTCAGAGAACTACATAAAAGATCGACAATTTCTGAACGGAATGAAGGTCGATCTCTCTAATTCCTACCGTCGATGATGAAAGTGATACTATACTATCATTCATACAAAGGAAGTGCCAATTTTTAGTGAAAGAGGCACTGACTGAAATAATTGAGATAAATATACATTTACCAGGATAGAACCAACGAGGTTAGGATGTGAAGGATAGTTTCTCGACTGAAATAAGGTCGGTTGTTGCTGAAGGAAGTGGTCGATCCTTGGCTAAAATGTCAAATACCTGTAGGACTTCACTGTTTAGAAACTACATGATCTGAAGAACGCAAAGGAGGGAGGTGTTCTGGCAGGTGGAATTTCTGAAATGGGTGGAAAAAGAGTCAAACAATGGCTGAGATAGGAGTAAGAGTCGGTTAACTACAAGAAGGAATCGATTAAAAAGAAGAGGAAGAACTAACAAGGGCTTACCTTGCTGGAAGAGGAGGAGCTCCAATCGGTAATCCAGAGCACAAAAAAAAGAAAGACGACCACCCTCTACGGCCGTCGATGGTTGCTGGTGAGGGAGGAAGTGTCGATGGGTCTCCACGAGCGTAAGGAGATGGCGTCGAAGGTTTCTGGAGGATTTATTGGAGCTTGTGCCTGCTGTCATCGACGAAGACAAGAGGAGGAGGCGTCGACGAACAATTCTGGCAAGGGTAAAGGGAGTCTCGTCTGCTATCAATGATGGAACTGGTCGAAGGAGCATTTCTTCGAGCGTCGAACGGGAGAACCCTAACTTATATCACACAGGATTGAGATGGAGGTGTAGGAAGAGCGTCGATTTTTAAAACCGAACGAGAGGGGAGAGGTTGTCACGCAAATGAGGGGGAAAATAATTTCACTTTCTTAAGATACCAAACCAACCTCGCCCATTAAGAACTTCTTATTTCAAATGATACGCTCCTCCAAATTTTATATCGAGTTGAACATCTAATACGTGGCATTTTTCTCTTATTTCTTGCTGCACAAAAAATAAAATTTAATTAATTACTTTAATCTGGCGGAAATACTAACATTATACACGTGCTTGGATCCTGAAATTAAATTTTAGGATCGCATTAAATTACTAATATTACACCCTAAGGGGCTATTTGTCAACAACCAAGTAATAAATTGTTTTCTATCATCTTCTACCTCCCTTCTTGCCAGAGCTTTAATATCTCCCCTCCTCTCCATCTCTCTATTTGGATCTCTTAGGCTTCGTTTGGCGGGACTTATTTTCACCGGTCAAGCGGTCACGACCGCATGAACTGGACCTAAATTAAGGTCCGGTCCGGTTCATGCAGTCGTGACCGCTTGACCGGTGAAAATAAGTCCCCCCAAACGGAGCCTTATTCTCCATAGATTCTATGTTTTGGTAGACATGAAAGGTCATTCAAAGGCAAGGAAAGAAGAAGGTGAAGGTGTGTTTCAGTGATCCCTTCCTACAAAAGACGGTGATGTAATTCTTCGTCAAAGGCCAAAATACAAGTAAAATGTCTGGCTATAATGGCTACCACTAGCAGAATACTGTTACAATACATCCAACCATAGCTCATTACATGAAACAACTTTAAGAGCCCTTTTAGTTGCTAACTTGCATTGTTACTTCTTACCACTTCCCCACACACACTTCTAAGATAGCTAATGTAGAGGAAGCCCTCGCTCAAAAGGATCACATTATAGCAAATGCACAAGATCATCTTATGCAACTTCCAAAACAAGTGAAGACAATTGATTTACACCACCAGCAGCAACAATTGAAGATCAGAGATTGGGTTTGGGCAAAGTTATAATCACATCGCTAGTTCATCGCACCACAAGGGATTACACATGAACTCTCTTGGAAATTCTATGGATTCTTTCTGGTGTAGATATCGCCTACCGCAGGAAGTTATTTCAAGATGCTCAATTTCATGCAGCATTCCATGTGTATGTACTAAAATAGTGCAAGGGTCACCAACAGCCAATTTGAGTCTTCCTCCCTTGTTTGACAGACAGGTGGTGCTAAAGATATGCATTCTACGACCAACATTGAATAGAGGCAGGGCTGCAGGTTTTGGTTCAATGGGAGGGGCCTACCCACAACATAAGCTACATGGGAACCTCTCCCCGCATCATACCCATAATTTGAGCTTGAGGACAAGAACACTTTGGAAGAGGTTGGTGATGGAAGGGATGCATTATGAGGAACTAAGGCTCCGTTTGGCGGGACTTATTTTTACAGGTCAAGCGGTTACGACCGCATGAATCGGATCTTAATTAAGGTCTAATTCATGCGGTCGTATCCGCTTGACCGGTAAAAATAAGTCCTCCCAAACGAAGCCTAAATCTGTGTCAGATACACAAAAGAGGCCATCTTTAATTTTTGGCATTTTATTATGCAGCAAAGTATATTTGTTATTTTACATGTGGAGGTTCTTTTTGTAATTTTGACATTTACATATGCCCTAGCGTAGGGGAATGAAAGAAAGACTCTTCACTTATTTTAATTTTCATAGAAACCATTGGTTTAGAGCATCTGTCAAAACCACAAAGAGACCCATCCAAAAGCTCGCCTCTCTCGGCACCTTTTCATCCTCTCCCACAATACTCTAAGGAACCAGCGAGGGTCCTGGAAAACCAAGAGGTTATCTTCCCCATCCTTTATCCTGCATGCACTCACTTGGCTAGGAGATCCCTAGTCGGGCTCTTAAAAATGATGATGGCATGATAAAAGGATTGCAAAACAATTGACCTTGGGATGGAACCAGTGTTGTAGATGTCTTCCTACATATCCGACATGTCGGCCGACATAAAAGTTTTGGATAGAAAACGTCACGACATCGACATTTTAAACAAAAATATCGTTTGAGAAAATATCCCCGATATATCAATCATCAGACCCCAATATATTGGTTTTACGTGATATATTGGGCGATATCTCACGGACGATATATGACGAGTACTAAAAATATATGTTTTCATTTCTTTTAAGCGTCCAAGCGATAATATTTTGTTGTGTTGCATCTCATACATCTCACTGAGCCAATATTTGACTTCTTTCTCGTCTCTCTTATTTGATGCTCTTTATGTCATTTACTATTGATCATCAACGCTTATTTTTGTATAATTTACATACTATACATGTATATATATTATTATCTAATTTATAAACATACATTACGTATATTTGCTTATTGTGTAATTTATAAAAATATATTACGTATGTAACTGCACGTAATTAAAAAAATGATTATATATACAAATAAATTTATTTAAATATTAAAATTCGACATTGTAAAATATCTCTGATATATCCCCGCAATACGACATATGACATTTAAAACTCAAACCGACATGAATCCGACATCCGACATCTGCAACCTTAGATATAACCAAAAACATGATAGAAATTATCAAATAGAATGTTCAATGTACAGTACAATTAAAACTTGAAAGTTTTATTTGCACTAGGAATAATAGAGAAAAACCACACTTTCTAGCTTTTAGTAAAAGAACCTATAGCCCCATCTCCGCCGCGACCCTTTGTTAGAAGCTACATTGCTCCATAGGGAAACATATCTTCTGAGCTTAGAATGTTACCGCAATTAAAATGGTTTAGCTGCTGCTTCTATCATCTTCTTCAACCTAGTCAACCTCTCAATTTCCTTAAAAGCCTGAAGCAAGAATAAGTAAAATGTCCAATCAAGTATATAATGATATTATGGCTACTAGTATTCCCATTATTTACCTGTACTGCCATGTCCTCCGAACTAACTGAGCTGAAATCCTCATAGCCAAGTTGTGAGGCTACCTCTACAAGAATATATCCATTAGTTAATAGTTCCAAATGATAATTTAAGGGACAGATAAATTGATGATTCGTCGACTCTATACTTAGGAGTGACACCGTGGCATCAGCGGTTTCGTATCCTCCTTTCAATTCATTGTAACGTGCTGAAAGATAGTCCATCTGTTTCAAGGGCCAGAACAGTTTATACAAACTAAAGCACAAGAGCCAATTATAGAGGAAAAAAATATTTATCAGTTTTAACAAATTTCATTCACATATATATTCCTTTACGTTAAAACTTAAACTTGGGATCCCTTTGTTTGGGCAATGTTTCACCGTTGCGCTTTTCAGAAAACATAAATGTTGTTTTTTGCTTGTTTGAATAGCCTCCATTTGTAATCACCGTTCTCCAAAAATGTAATTTTATGTCTAATTCTAGCAGCATACAGGGAGCTTCATTCAAACATGATTTTATCTTCATATTCAACTGCTCCATCTCCAACTGCAACCACCCGTCAAAATAGGCCCTTAGGCTCCATTTGTTTGGGCACAGTTTTTTCGTTGCAGTTTTGAAAGAAAGCAAACTATGAAGCACCGACACTTCCAAATGCCCAGCGTGTCGGTGTCGGACTCTCCGACACTTGTCCGACTCTCTGACACTCTCCGACACGCGTGTCAGAAGTCCGACACGCTGGCTCACAGGGGACCCGCATGTCCCGCTCAATCGGACATGTGTTTCCCTAAGCTAGCTACTCATGGTGAAGCATGAGACAATTTGTCTTGAAAGTGCATTTTTTGTGAAAAATGATTTATAAGTTCATGTACAAGAGTGAGCGCACATTTGTTAATGATTGATGAAAAATGAATTGAAAAGTGTGTAAAAGTCTCAAGGAGTGATCCATTTGAAATAGAAAAACTAGAAGAAGAGGTGCATGCTAGAATAGCAAGTCTTGCTCCTAAAAAAGTGTATTTGCCCTTATATCATTTCAAGTTGTGAAGATGAATCTACTAGTGGGGTGAATATTTTCTCTAGAAAAAAAATTGAAAGTGAGGGAAAAAATTTGCCTGAAAATCCATAATTTTTACTGATGATATATAATGATAATGTGTTAATGTTTTATCATTTTTGACCTTTTGTTAAGTTTTACATTTGAATATTTGATTAGTAATATTTAAACATGACGTAATTTATTTGAATATTTGTTAATTATTATTATTATTTTTTATTAAGTGTTTCAGAATTTTCATAATTATAAAACATAAATATTTAATATACGTGTCCCAGCGTGTCAGAATATGGTATTTTTTGAGAATTGATGAGTCGTGTGTCGTGTCGTGACGCGTGTCGCGTGTTGGTGTCGGTGCAACATAGAATGCAAATGCTATTTTTTGCAGGTTTGGGTAACCTTTGTTTGAAGTTGTGGATCACCAAAATTGTCGTTTTATGTCTAATGTCAACCACAAGGAGGGGCCACGGTCCATCTCCAATCGCCGCCACCTTCCCAAACAGTTAAACAAAAGTTCCTTACATTAGTTATGTTGAACCCAGAAACCACGGTTCAAGAAGAGTTCGGACCGATGGTGGTAGCTTGCACTTACTTCTCCTGAGTTAGAACGCTAAGTCGGGCACTCAGAACAAAGAACCTCAATCACAAGAGGTGGGTAACTACAAACAAACCCCGCGAGCCGCAGCAAGGATGTCCCGCCACACACCCTGAAGATTAAAGATAGCTTCGCCTCCCAAGCCAATGCTGAGTCGGGCACCTTGTAGGGCACATGAGAGAACGAGACTGTAAACCCAAAAACCACGGTGAACAGTGTACTACAACACTCGCTAACCAGTACCAGCCAAAGGAGAGAAAAGCCAAAAAGAAGTCCTCTCCAATGGTATCCTTGGGGGTTTATTTATAGTTTTCTGAAAATGGTCTGCGGATAGCAAAATTCCATCTTTTGGTTTGCCACGAGGGTAAGAAGAAGAAGAAGAAGGTCTGCGAAAAAGGTTGGCTTGGGCTCGGCAACTTAGCTTACTCTTATTCCTACCTTAATCTTCATACGGTAGCACAGGTCAGCAAGCCTATTAAGTAAGTAAGGAAATGCTATAGATGCTGGGTATCCTGTTCCGTGAGTGGTCACTCTTTTTTTACCCTGAACTGCCAGACTCTGTTCTTTCAAGTCTTCCTTCAGCCCTTATTGATTCACCATTCACCCGAAGCGGATACAAGAGCTTCTACGTGAACATTTCTATCCGTCATACCAAATTGGTCTGCCAACAGTAGAATCCTACTGTTTGGAATGGCTAAGTACATACCAAGATGGGACTTCCTGGAGAAAAAGGTTACAACACCTATATGCGAGTTCAGGTGGTTCGAGGCCTGCTCGCCTGGGGGTGGCAAGTACCCGGTGAGCCTGGGACTCACCACTCACCCAGAGCCTGAGGCGGGTGCTGGATGATTTGCCATACTCGCCCCTCCGACTCGCCTGGACCCTGTCTCGCCCCGATTGCTTGAAGGCTTGAAAAGTCCAATCGACAAATACTGAGTTGCACATAATCTCTGCTTTTTGCGAACTCGCCTCAAGCTCGGGAAAATAGTTCAACCCTAAGCATTTGGCGAATTCCTTAATTTAGGGGGAATGTTTTAGTGGGACCAACCGAAGGCTATATATAACAAGTGGGGAGGGGGAGGCTACTTAAAGGACCCTTCCTTCTGTTGGAACACATGATTCACATCTCTTTAGTTTGACAATATCAAATTCCAAGTTGTATTTGATCATACTTGTGTTGGGTATAGTGTGCAGGTTTACAGTATGAAGAACGATATTTCCAATGTCTGTGACCTACCGGCGGGCGCTAGATCTACCGCTGGCGCTAGTGACGCGGGATTAAAGTTGAGAACGAGATGATTCCTCTTTGTGACATACCGCCAGACGCTAGCCCTACCGCCGGGCGCTAGCGACGCAAGATTAAAGTTCAGCGCGAGATGATTCCTCTCTGTGACCTACCGTCGGGCGCTAGCCCTACCGATGAGCGCTAGCCATTGCGAAACGACGAGAAGCTACCGTCAGGCGCTAGGCTTACCGCGTCGCGATATCCAAAAGAAGTGAAATAATATTTTAGGATTTTTTCCTAATTTAATGGACAGCTAGCAAAACAACGTGAAAAAGACTTACCGCCGGGCGCTAGCATTGTCGGTAGCTTATTTAAAAAGAGACCATAAAAATACGTGTTTATTTTTTTGAGGAGATAAGGAGGAGAATTACAAGTCTCGGGTTCGGCCACCGCCTATGACCCTATGTTGTTGCGACCACCGTCTCCGTGCAAGGAAAAGTGAAATTTTTCCCTCCCGTTTGTGATTGAAGAACTCCGAAGAGCGAAGTCTCCAACGACCATCAGCAGTTGATCGAGCGCAAGAAGAACGACATTCAGAAGCATCGATCGCGCACCGCTCTTTGGAGAAATTCTTCTTTGAGGGAGCAATAGTTTCTAACCTCATTATCTTTACTTGTACTTTTCTCTTTTCTAATCGCTGTGTGTGTGAGAACAATCGACCGGGGAGGTCATCGGAATCCGGGAAGAATTCTGTAGGAAATCGTCCTGGGAGGACATCTAGATCTGGGAGATCTAGTGGGCTCTAAGACCCTTCCTAAGAGGAAGGTGAGGAGCCAGCTCGTCAATTTTCTTGGGAAGAAGAAAGAGAGCAAATCAGTCCTGGGTAAGGGTCGGTATAGAAACCAAAAGATAATTGTTTGTTTTATCGCCTCCGATCTCCGGCGTCACGGAGATCTAGTTGTATTGTTGTAAACCTCTTTTTAGTTTTGAATAAAATTAAAGTTCTTTTATTTTATCTTGAATTCGTGATTGCTTCTTGCTAGAATATTAAGGTTGTGTGGAAAATTAGAAAATAATTTTTTTACGGGAAAAAGTGATTTTGTGACCTACCGTCGCGGGGTAGTAGCTCCCAGAACAGGTTGCTCTGCTGAAATTCATTTTAATTCTGAATTTAATTGAAAACCTTATTCACCCCCCTCCTCCGAGGTTGACCATCAGATCCAACAAGTGGTATCAGAGTCAAGTTATTCCAAAAGCGGTTTCACCGCCTGGAATAATGGTCAACCTCAATCTCGAATCTACTATCGGGGATGGAAGTTTGTACACAGAAATTTTGTTTGCACCACCTCTATTTACATGTGCGAATTATAACGTGTGGAGAATACTAACGAGAAAATTCCTTATATTATTAGATATAGAAGTTTGGAACATGACTAGTATCAAACCCCTAAATAATTTGAATAAGCAAGAATGTTACTTAAATATCAAAACTATGAATAGTCTGTTTTGTGGGCTTGGTTAAGAAATTTTCAAACTCATCTACACGTTTTCTACTGCCTATGATATATAGAAATTTCTTGAGATTAATTATAGCTCTCCTTTTGCGGATAATGAATGTGAGCGATTTTTTATGGATCCAAGTGAATAATCAAATGAAGACTTACTATTGGAGGAAGACATGACAACCACATCAAGGGAAAGGAAAGATGAAATCTCAACTATGGATGAAGAATCACATGAAGAAGTCAAAGAAGCTTTATGCTTCAATTTTGTCTCATCCAAAAAAATGTAAGAAAATCGAATTCTCTTTTTACTTCTAATTCTATATCTACATTGTTTATGCTAGGAACTATTAAACATAGAATTAAGAAATTAAAAAATATTAATTCAAATCTGCAGCTAGAAAAAAATTAAAAGCACGACTTAATGTATAATCTAATTTTAATGTATTTAGTTCACTTGCAAGCACCTTAGCTGTAAATTACTCACCATATACTCATTTTAGTGTATTAGAAGAAAAATACAAGGATCCTGAAAAAGAACTTACAAAAGAACAAATGAGAAATTATGTTTAGAAAATTCATCATTAAGAACTGATTGTGCTATGTGTAATAAGTATAAAACTAAAATTAAGAAGATAAATGAGACTTTTGAAGAATTCAGGAGTAAGTATGAAACGCATATTGAATCTGTAGTTTCCAGTCTTAAAAATAGCACAATCGTTTAAAATAAAGCTAGACATAATCTCAAAATTAAAAATAAAGAATTGGAAATAAATATCAATATGCTTAAGAAAATTATGATTAAAAATTCACAAAACATAACTCCAAAATTTCAAGCAAAATCCAAAAGCACGTTAAATATGAATTTTCATATAATAACTAAGCCAAACAAAATGAGTGAAATACATCAAGCACGTGCAAATGAAATTTCAAAACATAACAATCATCTTCATTTGCAAAATCAAATCACTCCTAATTTAAAATCAAATGAACGAAAATCTCCTTCAAAGAATTACTACGCAATGAGTTTTTATGTTAAACAACATAAATCTAACTTGGAAAACCAATTCATCATAGCTAAATCTTCCACGCATAGTGTTTCAAACAAGGATTACAATAAGAATACTCAAAATAATTTGTATGGAAATTTGACGTATAAAATGAATATTCAACCAAAGTATAAATGAAGACCCATCAGTAAGAATGATGCAATGCTTCCAATAAAAATGACTCATTCATCCGTGCCTCCCCATAAGCCAACACGAATTATTTGGGTACCCAAGGGAACCGCCTCACACTGTCTCACTTGGATACCTAAATCTCTTATCCATTAGTATCCTTCAGTTGCGTGAAGTAAAATCAAAACGAAGTGCACTATATTTTACTTCACGATATGCGTATTTTTTGTTCTTGCATTTATTTGTTTGAGTCAACACGATTTATGGTCACATTAGATATATGATAAGATATGACTTAGACAAGTTAAACCTAAATTCTTAATAAATCAAATTGAATGTAATTGAATAAAAAGTCAACATTTTAAGTGACCTACTTATCTCACGATTTGCACTTCGTTCTAGTTTGTAAGCATAACATTCGTATTTAAACTTTAGAATCAATCGTATATATATTAACATAAATCATGGAGCTTAATCACATTACTATATTCCTATGAATATTGAGTTAGGAGTTCCACCTTGGACGCATGCAAATCAAGTATATATGTGTTCAAACTTACATAGCATTGCATACTTGTGGTTAACACAACTCATCATTCTAGCATTGTCTCTTACTACAGGAAAACATCATTGTTCATGCTAGTGATATCATATCATGATTTACTAAAGTAAAACTGAATGCGCTTCATATAATAAATTAACAATGATGAATGTGAACATCACATACACCGCAATGATTTAGTATGATAAATTAATATCCTAAACTCAAATTTTATTTAATTCAATAACAAAATTCATAAGAGTACTTAAGAATAATCTTGAAAATGTAAATCATGTGATAAATATTGGTATCATTGTGCCGTATTCACTTTGGTGTATTGTGTATGTGAAGTGTTTCACTTGAATTTGCATGCATTTCTTTCTTATGAGCATCATAGAATCAATTGTGTACCAATCGAAATCAATTCGCATAATCGTTATCACATCTTAGTTGGTCTATGAAGGTCCCAGACCTCACGACACCTTCTTTGATGCAGGGTCCCAACACAAATCTTCCGCGAGTGGGTTCTGGGAAGTCCCTGGTGCTTCCCCTCTCACACCGATTCGGCAGAATGCCAAGGTTACCCTCGCACCGCCAGGGGAAGGAGGCCGAGAAATCGCATGGTAAGATTATTGCGCTCGCATCTTTCTTTATTAAATTCCAAACTCGCGCTAACCTCTCGCCCACCTTCTCAGATCCAAACGATGTTTCAATTGCTAACGAGTCAGATGATGCAAGAAACATCTTGGCGCCCCTCCCCTAACATGAACGAGGACTACCTGAGGGACCCCTCCATCATTGCTGAGCTGATTAGTCACATAGCGGGGGTGCTCTGGAAGCACGAATTCATGCTTCGTGAGCTACAGGAGGAGAGGGCCTTGCTCGAAAATGATCCTTTACCCCGCATCCTCGCCTTGGAGCAGCGAGTGGAGGATCTAGAGGGGCACTGTGCCTCGCTCGCGGGGGAGGTGCAGCAGATTCTAAGAGGCAACACGACGTCACTGGAGAGTCACCTCAAGTGAATTGAAGATTGCGTGCGCACCATGCAATAATAATTCGCCGCGGTTCGTGGGGATGTCACCGGGAGTGGAGGCCCGAAATGCAAACATGGGGCCGGGGTATCTGGATATGGATCCCTCAGTGACCCCGCTCGCTACTGCCTTCCTTTTTTAAGAATGCACGAATTCTATCCCATCTTTTTCATTCCTTTTTATTTCATGGTCGCACTCAAACAATTTTTTTACTGTGCTTGACCCCGACTCGCAGGGATTTATGTTGTTCACTCGATATGGCCCGCGTGTAATGCTTTATCTTTGATGCATGGATTTAGATAAAGGGGGTGCTCGTGCTCGGCTCTTAGTGGCGAGCCAATGGGACTCACGGCGTGGTTTGGAGCGAGAGGGTGAGGGCGAGTGGGGGGCCAATAACAGCAGTTTTCCCAAACTTTTTTTTATAAATACCCCCACTCTGGTTTTACCTACCGCATTAACTGCACCCCTAGCCCTTACATTCATCCTTATTGCACTCGCGGCTTCCATTCGTTTAACAGACTCGCAAATGGCTGGAAATGCTGAAACGTCGGATTAGCGCGGGAAGTGCGTCAAGATCTTCACCGACCATTGGTTCCCCGATGGGAAGGCGTCGGACGAAGACCTCCTCGCCTTCAAGGCCACTCTCCTGCATCATAGGTATAAGGCTCGTCGCCTGGGTATGAGGCTCGCCGCCTGGGTATGAGGCTCGCAGCCAAGTGGTCGACAAGTCAATCAACACCTTCTACCCAGACAAGCTTGCCTTCCCCCTCCCCCATTTCGACGTTGGGCTCCGCCTTCCACTATGGTCAGAAGTCAAGCAGTTCCTCAAATACTTCAACGCGGTGCCCGCACAGGTAAATACAAATGTGACTGTCATGTTGGTCGCATTCGCCTGCTACCTGAGTGAGGAAAAGGTGGAGTTCAATCTCACCGTATTTTGCAAGCTCTTCATCTACCTGGCGACCTCAGATGGATTCGCCTTCTTGACTAGCTCGTAGCCAAAAATCTACAAGACCTCCAACAAGATCCACCACGACAACATTCCCTTCTTACCGGTCTAGAGGGAGAGTCGACCTACCGAGCCCCTCGCGTGGACGGCGAGGAGGAACTGCACAAGTTCTTCATCGGGAAGAACTTCAAGGTCACCATCCTACAGTGCAACCTTGATCTACACCCCCCCGTTCAATCGAGGCAAGATATGCTTACATTCGCTTAATCCCTTTTTCCTTACTCGTTCCCCTTTTGGGGTTAACACTTATACTTTTTATTTTCCTTACGGGACAACGCCAGATCCCGGTAAACCCACCTTATGCGAGCAAAGCGAAGGTCAACCGTCAGCTCGCCTTCGCCAAGGTTGTCGTGGCTGCCTGCACGGGCGACCTGGGCGAGCCCGCGCCCATCAACGGTAAGGGGAAGAGGTCTTTAGTGGACCTTGACTCCTCTCCCCATGTTGACTCGCAAAAAGAACAAAAGACTGTGGCGAGGAAGAAGAAGACCGCCAAGCCGAGCAATCTGGAGCCCTCGGCCAGGGATGATGCTGGGGAGAGCGAAGTTGATGTGTCTGACTCGCATCCTAACATCAGTTTGGGGCAGAGGCCCTTTTACAGTGCGGGATACCCGTCTGGGAGGACAAGGCGAACAGGTTCTCCGTCTCCTCCCTCCTCCCCTCCTGGGCCGAGAGCGGCCAATCCGGTAAGGACGCATACGCACTGACTTATGGGCTGTACTAGAAGGAAGACGCGACCGCTTACGAGAAGGCGACCCTGCGAGAGCTTGAAATGAGAGCTGCGGGCCAAACTGCACGCCAATGAGCTCTCGCGTAGGCCATCGCGTCGCGGCCTTATCTTCAGCAAGAAGTACTTTGTTGTCAAGGGCAAGAGGAAGCTGGTAGAGGACCGAGCCGAGGACCTTGAGACGCAGCTTGGGCTCGCCGAAAGGGGCTTCTCGCCAAGGCCTCCAGCGGTGTGGTAAGTTTCACTTAGAAAACTTTTCATTTCACCTTCAATTAGCTTTCTTATGTGAGCTCATTACAGGATGTCGAGACCGCGGACCGAATGAGAGCGCGGATCTGCGAACTAGAGCAGGAGGTGGAGGAATTCAAGGCGCAACTCGCCGGGGCTCACGCGAAGGTGCCGCCAGCGGAGCGCGGCAAGTCCACTTCCAAAGGCGTGAAGCTGCTGCAATTCACGCCGCGCAAGGTCGAAAGAACTCGCAAGCTCCTGATCGCACAGACCACGGAGAGCACGCTTGAGATGTTGTGCAACCTTGGCACCTTGCAGGAGGGGTGGGGAGACGACATGGCTAAGATGCTCATCCCAGACTTCTAAGAGTCTATGGCGAGCACGCCTACTCGTCCCCTTCTCTGAGTGGCAAGGGCGATCTGGGAGAATCTTTCAAGGACCCGCTCGCCTCTCGGCCTAGGGCTTCTTCCCGCTTTTTCTTCTTTTTCTTCAATGTTATGTAAGGGAGAGGCCAAAGAACTTTTGTAAACATTTTTTGATGAATCATATATGAAATTTCCTTAGTCTTTTGTTCTTTCGTTTTCTTTCTATCTTTGGTAAGCGTCTAACCGTGGACACTTAGACTCGTCGAGCACCGGCCTTAGATGTTAGGCAACCTGCGAAGACGTTGGACTTGCGCTAATGGAACTTGCGAGATCTAGGTTTAGTGTCCCTGGGGCGCTCACAACCATCTCACGAAAAACCTTCTGCTAGAAACAGTGTAATATTTGAGAGTCCGCGAGCTCGCTTAGTGATTGGCTCGCGAGTTAGAGGTGAAACTTGAGCATAGGTGTTGGGTCTCGCGCCCATGAGAGGAGGTAACGCTCTCTCCCGCACGCGCTTTCCGTGGCCCACATCCTTTGTGCGACCACTGCGACCTAGAGTGGGTGAGTAGATATTGCACATGGACAGGGCGAGACCTACTGTACTCGCCCTCCCTGTCCCCACTTTACTGGTGTTGCCATGGTGCTTTACTTTGTTTCTTTCTCGCGTTCACACACCCACTGTCATGGTGTCGGTGCCCTTATCAACTTTTCCCCCTCTGCCACCCGAGTGATCAACCTGCTCAGCCGGTTTGTGAGAGTTTGGTCAGCGGAACCTTCTCGAGGGCTTTCCCGAACCAAAATAACATTTCCTACCTCGCCACCCGAGTGACGACCTACCCTGCCGACTTATGAGAGCCTGGTCAGCAGAACCTTCTCGGGGGGCTTTCCCCAGCCAAGAGAACTTTTTCCTACCTCGCCACCTGAGTGATCAACCTGCCCTGCCGGCTTGTGAGAGCCCGGCCAACGGAACCTTCTCAAGAGATTTTCTCAGCCAAAGGAACTTTTTCCTACCTCGCAACCCAAGTGATCAACCTACCCTGCCGTCTTGTGAGAGCCCGGTCAACGGAACCTTCTCGGGGGCTTTTCTCCTATGAAGCACCGACACTTCCAAATGCCCAGCGTGTCGGTGTCGGACTCTCCGACACTTGTCCGACTCTCTGACACTCTCCGACACGCGTGTCAGAAGTCCGACACGCTGGCTCACAGGGGACCCGCATGTCCCGCTCAATCGGACATGTGTTTCCCTAAGCTAGCTACTCATGGTGAAGCATGAGACAATTTGTCTTGAAAGTGCAATTTTTGTGAAAAATGATTTATAAGTTCATGTACAAGAGTGAGCGCACATTTGTTAATGATTGATGAAAAATGAATTGAAAAGTGTGTAAAAGTCTCAAAGAGTGATCTATTTGAAATGAAAAAACTAGAAGAAGAGGTGCATGCTAGAATAGCAAGTCTTGCTCCTAAAAAAGTGTATTTGCCCTTATATCATTTCAAGTTGTGAAGATGGATCTACTAGTGGGGTGAATATTTTCTCTAGAAAAAAAATTGAAAGTGAGGGAAAAAATTTGCCTGAGAATCCATAATTTTTACTGATGATATATAATGATAATGTGTTAATGTTTTATCATTTTTGACCTTTTGTTAAGTTTTACATTTGAATATTTGATTAGTAATATTTAAACATGACGTAATTTATTTGAATATTTGTTAATTATTATTATTATTTTTTATTAAGTGTTTCAGAATTTTCATAATTATAAAACATAAATATTTAATATACGTGTCCCAGCGTGTCAGAATATGGTATTTTTTGAGAATTGATGAGTCGTGTGTGTGTCGTGTCGTGACGCGTGTCGCGTGTTGGTGTCGGTGCAACATAAGCTTTTCTCAGCCAAGGGAACTTTTTTATACCTCGCCACCTGAGTGATCGACCTGCCCTGCCGACTTGTGAGAGCCCGATCAGTGGAACCTTCTCGGGGGCTTTTCTCAACCAAAGGAACTTTTTCCAACCTCATCACCCAAGTGATCGACCTGCCCTGCCGGCTTGTGAGAGCACGGTCAGCGGAACCTTATTGGGAGATTTTTCTCAGCCAAAGGAACTTTCTTACCTCGCCACCCGAGTGATCGACCAGCCCTCCCGGCATGTGAGAGTCTAGTCAGCAGAATCTTCTCGGGGCCTTGCAACCAAGATATTTCTCCTTTACTCTAGAATGGGACTACCTGATACTCCGCACCCTGACCTAGTCGAGTAGAAATAGCATTTGTTGTAAAGAGGAACGTACTTGGATGATATTTTCATTTATTCAAGGGTAAAAGCATTTCAGATATTCGCAACTCCACGTATTACTGAGGGTGGCTCCCTCGGAATTTTAGAGGTGATACTTCAACGCCTTCACAAGTACAAAAGGACCTTCCCAGTTGGGATGGAGTTTCCCAACTATCGCTGACCTTCTCGCAGCGTCAACCTATTTGAGAACTAGGTCTCCCTTTACAAATTGTTTTATTCTACTGTGTTTAACGAAATACTTAGCCATCTTGAGCTTAACTTCCTCCTGACAAACTGTTGTCAGGTCGCGGAGCTCTTTCACGAAGTCAAGCAATAGTCGTTGCTCTTCCTCGTTCTCCTCTCCTCATCCCCTTCCCCTATAATGACTACTTGTGAGGACCTCACCTCGAACTCCACCAGCTACATGGCCACATAGCTATGAGTGAGTTTAAAAGGGGTTTCCCTAGTGGTCGTGTCAGGCGTGGTTTGTAAGGCCCAAAATACAGAGGGGAGTTGCTCTACCCAGTTAACCTTCAGGTTGTCCACTTTCTTCTTCAACAGATTCACAATAATTTTGTTTGTGGCCTCCACCAACCCATTGCTCCTGGGGTGATGGACGGACGCGAAGTGGAGGTCAATGCCCAACTGGCCACAAAAGCTAGTGAGCTCATCACTAACAAACTGCGACATGTTGTCCATAATGTTGGCCAGGAGTAGCCCATATCGGCAGATGATCTCCCCCCAAATCAAGTTCCTTTTTACCTACGAGGTTGTCCTGCCAAGCGCCTTGACCTCCAATCACTTGAAAAAGTAATCAATCATGACCAGGAGGAACCTCCTCTGCCCGCTGGCCCGAGAGAAAGGGCCTACAAGGTCCATCCCTCAAATTGCAAAGAGTCACGGCGCCATGATGATCCCAAGTCTCTGCGCTGGTAAGAGTTGAAGCGACGCGAATAGATGGCACTTCTTCGCACACTCTGTTGCATCTCGGCTATTGTCGGCCAAAAATAGTCATGTTCAACACCCTCTTCTCTAAGGTCCGGCTCTTTGAGTGATTGTAGCACTCCCTAGAGTGAACCTCCTCCAAGACTCTGGAGACCTCCTCAATGACACCTTGCTAGGAGTCCCGACAAGATCTTCCGGTAAAGATCTCCTTCATGAAGCAGATAGTAGGCAGACTTGTACCTGAGCCGCCTCTTGTTCAGAACATCGTCTGGGAACCTGCCTGAGGTTAGAAAAACAATGAAAGGATCCATCCACAAGGGTCGCCAATTGATCTCTATCAGTTCCCCCTCTTCGATGGATGACAAAAATAGCTCCGTCAGCGTCCCTCCCACGCGAGGGCCATATTTCGCAGAGTAGTCTACTTGAGTGTTCTCCTTTCTCGGCACATGCTAAATGGAGAAGGTGCGGAACAAACCGATCAGACCCTTGACCTTCGTCAGGTACTGTGGGAGAGTCGGCTCTCTCATCTCGAACTCCCCCTTGATCTGGGATATAACCACCATTGAGTCTGTTGAAACCTTCACATCTTGTATCCCTAACTCCCTTGCCAAGAGGAGCCCTACTATGACAGCCTCGTACTCAGCTTGATAGTTGGTGAGAGGGAAGCGGATGTCAATTGCTTGCTCGATTTTCGTCCCCTGCGGACTCACCAAAATCCCCCCCCCCCCCAAGATAGTATTTTCCTGACGCTCCATCCAAAAGCATCTCCCAGGCTACGTGCCCGGGAGACTTGGATTCTTCCACCTCAACCACATACTCTGCCAGGAAGTTGGCCACCGCATGTGCATTCATTGGCAGTCATAGGACGAAGGAGATTTCGAACTCGCTCAATTCCACCGACCACTTCATCAGCCTTACTGAGTGCTCCACCCATTCCATGATGTTGCGAAGAGGGTGGTAAGTCACCACCTTAATCAAGTGCACCTGAAAATACGATCGGAGCTTCCTGGACGAGATGATCAAGGCAAATACCAACTTCTCAAGGATGGGATACCTGAGCTCCACCTTCTTCAGGACCCTACTGACGCAATAGATGGGCAACTGCTTCTTTCCTTCCTCTCAAACTAGAACCGAGCTTATCGCCTCAGCTCTCAACCCGAAGTACAAAGCCAGATCCTCCCCTTCCCTCGGCCCTTGGAGTAGTGGGGCCGGCGTGAGCTGCTTCTTCAATGCTTGGAAGGCCTCCTCGCACTCTTGCAACCACTTAAACTTTTGGTTCCCTCACAATACCTTAAAGAAGGGTGAGCACTTCTCCCCGGCCCGGGAGAGCAACCTACTCAACCCTGTCAGCATCCCTGTTAGAGGTTGGACCTCCTTAACATTCCAAGGTGACACCAAATCCAAGATCGCCTTCACCATATCAAGGTTGGGCTCAACCCCTATCGAGATAAGGAGATGTCCTAAAAACTTCCCTCTGCCTGCCCCGAAAACACACTTCAAGGGGTTAGAGCCTCTTCTTGAAATTTCTCAGGGTAGCAAAAATCTCTGTCAAATTGTGGAGGTGAGACCCGACATCCTTGTTCTTCACCATCAGGTCATCTACGTAGACCCTCAAATTCCTTCAATTTTGCTCCTTGAAGACACGGTCCATCATCCTTTGATAGGTTGCCCCTGCGTTTCTCAACCCATAGAGCATCATTTTGTAGCAATAACATTCATCACCCGTGATAAAGGAAACGTCCTTGTTATCCGGCCGGTCCATTCAGATCTGATGGTAACCTGAAAAAGCATCTAAAAAACTCATTCTAGGGAAACCGACGGCTGAATTTATCAGCGCGTCGATTTGAGGTAAAGGATAACAATCCTTGGGCAAGTTTTATTCAATAAAGAGAAGTCTACACACATTCTCCACATCCCATCACTCTTTTTCACCATTACAACATTAGAGACACAACCTAAATATTGAATCTCCAACACAAAGCCTGCCTCCAACAACTTCCATACTTCCTCCCGGATGGGCTCGGTCAGATTGGTTGCCACAGCTCTCTTCTTCTGGCGAATAGGTCGAATGCTTGAGTCGAGGTTGAGGCAATGACACGCCATATCAGCAGCGATGCCTGACATGTCCGCGACGCTCCATGCGAAGGCATCTACGTTCCGCTAGATGCATTCCTGGACCCTCACCTGGTCCTCCCTGCTTAGCCTCCCACTAACTTGCACCTTCTACAGCCTCCCGCCCTGGGTGATGACCTCCTTCATCTCGACCTCCTCCACCGCTTCCAACCTAGCCATGTCATCTATCGCCTTATTGACCTCATCCTCCGCCTCCTTTCAAGAGATGGTATTGACAGCCATCACGTAGCATTGCTTGGCCACCCTGGGGTCTCCCTTGACTCGGATCTAGACTCCTCCAATGATGTACTTCAAGCACTGGTGGTAGGACGAATGCACGCACCGAAATGCACTAATGAGGGCCGCCGCACAAAGATGGCGTTGTACCTGCTCGGGGCATCCACGATGACGAATTGGCAGTTCTTCGATGTGCCCCCCCCCCCCCCCAGTTACGAGAAGCTCTACTCCACTTCCTTTCTCTCCCCGGAAAATCCGAAGAGAGGGTAATCTGAGGCAAGCACCCTCTTCGCCTCCACCTTCATCTTATCGAAGACATTCTTGAAGATAACGTTAACAGAATTCCCGATGTCCACCGGCATCCAGGAAACTATGATGTTCTTGATCGTTGTCTGGACACCAGCACATCGCAGAATGGATCTTCAAGCTCTGGCACATCCTTCGCTGAGAAGGTGATCTTCTCTTCTGGGGGTGGAGTCTTGGAGGTCGAAGCGACACTCTGGCGGTAGATGGAATGGAGACTCCCCTTTCGGGTGGCCTCGATCCCCCTCCCCCCATGGATCACTCAGCCCGTCTCGGGTGCCCACGTCAACCCGGTCTTCATACCGATCCTCCACCACTTCTCCTCCTTCTCTTACCTTCGATCTGCTTCGGCGGCTGCTGCCCTTTCAGGGCTCTCAACAATCCCCTCACCTCCAAGAACTTGGGGTAAGTGGTCGTTGCGTGACCTTCCTCCTGCTAGAAGTCACAGTAGAGCAACGCCACCCTTTCCCTGCATGCCCCTCTAGGTCGATTCCGTCTTTCTCTTCTTCCTTCTCGGCCAATCATCATGGCTTGCTGGGGAGGGGGCTTAAATGTCCTTGGACTCGATCTACGCCCTAGAGGGTTTAACCGTCCATGCCCTGCTTGAAAATTCCCCCCTCCCTGGAAGGGCCCTCCGCCCTGAGCAAACCCTCTTCCTTGGCCTTGAGGGGTCCTCCCGGTGGCCTCCAGACTGGCCGGTTGGCTGGCGGCTGAAACCTCCACCCTGACTCCTGAACCCCAGGGGTCCTTGAAACCCATGCCTCCTCAGCTCCTCTCTTCTTCTCCCTTTCTGTTGTTGGGATCCTCCCGACACCTTTGTCTCATATCCTCCGATCTTGGTCAACTTTGATATGAACTCGTGGTTTGTGGCCTCGCATTCGATCTCCCTCCCAGCTCGGTCGATTAGCCCCTCGAAAGACAGAGGGGTCCCGGGCAAGCTCCATCCTAAATAACCCCTGCTACAGCCCGAGAGTGAAGGCCAGCTGCAAGTTACCCGAGGACCAAGAGAATCTCCTCCTGGAAGCGATCCGCCTAGCCCGCCAGCAATTCTTCAACCCCTTAATTTATCAGGAAGAGAGCATCACCTCCCTTCTTCCTCTTCTTGGATGCGGAGAAATGCAACAACAAACTTTGTGCGGTCCTTGAAGCTGTAGGTTGTCCCCGGGGGAAGCAGGTGAAACCAATTCCTTGCCTTTTCTTTAAATGAAATGGAAAATATCCTACACTTGATGGCGTCTGTCACCATTCAGGTGGAGACGGTGTCTTCAAACCATTGGAGATGCTGAGTTGGATCATCCTTCCCGGTGTAGTAGGACATGACTGGATCTATGAACCCCTCTGACGCCGGGTGCAAAAGGATCAACTCGCAGAAAGGGTTCCTTGATCCTACCTGGCAAGTTGAAAAGACTAGCGCGGTCTCCTCGCCCGAGTAGTGGGTGCCCTGCGGGCTGGGGAACAACAAGCACTCTCCCCTGGTGGGCTCGCTCGCCCTCTTCCATCACTATCTCCTTCCCTGCTTGCATGCCTGACGCCTCCTCGCCTAGGGATTGTGAGGCGAGTATCGAGACTGTGGGGGTTGACCACTCGCCTGGAGGCATTATGGCATGGCGCATGATCTCCATGACGACCTTATGAAACTCGATGAAGTCGCTCTTCCTGACGAAGTCACTCAAAGGGGGCGACTCGGCCGGGACGGCTCCTTGCCCTTCGCTTCTGGCCATGGGACTCAATCAGAATTTTCCGGACAAGCTACAATCCACGCTCACCGTACCATAATGTTGAACCCAGAAAACAAAGTTCAAGAGGAGTTCAGACAGATGGGGGTAGCTTGCACTTACTTCTCCTGAGTTAGAATGCTAGGTTGGGCACTTAGAGCAAAGAACCTCACTCACAAGAGGTGGGTAACTACAAACAGACCCCGCGAGCTATAGTGAGAAGGTCCAGCCACATATCTGGAAGATCAAAGATAGTTTCCCCTCCCAAGTCAATGCTGATCCGGGGACCTTGGAGGGCACTTGAGAGCACCAGACTGTAAACCCAAAAACCACAGTGAACAGTGTATTGGAGCTCTCACCAACCAGAACCAGCCAAAGGAGATAGAAGTCAAAAGGAAGTCCTCTCCAAAGGTACCCTTGGGGGTCTATTTATAGTTTTCTGAAAATGGTCTGCGGATAGCGAAATCTCGCTTTTTGGTTTCACTAATGGCAGTCCAAATTGGTCTGCCAATGGCGGTATCCCACTGTTTGGAATGGCTAAATGCAGGCCAAGATGGGATTTCCTAGAGAAATAAGACAACACCCATAAATGAGTCCAGGCCATTCTAGGCCTGCTCACCTGAGGGTGACATGTACCCGGTGAGGCTAGGACTCGTCACTCGCCCCTAGCCCGGGGGGGGGGGGGGGGGGGGTGCAGGATGATTTGCCCCACTCGCCCTTCCGACTCACTTGGACCTCGTCTCTCCCTGACTGCTTGAAGGCTTGAAAAGTCCACTTCACAAATACGGAGTTGAACAGGTTAAGCTCATGCAATCAGTAGAATAACTGGGTCGCTTTTGCTTCGTTAGTTTTGAATTTCCATTGAAACCCTAGAATCAAACTGAAATGCAAGAATATTAGTAGGACTTTGTAGTAGATTCTAAGAAAAGATGTTTTACAATTTGCACAGATATTAAAGATGGCCGTGATACTAAACTATAATTAGTATACTTTAGTAATTTGAGTAACTGAATATTTCTTTAGCAAATAGTATGCCCTGTAACTTTTCGCTGAAGAAAACTACGATGGACCACCAAAAAAATCTCGAGGAAATAAATCTGAATGGGGTTTAAAGCGTATCAAGCCTGTAGAAGAAAGATTTTTAGTAATGCCATATTGAATCACAAAGTGTAGAACAAGAAGTCTCCCTAACTACAATCTGAAGAACAGAATGAGTTTGTTTACTTTTAATAGAAGATCGTCGACATGAGGAGTTTCAAAGTCTAGCTCGGAGCCATCAGCGATGCATATATTCTTTGCTAGATAATCAAGTGGAACATCAATCCATAATGATATGCCATCCCTCAAAAAGGCCCTTCAAAGCCGTATATCTGTTCAAAAGGTGGAGTTCAAAGTAAATTGTAAAAAAGTGCCCATTCATCTTACAGATTCGTTGAGCTCTGAAGAGCACCATCCCCCACACAGACTACCAGACGACCCATGGCGGATAACTGCTTTAGAACTTCAGACTGACAAACCACCAAATATTATTTATGAATTATCCATGAAAGGAAATTATCACAATGAATGACCAAAATAACTTATTTTGTACCTCGGATTCTCGAAAAGTTTCATCATCCCTCTCTTGAAAGGATTTAGCGGCAGGGTCACCAGCAGTAGCTTGTTCAACCAAACTATCACTGCATCACAACAACACAAATAAAAAATAAAAACAATGTACTTTCTGCTTTTTCTTAAAGAACATCAGAAGAGATATAAACCTATCAAAGTAGTAATATTTCAATTCATCGGCTAAGACTTTCCCCAAGTTGCTTTTCATTGGGCAGTTCATCCCTGTGCATCCATCATATATAAAATATAAGAACGTACATCACCTCAAAGCTTTTAGTATCAATTGACTAAACAAAGTATAAGACAGGCGGGGAGAAGCATATACATAGTGGGTAAATAAAAGTTTAGATAGTATTGGTATCTAGGAGAGTGTAAAGAAGTAAAAAGTGAGGATCTCAAATGAATATGTAAGTTGTATGAAGAACTTAAACTGAAAATGGAGCGGTGTAAGAAAGGGAAATCCAGTGCACAAAGCATCCCCGCGCAGCTAGGGTCCGGGGAAGGGTCTAATAGGAAGAAGAAGGGGGAAGAGATAGATCTAAAGGAGAACTAGAGAAATAGAGTTGAGTAGAAGAGAAGAGAAAATACCTTGAGATAATCTTGCTTGTCCACCAAGAGAGCCACCCCGGGGTATTTATACCCAGGGTTGAGAGGGGCCGGCCGGCCCCTCCCCATATGGGGGCTGAACCGGTCTGGTTCGGCCCCCATACTGCCGGTCTTCAAATAGAGGGAGAGGGGGCTGAACCGGTTGGTTCAGCCTCGTTGTCGCCTTCGGTTTCCTTCCGCCTTCGTGTGTATTGACGCCAAAATAGCCGGGCTCCGTTCGGGGGCGTAACATTCCCTTCTCCATCAAGAACCAGCTTGTCCCCAAGATGGTAATCGGGGTAAAGCTCCCGGAACTCCAGCAAGTCCACCCATGTGTGGTGCGTCGCGGTCATATTCTTCCACTTGACTAGTAGCTCAGGACGATACTCAGCGCCGCGTTGCTTCCACTTGATCATCAGAATCTCCTCAGGTATCGGACGCAGCTCGCCCGTGCTTGTGGCCTCGGGCAGGAGAGGACTGGGTCGAACAAAGTCGTCAATCTTCTGCTTCAACAAAGAGACATAAAAGGTCGGATGTATCCTCGATCCTTCGGGCAACGCCAATGTGTAAGCAACAGGGCCCACTCGCCGGATAATCCAGAAGGGGCCATAGTAACGAGGTGCCAACTTCTGGTTTGACCGTTGGGCCACGGACAACTGCTTGTAGGGGCGGAGCTTGAGAAAGACCTCATCTCCCACCTGGAACTCCCGCTCCTTCCGATGCTTATCAGCATGCACCTTCATGCGGTCCTGTGCTATCCGGAGATTCTCGCGCAAAGCGGCGAGTGTGCGATCACGATCACGAAGTGCACGGTCAACGGCGGGCAACGCCGTACTACCGGCCTCATAACTGCTCAAGGAAGGAGGAGGACCGTACACGACCTCGAACGGAGTCATCTTGCTGGCAGAGTGGTAGGACGTGTTGTAGCAGTACTCCTTCCAATGAAACCAGCTCGCGGCTCGTCCATAACATAGCAACGCAGGTATGTTTCCACGCCTCGATTGAGTACCTCTGTCTGCCCGTCTGTCTGGGGGTAGTGAGCTGTGCTGAAACGTAAAGAGGTCCCTTGTAAGCGAAAGAGCTCCTTCCAAAAGTTGCTGACGAACGTCGGGTCACGGTCCAAGATGATCGTCCGTGGTATGCCATGAAGCCGGACAATCTCGCAGGCAAAAAGAGCGGCGACATATTCGCCGGTGTAAGGATGGCTCAGTGCTATGAAATGCCCGTACTTGGACAACTTATCGACCACCACCATGATGACTGACTTGCCCTGAGACCTGGGCAGCCCATCAATGAAGTCCATGGAAACAGTATCCCAAATCTGGTGAGGGATCTCCAAAGGTGTGAGCAAACCGGCTGGGGACGTGGTTTCATACTTCTGGCACTGGCAAGTCTCACACTGTTGAACAAACAACTGGATGTCACGGCGCATCCCCTTCCAGAAAACATTGGCCCGTGCCCGCTGGAGAGTGCGAAGAACACTGGCATGACCACCCGTCAGAGAGGAGTGGAACTCATGCATAA
Source organism: Platanthera zijinensis (assembly GCA_039513925.1). NCBI lineage: Eukaryota > Viridiplantae > Streptophyta > Magnoliopsida > Asparagales > Orchidaceae > Platanthera > Platanthera zijinensis. The sequence continues at coordinate 17,693,626 of CM077098.1, forward strand.
TAACTGCCCTCCAGGCAGACTTCGAAGGAATGACCACGCAGCCCTGATAGAACAACCTGTCATTCTGAAGATGGTAGCCCGGAGTTGTCTCACGTGCCTGTCGAAGAGCCTCCACAATAGGTTGCAACTCGGAATCGCGTTGTACCTCGTCCTGTATCTCGTCAATGGAGTCAAGCAGTGGTGTAGTAATCTGAGCGAGGGCGCCCTCAGGTAAGCAGGACAAAGCATCAGCAACCCGATTGTCCTTCCTGTGTCGGTAGACGATCTCATAATCATACCCTAGAAGTTTGGTCACCCACTTTTGTTGGAGAGGAGAAGAGACCCGCTGTTCCAAGAAATATTTTAGACTCTGATGGTCCGTCCGGATCTTGAAATGTCTTCCCAACAAATATGGCCGCCGCAGGGCCACTGCATGAATGATTGCCAACATTTTCTTCTCGTAGGTGGACAACCCCAGCGTCCGAGGAGCCAACGCCTTGCTGTAAAAGGATATGGGCCGCCCTACCTGCATCAATACAACACCAAGGCCCACTCCAGAAGCATCAAGTCTTCACAACAAACTCCTTGGTGAAGTCGGGAAGCGCCAAGACCGGCGTAGTCGTCATGGCCTTCTTGAGTGCTTGGAAGGCCTCCTCCGCCTCATCCTGCCAGAGGAAGGCGTCCTTCTGCAGCAACTGGGTAAGAGACCGGGCGATCTTGTCGTAGTCCTTCACAAAGCGACGGTAGTATCCGGTAAGACCTAAGAAGCCTTGTAGTGCCCGTACAGTCTGGGCCCGTGGTCAGGACAGCATACTCTCAATCTTCCGGGGATCGGCCTTGACGCCCTGAGCCGAGACTAAATGTCTCAAGTATTCCACCTCCTCCTGACCGAAGGAGCACTTGGACCGTTTGACATAGAGCTGGTTCTGGCAGAGGATGGAGAAGACTTCTTCAACATGAGCTAAGCGCTCCTCCCAACTGGGACTGTATATGAGAATGTCATCGAAGAAGATCAGCACAAAACGGCCTGAAAGTTGGACCCCACCGGTCAGCCCGTTGGCCATCACCAGGAACTCATAGTGGCCGTCGTGTGTCCTGAAAGCTGTTTTGTGGATGTCGCCCTCTCGCATAAGGATCTGATAGTAACCGAACCGCAAGTCTAGCTTGGTGAACCGCTGTGCGCCGTGCAGTTCGTCCAACAATTCTTCAATCAAGGGAATAGGAAATTTGTCCTTTACAGTGACATTGTTCAGCGCGCGATAGTCCACGCAGAACTGCCACGACCCATCCTTTTTCTTGACCAAGATGATTGGGGCAGAAAATGAGCTCGTACTGGGGCGGATGATCCCCGCATCTAGCATCTCCCGAACACTACACTCGATCTACGCCTTACTGCATGTGCTGGTATCGATAGGACCGGATTTTTGTAGGCTCCACCCCCACCTTAAGGACGATCTGATGATCCCAGAAGTGCGGTGGTGGGAGAGTGCGGGGCTCCTGGAAAATGTCAACATACTGTTCTAGGAGAGACTGCATCTGGATCGGTACCTCAGATGGCCCAGTGTCGGCCGACTTCACCCCCAAAAGCACTGTCATCATGTTGCCTTCTTCCCCAATACGTTGTAGGCTCCGGACAAAGATCTCCTTCACAGGAGATGATTTTAGGCCCTTCATACAAAACTTCTTCCCATGCTGTAAGAACTCCATAGTCATGTGGTCTCAATCAAATGTGACTCGTCGTAGCTGTCACAACCAATGTACCCCAAGCACCATATCTGAACCTCGGATGGGAAGAAGATAAACATCTGTATGACCCGTGTAGCCTTGTATGTTGAGCTCCACCTGCTTCATCACCCCCTCACATTGCAGCTTGCTCCCATCGGCTACCATAACCTGAAAGGAAGCACCTCGATCGATCACATGTCCCACTCGGCGTGCCACCTCGGGATGGATGAAGTTGTGGGTACTCCCATTATCTATCAAAATCATCATATGTTCCCGTTCGGACCTTGCCCTCCATGCGCATAGTGAGGGGGGCGTTGCAGCCCTCCATAGCCTGTATCGAGACTCCAAACTCAGTCGCCGCCGACTCCTCTATCAAGTCCGGCTCGGGGACCATGTCCACCTCCTCCTCGACATCCTCATATAGCATGAACACCTGGACCTTTTGACATTTGTGCCCCGGAGCAAACTTCTCATCACAGTTGTAGTACAACCCTTTTTCCTTCCGCGCCTGAAGTTCCGGTCAAGTCAGTCGAGTGACAACCAGCTTGCTTGGACCTTGGGAGTCCCTTCTCACCAAGGCGTAGTGGTAGTAGTACGTGTTGTGCTGCGGGAGCGTTGCCTGTTGTAGCGTTCCTCCTGTATCCGAGCTAAACTGATCGCATGATTCAGGCTGCGGGGTATGTAGGACTGGATCTCATCCCGCAAATAATCCTTAAGGCCTGACACAAAACAACTGAGTAATGTCTTCTCTTCCCACTGTACTCGATTAGCCAACTTCTCGAACTCTGTTCGGTATTCCATCATTGTACCAGCGGTGAATCCATCCACGAAGTCGGTCTAGGGGCACATAGTCTTTGCCCCTCAGGAACCACTGCACCCACTGGAAAGCATCATCCTCCAGGTGGAATGATGCTAACTGCACCCACTGCCCTTCAGGAATCTCCTGATAGCTGAAAAACAGTTCCGCCTTCTGCAGCCACTCCAGGGCGTCACCCCCATTGAACTTGAGAAAATTCATCTGCGTCAACTTTGGCGGCATGTACGGCCGCGGACCGGCCTGTCCACGCCACCCCGCCTCCTGTCCATACTCAGCCGGCCTTCTTGGTTCCCGGGTTCAAAAGGCATGCCCGGGAACCCTTGACGAAATGGCCCTGCCGCTGGAGCACCACCCCACTGCCTGCCTCCCCCAAACCCCACGGGCTGCCCCCTTCTGGCCGAGTGAGGCAGCAGGCCCTCCCCCCTCCAAGGAATCATCCACCCGCCGCCTCTAACGCCAAACCCGCTGTCTGGGCTCAAGCCGTTGTCCACCGCTACGTCGAACCCGCCTGAGCCGCACCCGCCTGCGCCGACACCGCCTGTGCCGAACCCTCCTGCGCCGATCCCACCTGCGCCGACCCCACCCGTGCCGATTCCGCCGCCTTGGCTAGACCCGACCCCTGCTGCGAGCCCCGCGCCCCGATCCCGCCTGCCCCCCGTTTCTGCCGATCCGGTGCGGATCAGCCCGTGGAACGGAAGATACGCCATAATCCTCTTCCGACACGGCCTTACCCTTCAGATTTTGTGTCAACAACGCTATGATCTCCTCCATTCGGATGTCGATCCGTTCTTCTAGCTTTTGCGTGGATGTTTTCACGTTTTCCTCGATGGCGGCCACCAAATTCGTCAACCCCATCAGATTTTCTTCTAGGGTTTCCAAGCGGCCGATTTCGTCTTGCGTTCGAGTAGTCACCATGGTGGAGAAAAGAGCCTCTGATACCAAATGATAGGAAGAAGAAGGGGGAAGAGAGAGATCTAAAGGAGAAGAACTAGAGAACTAGGGTTGAGTAGACGAGAAGAGAAAATACCTTGAGATAATCTTGCTTGTCCACCAAGAGAGCCACCCCGGGGTATTTATACACGGGGTTGAGAGGGGACGGCCGGCCCCTCCCTACATGGGGGCTGAATCGGTCTGGTTTGGCCCCCATACCGCCGGTCTTCAAATAGAGGGAGAGGGGGCTGAACTGGTTGGTTCAACCCCGTTGTCGCCTTCGGTTTCCTTCCGCCTTCGCGTGTATTGACGCCCAAATAACCGGGCTCCGTCCTGGGGGCGTAAAAGGGTCCCACCACAACGGTAAATGTAGGGAAACCTTACCCTGCATTTTTGCAAGAGATTGCATCCAAGACTCGAACCCGTGACCTCAAGGTCACACGAAAACACCTTAACTGGTGCGTCGAGGTTCTCCTTCAAAAAAATCACAGACACTAGAGTTGGTAAATCTAAGACAGTGAAAATAAAAACAAAAATCGAACCAAGAATTCATGGATAAAGTTGTCGATGCGCAAATGCGATGACATAGACATTGAGCATTTTATTTTGTATGGTTATTGTGTATTTTTATTTTTAGGGCTATTATGGTAACTGTAAGTGAGTCATTCTCCCTATATAAGGAGTAAACCTGGGAGTCTTAAGGATCTTTTTGGATTATTAGGTTTTGGGATTTCTCATTTTGGAGAGGGACTTAAGGAAGAATCAACCTCCTGAGGTAAGGGACGAATACCCCTCGTGAATTGTATCTTGATTCAAGTTTGTTTGCAATCAAATTTTTGTTCGGTAACATTGGTCGGACCACGCACTTTCTGCCAACTCATAGCCACCAAACAACGCTTCCTACGACTTCATACGGTCGTACTCCTATCGTCGATACACAGATTTTTGTTGCCCCGCCGCTCACGCGATCCTGCGCCTAGATTGTTCCTCTTCCCAATCCGAGTTCCACTCGCTCAATTCCACGTCGACCTCCCTCCATTGACCTCCATCCACGTCGATCTCCCTCTATACGTTGACCAACAGCTCTCCCTCCCACCATCGACCTCTAGCTCTCACCCTGTGGGGAAAAATCCTTTCATAATTTGATATCTCAGGTTATTAAAGTGATATAGAAAAAAAATTGGGTATATGTAACACCCCAACAAAGTTTAACAGGAAATCAGCAGTCCGGTCGGGCCCGCGATAACAAGCAAACTAAATAACGGTAAATAAACTGGAATAAAGCAGGTAAAAGAAATACAAGGGCTAAAAAGTAAAATTTATAGTGGAAAAAGAGTAAGTAAATCTATGGGTAAAAGTGTACCTTGTCAAGCTGAATTCACAGAGCCAACTAAAACTGAATATGACACTAAGAGACTGATATACCGTCAAATGAAGTAAACAGATACATCAAAACATGAATGAAGCACAACATATACATAATGTCTACAAAAAGAAACAAGTACAACAACAGTAGTTCAACTGAACATAACTGACAACTGAGAAGACTGCACCGCCTATCTAAGCGGATTCTCTAACCTGAGCCCCCTGTAAAAACAAGTTTCAAATGGGTCAAGCCCACTGAAGAGTAAGAAAAATTGCTCTCTCCAGCAACACTTAAAGAAAATATTATAAGTGAATATTACTTGAATTTAAAATTTGCATAATTACTCTAACATTAAACTTGGGACTTGAGTTCATGATCTGGGATAGAATCGGCTTATTGTGTGATCTGACACACCTTTGTCTCAATTGTACAAATCGTTGTAAGATTCAACAAGCTTCTAGGTTGTCTTATTAACACTTGTCACTAAGGACGACTGTGCACAAACTAATGACTGCAGTCTGAGTGGCAAACCTGATGGTGCCCTGAACTGGATGTTCCTCAAGTGGAACACAGACTCCAATATCTACGGAGTTACATATCAGTAGCAAGAGTCATCGACCCTGAGCTTGAAGTTCAAGTGGTGGCCTACTAGCCATGAGCACATGGTGGTGTGCCTCCACTATAATCGCGAGGGTAAAATTTCCTCGTCATTTTTTTGAATTAACTTAGACTAGTGTTCAGTGAGTCAAACACGGAGTAGCGCTCTAGTTAAAAATACTGGGCTTAGAGTTTTCATGACACTGAAACTGCTAACCTATTCTAAGTGTATACCTACCTCGTTGACATGGTTTCTGACTATAGGAACTTGTAATTTTTAAGTGCATATACCAATACGATTAATACATGAATTGAAAATTTATTTGAACTGTTAGACAACAAGGAGTCGAGTTTCTTACAGTGGTGTTACGACGTTCGTACACGCGATGAGGTGACATGATTCTTCTTTCAAGAGGCCTGTTCACAATGAACTCCTCCAATTAGAGACAAAATATCCACTTTTCAAATGCTAGGAGAACCTAAAATAAAATCCATATAATTCTTAGGATTAAAATTAATTTCTAAGTGAGTTCATCCCGCTAATTAGGATCTCGCCGAAAGCAAAAGAAATCGTAGATAAAGATCTCACCATGAATCAGTGGTAAAATTTGCGAAGCTTCTCCAATTCGCAGAACCAACACTTCAACTAATCTGAAACTAAGTGGAAATCTCTATGAAATTAGATCCCATAGAATTTAGGGTTACCTTAAAATTTGCCAAAATGACCGAGACATAACTGAATTGAAAGGAAAACCAAACTAAAGTTTATTACCTTAACCTCACGGTAAGGGTTTACACCAAGACCGAACAAGCCTTAACACCCGAAAAAGCCAACCCCTACAATTTCTGAAATCGCAAAGGCATTAGGGTAAAATCATGATAAAGAAAAGAAGAAACCCTATAATAGAAGGAGAAAGAGAAAATCACACTCACCGGAACCAAAAACGGCGAAAGAAAAAACTTTTACCACCGGCTAGGGTTAGGAACGAAGCCTTCCATGGCACCGGAAGGGAGGAGGAAGGTCTCTGGAGTCTGAAGAGGGAGGAGGTGGAGTCGGCGATCAATTCCGGTAAGGAAGCAGGGTCGAAATGGGCTCACAAAGCCGGCGCTTCCTGCGGAGTCGGGAGTCAGCAGGGAGGGAAAGTGTGGAACCCAAACAGCCGATGGAATGATATTACGGGAAAGAGGGGGGAAAGACACGGCTTTTGACGTGTGGTTTCAGGACTCGTGCGATTATAATATCCGTGAACCGGTTAATAGAGGATAAAATCCCTTTTTTATTATTATTATGTGCTAATACACTACCACTAAGGAGTATAAATTAAAAAAGAATGTTACCTTCAATCTCCACCGGCTCGATAAAATATTCTCGCGATCGGTCCCTGAAATTTATTTTAGCGCGACATCAAAATTTGGGATGTTATAGTATATATGGCATCTTGTTTAGTACTAGTCCAAAGTCATTTAGAGGTCAGACAAAATCAGTGCACACAGGAAATTAGAGTAAGGCTACGTAAAATTCTTTGCTTTGAGAAGATGTCGATGTACGACGATAAGTACACAAGGAGATGTCAACGTACGAAAAGAAGTATACCAGTTTACTTTGTGCACACAATGAAAAGTTTACTTTGCGCTTCAACTAGTAGACAAGCACATGAATATAAACAGTTATACTTTCTTGTGTCGAGATCTCTTATAAAGAATCCAGAGTATACATTGAGATATCCCCTCCATTATATATCTCAACTTATGTCAATAAGTAGTCAACGTTTAAAAAGTTTTGCGTCGACTTCTCTATAGAACAATTTGGATCTAATGCAAAGATTTAGATCTGATTATGAACGTTGATGATTCAATTAAGGAAGGTCTCCGTTCAATTCAATTCAGAACTAGCATGAGATTATTTGACAACATATATATAAATGTATCCCTTTATTGAAGAAATGCAGTGAACCCGATTCAAAAGATAGAAGCAATCTAAAAAGAGCTCCCCCTCTCACGCCTCTCCCATCTATCTTCTTCGACTTCATCAAGAAGTACTTATAGCGCAACTGCAGTCGACAAGATCATCTTATCTAGATCTGAAGGCTCTCTTTCTTTGAAGGGTTCAATAGTTCTTTATCAGATATTCCTCTCCTACAGATTCAAATCTCTCTCTATTGAATTTGATCTTGCAAAAGGAACCAACTGCTACTTCTATCTGCTACAACAAGTATTCACACAGTACTTAAAAAAAACTAAACCCGTAGAGATTGTTGAAGAGGGCAACATAGTGGATATTCAAAATCTACCACTCTTGCAGAAAGAATTTTAAAATTCTTATCAATCTAAATCTTTTGTAGATGGATACCCGTGTGCTTCCTCCTTTGATTCTTAGAATCTCCTTAACAAAATATTTATTTTTATTGGCCTTAAGAGTCTCCTTAGTCCTTACCAAAAGACTCGGCGCTGATTAGTGGATATCCTGTCAAAGGACAGAAGAGTGGAGTAACCCAATATTTAGGGGAACCACTATAAATTTTGTATCTTCTGCTTGCATAATTCCCTTTACTTATCTTTCTTATTTTTATACTTACACTACTTTAGAATCAAAATCTATAGCATGTACTGTGATTAGTTGTGCAAAATTTTATTAACTCTATTAACCACCCTCGTCCCTCTAGGAAAATTCTTGATTGTGGTTTATCCACCATTCACATTATCTATGTGCGACATCGTCGGTCCGACTCTTTGCGCATGAGCGCCCTCACAATCCAACGCTCGCCCAATCTTTGGTTCTCATCCGCAACCATCACATTCCACGCCTTTCGTCTTCTCTAGCCTTGACAACTCCACCTGCTCGCATATTTAAGAACACCTAGACATGTTCCTCCTCTACACCTTCGACTTCCCCTTCCGCCAAGTTCTAGTTTCTTTGGCTCAGCGCTGTCGGCGCTCTTTCCAGTTTTCATTATCATCAACTAGAGTCCTCTTAGTTGTGTTCTTCCCAACACAACATCGTCCCTCCATTCCTCCACAAGTCCTCATCTGGTATCTCCTTCCACCGCACCATCATCCTCCCCGGGTAGTTTAGACATCTACCGCTTATGCTCAAGACATACCAAACAATGGAAAATTGTGTGGAGGTCCTGGAAAATCCCCACAAACATCAAACCTCGCCTCGATGCCTAAGAGAGAAGTTCACGTCGATTATGGCACTACTCTGCAACATACAACTGGGTCAGCACTCTGAGACTAATGTCGCATGTGCCTTTGGATCCTCAGGCAAATTGACCCCGAAAGACCCAACTTTGGGAGGATTGCATCCACCGCTTTTCCTTGGCATCGACATCCCAACATTCAACGATACAAACCCCCAGGGATGGATAGTTGGTGCTGAGCAATATTTAGATTTTGACATTCACCAGATCACCCTGGCCCAAAGAGTCTTTACAGAGCTCATTGGCATGGAAAGGTCCACCCTCTATATGGTCCGCCGGTGCCACCCTTCCTTTCCTTGTCTAACTTAGGCAGCTCTCAAAGAGTCACTGATTCAGTTCTATGATCAACGCTACTCCGACAACATGATCAAATGTCTTTGCAGTGTCCACCAGAAGAGCATTATTGACTCTTACGTGGATGAATTTATCGAGTTGGTTACACACATTTGACCGCTCTCGTGTGTGGTTGCAAATCCCGAAGGAGATACTACAACAGTGTACCGGTCGAAGTAATAAAGTGAATGTGTAGGGTTGTCGATTCCTCAGGGAGCACGGATGAAGATAAATAAAATCCCAACATTATTCGCTAGGTAGGCTCTACGATGATTAGAGTTTCGAAGACTACAACCCAAAACTATTTTGTCTAAGTGTACCAGTCAAAGTAATAAAGTGAATGTGTAGGGTTATCAATTCTTCATGGAGCATGAATAAAGATACACAAAATTCTAACATTATTCACTAGCTAAGCTCTACAATGATTAGGTTTTGAAGACTTTCCCAAAACTATTCCTTCTAAGTATGCACAAGCATAAACCATCTAACACATGAGATAGCTTTTCATTTCACCATAAAAAGTAAGTAAAAATCAAAATGATTTCATAAAATTAAAGTTCATGGCAAGACATATTTTTTTACCATTAAGAAATAAAGAGTTTGCTTCCAACCATTAAAAATGAGATTCCAAGGGCAATCAAGAGATTGGGGAAAAGAAGGTTTTTGAGGATATGAAAAGAGAGGAGATACTATGCCTAAAGTTCGAGAGTCCACCGAGTTGTCAATGTGAGTGCTTCTGCGGTCCTTGGGTGCGTCCCGAATAAGAGGGATGTTGTTACAAAGCCCTTAATGGCTCGTCTTCTATCCAAGTTTTCTCTATTCCACATCATTGCTGCTTACACGTTCAGGCATTCCTTTTTGCCTTCGGATTTCTCAATTTTATGTGCTAGAGGGAGTGGAGAAAATTTTCCTCACGGACTGGAGATGCACAACCTGCAGGAAGAATTTGCAATGAAAGTTTTTCTTTTACGTCCTAAAAAATCATATTTATAATCCTTGTGACAATTATTGGAAATTTGGCACGAAAAATATCGGGACCGAAAGTGATGGAGGTGGTCTGTCCGGGGATAAGGAAAGGTCATTCTTAAGAAGTGGCACGGTCGTGTCATTATTTGCACACCCAACCCACCATAGAAAATGTTATATGCACAACACTTGTGCGCTCGTGGACGGTCATGCAAGGAGGAAGCACACGGGTTGAACCCATAACATGTATTTTTGGGCATGAATTTATTTTGCTCAGGCCCGGCCGCGCGCGAAGGATGAGTACAGTCGTGCCGAATTTGTAGAAATGATCGCCCAGCAGCCCTTGCGCCCGTGTAGTCGTGTAGGGAGGAAGTGCACGCTCATATTTCAGAACATGAGATTTTGACACGTTTTTTTTCTTCAGACATGGTGGTATCTGAAGGATAAGCATGGTCGTGCCGGTTTTCCAGATTTGCATAAGCAACTGTCCATGTGCCAGGGCGGGTCATGCTAGCAGAATACGCATGGGCAGATTCTAGAACATGATATTTTGGGGTAAAATAATGGATTGCTAACGCACGGTCATGTGTAGGAATGTGCATGACCGTACGCTCATTGCAGAAAACTAAAAGAACTCCCACACACTTGATCTCAGCACCAAAACATTCTATTCGCAACAAAATGCTCCCAATAATAGAGCTATAAACAGATACGCAATTAGCCAATTACCATTCAAATTGTCCACATATCAAAATAAAAGATTATAAACATAGGCAAATAACAATATAAAACATCAAAATAGAACACACTTATCAATTACCCTCAAACTTAAACGTTTGCATGCCGCCAAACAAACCACACTCACCGTCATGGGTTAATATAGATCAAACGGTAGAATAACATCATATAGGAGTAACAATCCAATTCCCAACAATGGAGACAATGAAGAAATTCAATAAGACTGAGAATGAAAATACATCATCTTTAGATATGCAAGTGATGTGTAATTCTACAAATCTAAACTTACAAATATAAGTCAATCAACAGAGATGAACATTGAGAGAGTTAACTCATTATCAGATGAGATTCTTAACTAACTTAAATCCAGGAAAACTGCAATAAAATTCATTATTGATAATAACAATAGGCTTGCATGTCTACACCTTCTCCACTACACTGAAAATAAGTATGTTTGGAATCAATAGAGCTTAATTTAGGACAAAACTTAGGCTTAGGCTCAAGGCGAGGTGGTCAGAAATAAACATGATGGTTACTTCACATATAAGCGGAAACTGTTTAGTCCTCGGAAGAAAAGCCACCAACAATAGTAAGGAAGTATACACCTCCCCAAAACTTGCAATAAAATATATGTGATACTTCAAACTTTGAGTCATACTACATCCTTAATTTTTTGGATTTGGGGGTAATAAATTTTATCCACTCACCTCTCTTTCTAAACATTTTTTTCTTTACCAGACTAAAGATGATGAATTTTATACTCTCATCTGATGCGGAGCATAGATGAGCACTTGCAGTGGATGACGAGTTTTGGGCCCGTTCGAAGTCAATTGGCGACTTTCCATATATGACGTGCCCGGATCGACGATCGGACTACGCGGATGCGTCCGGATTCGCGCTGCGAATCAATTTCATATATTAGTTTATTATATTTGCATTTATTTTGATGTATTTGGGTAGCCCCACCTCCGGCCAATCATAGTCGTCGATGGTGGGATGCCCTAGCCTCCTTTTTATTATAAATAGATCATGTATGGGCTGAAAAGAGGCATTGCAGGTTTCGGAGAGATTATTCCTGGAACTCCACGATCACCCCTGGGTGCCGACACCGTGGAACCCTAGGTGACGACTCCTAGGTGCTCAAACTTCCCTCCAAGGTACTACCCATCCATAGCCTTCTTCTTTCCCCTCTGAAATCCTCATCCGCAGCCCCTACAGCTCCAAATCCCAACCCACTACTACTGTCCAGGAAACCCGGCTACTGTTCACCGGTCACGGGTCACCGGTTACTGTTCACGGGTTACTGTTCACGTCGGCACTGTTCGCGCCGGTCACTGTCCACGCCGACCCTCCACTTCTTTCCTCCCATGGATCCACTCCCCTTTAGCCCTAATTTCTTGGATCAATTCAGATCTAGGAATTTCAGCCCCGATCCGTTATTTCCACCTTCCATTCATCACCCCTCCACACAGATTCGATCCCAAAATATCGAATCTAGTCTCCTCCACCCGAATCTCCCTCCTAGTGGTCGGATCTTTCCATTTCCGGCCCGATCTCCCCACTCGCCGCCGAGGACAGCCGCCGCTACCATTTTTGCGCCGCCGGGTCCATCTTTGATCGTCGATCCACACGTTCGGATCCATAATCTCCAGTGCTTCGATTCAGCCCTCTACTTTGTGAGTTCTCTTGTGGTATTGGTTTATGTGATTTGACATTTTTCATTGGTGAATTAATATTCATCGCTTTGATTCTTGCTAGTGGAGAATTGTTTTGATACACTACTAACTTGTAGGAGTTATTCGCCGCGCGCTTGACCTTGGCCCTCCGAGCGGAGGAACGCCATATTAAATCGCCAAATTAAATGTTTGTTTTGCTCTTTAATATTGGCGTGGCGCTAATATTTTCATTGCTCAAGTTTAGTTGTCGCCGTCACTGACGGTTGCATTGCATTTAAATTCAGATTAGTGTGTCACTCCCGTACCTCCACCTAGAGTCATAGGTTTTGGTGCACCCCGTAGCCTACCCTACATCATCATCCCTTCTAATTTTTTTATTAATTCTCTTCACACGACAAAATAACTCCCCTCATGCAAAACAAAGCATAACAGACTCAATATTTTAAGAGTGAATGAAGAAGGGCTTTTTGTCTTTGGGGAGTGTAAATCAAAAGGCATGGGTGCAGGCTCAACTTATGTGCGCAATGGTGATTTAAACATGGAAAGGTGCAATGTCTCAAACGGTCCAAAAGAAGGAATTTAATCAAAAGGCAATGTTTCAATGTAATAAAGTGAATGTGTAGGGTTGTCGATTCCAACATTATAAGCTAGATAGGCTCTGCAATGATTAGGGTTTTGAAGACTATTTCCCATAACCATTCCTTCTAAGTGCTCACAAGCATAAACCATCTAACACATATGAAAGATCTTTTCATTTCATGATACGAGTGCGGAAGATCCAATCCTCGGCAAGCGTTGCGCAAGGGGTTTACACGAGGCACGCAAGGTGACCGGGCGCGGCTTGAAGATGCGTCGGGATGGATCTGGGACTTTTATAATGCCAATATCTTATATTTTCGTTTTATTATTATGATGTAATTGGGCCTTCCTATATATATATGGGGGAGGAGAACTATTTGTTGAAGGCTATTTTTATCTTGAGACTTAAGAAATTGGAGGAGAGATACAACCCAACGTAGCCCTAACATGCGCTTCCTATCAATTTGGTTTGACTACCATTTACGCGCTGCCACTTTCTTCGCCGATCCGCGTGTACCCGCCTACCGTTGTGTTCCCAGCGTCCGCAAGGATTCCGCGATCGCTCTTCTCTGTCGACTGTTAGCCCGACTTCTCACGACGCTCCTTCCGCCGACATTTTCGTCGAAGTTTTTCCCACTTCTGCATCAAATTCTACCGCACAACCTTCTTCGTCGCTCGCACGTGTGTTCTTCGCCTCGGCCTCTATTCTTGCGCTTGTTCCGCATCTTCATTCACCTGCGCGCATGCCCTTAATGCGCAGAATGGCCGCTCGTGACAAGCACGACCCCCCATCAGTGGAAGGCCTTTCAGACCGCCTGGATCAAGTCGATACGACATCTCCGACCTTCAAGTCGCAGTCTGGGAGATTCACTCCCTCCTATCTACTCGGCCAACCAAGCCACAAGCGCCACCGGCCATGACAGTCCCCTCTATCGCCTCTCCCAGCAGCGTCGCCAAACCGTTAGGGTTATGTCACGACCCGTCTCGACAAAGGTGAGAGTGCGCTTCGGGCGTGCCGTGATGTCACAGACATGGGTGGAAAGGAACCATGTCTGCTAAGACGGATACAGTGATATTGAAAATGGTTTTAGAAATAGTTATTTTGTTTGAACAATTTATTGAGTATAAATGTGCGGAAACACTTAAAGTTTTAAAACAGGGAGAATTAATGCACATGTATTTCCTTGTAAAATTTAATGCTACACACGGTGCTGAAACAGAAGTAAATGCAATAATAACAGTAGTGGAAATGTTATAGATAAAATGATCTAATACATCAAAAATATACTAGGAGTTGTCCATGATACAAAAGAAAATGTCTTACTATAACTAGTACATGATAAACAAACAGACAGTAAAGGAATCAAATACATCGAACCTGATGCAGACAACTACAAATGAAAAACGTCTAAGCAAAGCTGAAACTGAACGAGAAGTAGCTCAGGGAGCAGGCGGCGCAGTCACGAACCCTAAGGCAAATTCAAGATAGAAGGAAAATGTCTTAGAACTTAAGATTTAAACAAGAGCAAGTTAATTAATTAAAATGAGAGCAAAAACAAGCAGACATATTCGAATACTGATATATCTTGTACAAAGCTACCAAACATATCAAAAACCCGGTCAAACAGACATATCTGAAATATCAGCCTACTCCGGAGTATAGCCTAAAATTTATATATGTAATATGTTGTAAGTCGCGATCGATGAAGTGTGTAGGTACTATAGCGGGCGCACATGGCTCACGATCAGATCTTAAGTGCAAGTCTTATCGGAAAAGTAATCCTGCTTGTCATGACCATGCCAGCAGACAGATGCCCAGTTAGACGCTACAATTCAAGGATTTGCTTAACAAACGGATTTGTCTTATAGTTTCGTACTTAGGTAATTGCATATTATATTTTGTTATGTCAACATTTTTAGAGTTCAGAATTTTGTAAAAAGAAATTATTTGTAAAAGAACAGGTTTTCAGATTAAATCTAAAGTTTTGCAAGTGAGAGGGGGTTCTCGACTTGCCTTAAAGTGACGTCGAAAATGCTCGCGACAGCCAAGTGGCGTAAGCGAGGTTAAAAGCTCTAGCTACACTTGTTCGATATCAAAAATGCATTCCAAAACACGTTTTTATGTCATCACATGCGTTTGATAATCGCTCCACACAAAGGAGAGGGGTTTAAGAATTTACCTCCCTCGAGAGTGAGGGGAGAAGAGACTACCGCGAGGGATCGGGAGTTTTGGTGGCGTTGGGAAGCGAAAATCCCAAGCTTGGCGCGATTCCACCACCTAAGTCCAACGAGCGGCACCGGAAATGCAAACAGAACTGAAATTAGTTGACTTTACGACAACCCAAGGGGGACTGACGAAATTACGTCAATCGGAGGGCGGAAATCCTCCCAAAAAAAAATAGGGCAAACAGAAAATGAGGGATTGATGAAATTCCTTACCCAAGGAGTCCAGATTTGGGCTCAGAAATCCACGAAGAGGGGTTTCGAGCGAAACCCTAGGAGTCCCTCACGAAATCCACCGGCCGGAACGAGTAGGAGCTAGGGTTGCCGGAGAAGAAATGATGTCCTTGTCCTCACTGGCCGGAGAAGGAGAAGAGGAAGGGAGGAAGAAATTTCTGCCGGCCCCTCTTGGAAGCAGTCGGCCAAGGGAGGGATTGTGCGGGAGTTGCCGACCAAGGGGAGCACCGGAGACGTCGGGGAAATAAGAGGATGAGGCGCCGGGCCTGGAGGAAGGTGTTGTCGGCCACTGGAGGCGGAGGAGAGGGCCGTCGGGTGCTCGGGAGACGAAGGCGTGGCCGTCGGTGCCGAAGGAAGCGGAAATCGGGATCTGCGGGAAGCGGGATGCGGGATACGGGATGGGGTTCGGGATTTGTTTTAAAAGAAGGGGGGAGGTAGGTTTGGACCGGGATTTTTTTTTAGTCTTTGTTTATACTTATTATTATTATTATTAAAAGACTATGGGTTGTTACATTCTCCCCTACTTAGAAAGTTTCGTCCCGAAACTTTCCTAAGAATTTTCTGAATGGAACTAAAACAACAGAGTTTCAGATGACATATACTTCAAACAAAAGTTTGCAGATTAACGCATGAAAGCTAACCATGAAAGATATTGAAATAACAAGGAAGTCGGACTTAGAGACGTACCAAGAATCAAGAGAATAGTTGCGGATACTTGATGCGCATGTCAGATTCGAGTTCCCAAGTGTACTCTTCAGACTTGTCATGAACCCAAAGTACCTTCACCATCAGAATGGTTCTCTTTCGAAGCTTGCGTTCTTGATATTCGACGATCTTAGAAGGCTCGATCGGATAAGACAGATTGGCTTCAAGAATCACTGGAACTTCTTCAAGAACACGATTAGGATCGTGGATGTATTTCCGAAGCTGACTAACATGAAAGATGTCATGGACACCGACCAAAGAAGTAGGTAGCTCCAGACGATAGGCAGATCCTCCAACACGCTCTGAGATGACATACGGTCCCACGAATCTCGGGCTGAGCTTATGATGGCGACCGAACCGTTTCAACCCAGGAGTAGGAGAAACCTTTAGAAACACTTGATTACCTACGGCAAACTCCAACGGACGGCGGCGCTGATTGATATACTTTCTCTGTCTCTCAATGACACGACTGAGCTGAACACGAGTCTTCTTGGTAGCTTCTTCCATTTCCTGAAGTAACTCAGGACCCAAAATTACCTTTTCACCGACTTCTGACCAGTAGAGCGGGGTCCTACAGCGACGCCCGTACAATGCTTCGAAGGGGGCCATTTTGAGGCTCACTTGATAGCTGTTGTTGTAGGCGAATTCAACCAAGGGTAGATGCTCATCCCAAGCTCCCTTGTAGTCCAGAATATAGCACCGAAGCATGTCTTCCAGAATCTGATTGACCCTCTCGGTCTGGCCATCGGTCGTCGGGTGATAAGCGATGCTCAGGTTAAGATCAGTGCCCAAAGCTTGCTGAAATCCCTTCCAGAAGTGCGATACAAATCTCGAGTCACGATCGGAAACAATCCGCAGAGGAATCCCATGGAGCCTAATAATCTCAGAAACATAAATCCGGGCCATCTTCTCGGTAGAATGATCCTCCTTGTACAGGATAAAGTGAGCCACTTTAGTAAGGCGATCTACTGTGACCCAAATCACATCATGCCCTCTCGGAGTGCGGGGCAAACCCGTCATGAAGTCCATAGAGATATCTTCCCACTTCCATTCGGGGATAGGCAGGGGTTGCAAAAGTCCACCAGGACGCTGACGCTGAGCTTTCACCTTCTGGCACGTCAGACATCGAGGGATGAAGCGTGCAATATAATTCTTCATGCCAGGCCGCCACACGATCTGCTTCAGGTCATGATACATCTTGTTGTTGTCAGGATGACCAGATGTGCTGGACTCGTGAGCAGGCAAATACTATCCAGCAAATCAGGGACATCGGGAACACATAGGCGACTTCGGAAATGTAGAACATCGTCAGAGATAGAGAAATCTGGGAGAGTACCAAGTTCGACCTGTCGGTGAATGCGCTGGAGTGCGGGGTCAGATGGCTGCAGATCCTTCACCTGTTCTACCCATAACGGATAAGAGACTCCTCCTTGACCTCCAGGTGAGAAGGATATGTCCATCCGCTCGAGGTCATCAATCAGGGCCGCGAGAGAAGCTGACATGGGTGCACAGGCGGCAACTGAAGCCTGACGACTCAAAGCATCCGCTACTGAATTGGCTTTCCCGGGCACATAAGTGAGCTGCAGGTCATAATCTGCTATGAATTCCAGCCATCGCCTCTGACGAAGATTAAGATCTTTCTGAATGAAAATATACTTCAAATTCTGATGGTCGGTAGTGACGCCAAAGCTTCAAAGCAAACACTACTGCAGCGAACTCCAGATCATGAGTGGGGTAGTTGCGTTCATGGATCTTCAACTGCCTCGACCCATAAGCAATAACACGATCTTCTTGCATCAGGACACAACCCAAGCCCACTCCGGAAGCATCGGTATAAACTGAAAAGTCCAACCCTTCTGAAGGAAGAGCTAAAACTGGCGCTGAACACAAACGTTGCTTCAATTCAAAAAAGGCATGCTCACACTGTTCTGACCACTCAAATCTAACATGTTTTTGAGTTAGTCGTGTCAGGGGGGCAGCAAGAGAGGAGAAATCATTGACGAAACGTCGGTAATAGCCCGCCAAACCAAGGAAACTGCGAATCTCAGTAGGGGTAGAAGGCTGCTTCCAGTCTATAACAGCAGAGACCTTGGAAGGATCAACGGAAAGCCCGTCGCCGGAAATGACATGCCCCAGAAGGCAACCCGATCCATCCAGAACTCACATTTCGCCAATTTGACATAGAGCTGGTGTTGACGAAGAGTGGAGAGAGTGATTCTAAGATGTGTTGCATGCTCCTCACGAGTCTTGGAGTAGACCAAGATATCATCAATGAAAACAATGATGAACTTATCCAGGTAGTCGCGGAAGACACGGTTCATCATATCCATGAAAGCCGAAGGGGCGTTAGTCAACCCAAAAGACATCACCAAAAATTTAAAGTGTCCATACCGAGACCGGAAGGCTGTCGTGGGAATGTAGGATTCCTTGATCTTCAGTTGATGGTAACCCGACCTGAGATCTATCTTGGAAAAGACGGTACTGCCTTTGAGCTGGTCAAATAGGTCATCCACACGCGGGAGGGGGTACTTATTCTTGATGGTTACCTTATTCAGGTCCCGGTAGTCGATGCACAATTTCATGGATCCGTCTTTCTTTTTAACGAAGAGAACGGGGGCTCCACAAGGAGAAGAGTTGGGACGAATGTACTCATGCTCAAGCAACTCATCCAATTGCGATCTAAGCTCCTCTAGTTCTCGGGGTGTCATACGGTATGGAGCTTTAGATAATGGGCGCGTTCCAGGCTCTACATCGATGGAGAACTATACTTCACGATCAAGAGGCATTCCAGGTAACTCGGCGGGAAACACGTCAAGGAACTCTGAAGCAATCGGGATATACTCAAGTTGGGGTACAACAGCATCTGAATGTGAAGCATAAACAAAGCAAGCAAAGCATTCCTGGCTAAAAAGTCGAGAGGCGCGCACAGCCGAAATTACCTGCAGGTGACTGCGGGTGGTCTGAACATGAACGTTGTAGTCTTTGTCATTGATACTGAGATTGACCCTCTTTGCCACACAGTCCAGTTTTGCTCGATACGCGACCAGCCAGTTCATACCCAAGATTACGTTGAATTCTGTCATGTCCAGGACTATGAGATCGGCGACGACTTGTAGTTCACCGAGCAGTATCGGACAATTGAGAATGCCTATAGTAGACAAGTGCAAATGACCGGGCACAGAAATCTCGAAAGGGACATCAAGTGGCGAAGTAGGCCAACTATGGAGATCCATGATATGACGCGCTATAAAAGAGTGAGATGCCCCAGAATCGAATAGGATTTGCATCCACTTGTTTTTGACCCTAAAACTCCCTATAAATGAATATTACAAGCGCATTCAAGATCTTTTGACATTAAGACAGGTAATGAAAAGATGCAGGAAATTTAAAAATTCACATAAAACATACCAGAGATGACGGAGGTAGAAGCGAGCGCCTCACCCTGAGTGGTGACGTTCAGCACAGCCTTGCCCTTATCTTGGGCACCAGGAATAGTCTGCAGGGGTTGAGCGGGGATCGGGCTTTCCTTCATGGGGCAATCTTTAATCTGATGTCCAAACTGCCCACATCTGAAGCAGGTATTCAGCTTGCGGCGGCAATCACTCACCAAGTGGCCCGACTTCTTGCAGTAAGTACAGACGGAGGAGGCAGAGGCAAGCGTAACCTGGGGCTGTTGGGCGGGCACAACCATCTTCTGCTTCTTCAGGAGGTATCGACAGACGAGGACGGTATGGCCAACTTTGTGGAAGTAGGCACACACCTCCTGAGACTTGGGACCTTGCTCATGAGGTGGAGCACTCTTGCGCTTGTGGTCACGTACAGCGGCATTGCTCGTACCATGCTGAAATTTCTTGGCAGTGCGATCCATCTCAATAGCTTCAACCTTCAAGGCAGCTCCAACAGTCTCGGCGTAGGAGGTGGCACCATGGGCTACCACATGCTGGCGAAAATCGTGTCGGAGGCCCTTCACGAACCGGCTGATCTTCTTGGACTCATCAGACACGAACTCTGCGGCAAGGAGAGATAGACGAGAGAACTCTATCTCATATTCAGTCACGGTTCTGCCAGGCTGCTGAAGGGACAGGAACCTCTCAGCTAACTTGTCTCGCTCCACGGACGAAAGAAACTTTTCCATGAGCGCATTCTTGAACTGCTCCCAGGTCATAGCGGAAGAGTTGGGGAGACTGCGACGTTGAAGCCACCAGGTGTATGCATCCTCGGTCAGCTGGTAGGCCGCAAGATGAACCTTGTGTGCCTCAGGAACACCGGCATACTCGAAGTGATTTTCCATCTGGGAGAGCCACTCTGAGATGACGAAGAAATCACGACTGTCATTGAAGGACGGCGGATTCAGCCTCTTGAACATCAGCGTATCTGCCATTGCTACAGGAGGAGAAACCAGACCTGTCATGAGCGGGACCGCAAGGGTGTCAGTAAGCAAGCCAGTTCCTGAACCAGGTACAAGAGGGGTGGTTCCAAGAGCGGCGGTAGCAGTGACTCCAGCTATCCCTGCACTGCCAGAATCAGGAGCTATGTCAGGAGTTTGACGATCTTCCTCTAAGCGAGTGAGACGCTCGAGAATCTGCCTCAACAGCTGGGCAGTGGCATCTACAGGAGCTGCCCTGGCAGGAGGGGTAGCCTTTTTGCGCTGAGATCGCTTAGGGGTCATCTAGCAAGGGACACAAGGAAACGAGTAAGAGAAACAATCACGTCAATCATTAGATATTAAGGAACAACAGGTTCTAGCATTTTGATACTGTCGAATACATAAATCATATATTAGTTACATCATTTTCATTGGACAACTCTAGGTGATGCTTAATGACAAGAAATCACATGCAATGTCAAGCAATTTACAAATCCATGTGTGTACGATCATCATCTGTTGTTCTTGACTTAACATTTGTGTAATGAGTTATGTTATGCATGTAATGCAATTATGTCTAAAATGCATTCCTACTGTGAGAAACAAACCAAAGTAAGCCGGAAGCGGTTTAAACTGAAACTTTATTATCCAAAAAGCGTATCTATTACAAAGGTATGGCCTCCCTTATATAGAATGGAGGAGAAAAGAGAGAATACAAATAAGAGATGTGGGACTAAAAATTTACATGACACAAGCGGACTGTACAGACACAAACCGCACAAGCCGCGCGGTTAGACAAAAGAGCTAACCGCTCGGCAACTGCCAGAGAGAGAGAGAGATCGCCATGTGAGACCGCTAGATCGCCCGGTCTCCAAGTCGCCAGTGACAAACCGCTAGACCGCTTGGACCACAGACAACAACACACAGCAACCAACCTGCTGAAGCCAGACCGCCAGACCGCCCGGTCATCAACCCGCAAAGCCAGACCGCCAGACCGCCAGACCGCCCGGTCACCAACTCCAACACTCCCCCTCAAGCTGGAGCATATATACCGATCATGCCCAGCTTGTCACAAATATGGAAAAAACGAGGCGGATACTGGCTTGGTGAAGATGTCAGCCAGCTCTTTCTCAGAAGTGACGAAGGGAGTGTAAATTTGTTCCTTAAAAATCTGTTCACGAATGAAATGACAGTCGACCTCAATGTGCTTGGTTCTTTCATGGAAGACTGGATTTTTGGAGATGTATATGGCAGCCTTGTTGTCACAGAACATAGGTAGAGGATGGTTGTAGACCTCTCATAAATCCAGCATGAAAGCCCGTAGTCATTTTAACTCACAAGTGGTCGATGTCATACTCTGATACTCTGCTTCAGCACTGGACCTGGAAACAACAAACTGCTTCTTGCTCTTCCAGCTTACCAGATTTCCCCCAACAAAGGTGCAGAAATCGGAGGTAGACTTGCGATCCCCTTTGTCATCAGCGTAGCTCGCATCTGAGTATGCTTCAACCCTCAGATGACCATTCTTCTGAAAGAGTAATCCTTTCTCAGGGGCTGCTTTGACATACTCCAAGATCCGCAAGGCAGACTGAAGATGGCACTCTCTGGGTGCTTGCATGAATTGACTCACCTTGCCCACAGCATAGGAAATGTCGGGCCTGGTCACTGTGAGATATATGAGCTTGCCAACTAGACGCCTGTACCGCGTAGTATCTGAAAGAAGAGGCGAATCATCTGCCCAGGTTTTGTCTTCTCCAATAGCCATAGGGTATCGGGCAGGTTTGGCTCCAGTAAATCCTGCTTCTTTTAGAAGGTCAAGGACATACTTACGCTGGGAGAGGACTAAGGAGTTGAGCTTCCGAAAGATTTTGATCCCCAAGAAGTACTTCGGAGAGCCCATATATTTTGTGACCAGATGTTGACGAAGATGCCGCTTTGTCAAGCCTACCCCTTCCTGGTCATTGCCAGTGAGAAGAATATCATCAACATACACAGCCAGAACAACCAGCCCCGAGGATGTTTTGCGAATAAATAGAGAGTGATCGACAGAGCTGCGCGCAAAACCAACGGCAGCCACAATGCTGTTGAACTTGTCAAACCAAGCTCGAGGGCTCTGCTTGAGACCATAGATTGCCTTCTTCAGTCGGCATACTCGTGTCTCCCCTTGAGCAACATACCCAGGAGGTTGCTCCATGTAGACGGTCTCCTAAAGATCACCATAAAGGAAGGCATTCTTAACATCCAGCTGGGAAATCGGCCAATCTTTATTGACCGCCACAGAGAGGACCCGTATAGTGCTGAGACGAGCCACGGGAGAGAAGGTGTCAAAGTAATCAACCGCATAGGTCTGAGTAAAGCCCTTAACAACAAGACGAGCCTTATAACGGTCCACAGTGCCATTCGGGCTAAATTTGACCACAAAGACCCAGCAACAGTCAACAACCTCAGTGCCGAAGGGAGGAGGAACAAGAGTCCAGGTACCCCGCTCCGTCAGGGTCGCAATTTCCTCATCCATGGCCATCTTCCAGTAAGGAATAACAAGGGCCTCCTGGTAGGAACGAGGTGTGGCAGTGGCAGAGATAGCAAGCGCAAAGGCCCTGCGAGAAGAAGTAAGGCGACCATATGAAACAACAGCAGCAAGGGGGTGTAGGGTACACGTCCGCACCCCTTTGTGAAGAGCTACAGGAAGATCCAGGTCGTCGGGTTCCTCGGCATCCAGAGCATCCGTGGCAGAGAGAGCTGGCCCGGGAGGAGAGAGCGACGGCAGCAGAGATGAGGGAGATGGAGGCGGAGAGAGAGGAGTGGACGGAGATAGAGTAGGGGTGGATATCGATGGAGGAGACGAGGGAACGAAGGGAATAACAGGGGAATAAGAGACTGGGGGAAGAGAAGTGGAAGCTTGGGGAAGAGAAGAGGAGTCATCCGAGACTGGGGGAAGAGAAGTGGAAGCTTGGGGAAGAGAAGAGGAGTCATCCGAGAAGTATGAGGCATTCTCGAAGAAGGTAACGTCAGCGGAGACGAACTGCTGACGAAGAACAGGGTCAAAGCAACAGTAGCCTTTCTGAGTGGTGGAGTACCCCAGAAAGACACATTTAGTGGAGCGAGGGGAGAGTTTATCACGGGTGGCAGATGGGACATGCACAAATGCAGTGCACCCAAAGATTCAGAGAGGGAGAGGAAAAGGCTCCTTGCCCGGATACAGTATGGAGAATGGGGTTTTCCCGTGGAGAACTGAGGAGGGAATGCGATTGA
This sequence comes from Platanthera zijinensis, assembly GCA_039513925.1. Lineage (NCBI taxonomy): Eukaryota > Viridiplantae > Streptophyta > Magnoliopsida > Asparagales > Orchidaceae > Platanthera > Platanthera zijinensis. Next base: position 17,717,312 of record CM077098.1, read on the forward strand.
TGAGGTAGCAGGCAAGGAAAACAACATAGCCCCAATATGAGCGAGGGACATGCATCTGAGTCATCAATGTGCAAGCCGCGCGGACAGGGAGGTCCCACAATCAGGAGGGAAGGATCGAGTCCTCTGATACCATGTGAGAAACAAACCAAAGTAAGCCGGAAGTTGTTTAAACTGAAACTTTATTATCCAAAAAACATATCTATTACAAAGGTATGACCTCCCTTATATAAAATGGAGGAGAGAAGAGAGAATACAAATAAGAGATGTGGGACTAAAAATTTACATGACACAAGCGGACTGTACAGACACAAACCGCACAAGCCGCGCGGTTAGACAAAAGAGCTAACCGCTCGGCAACTGCCAGAGAGAGAGAGAGATCGTCATGTGAGACCGCTAGACCGACCGGTCTCCAAGTCGCCAGTGACAAACCGCTTAGACTGCTTGGACTACAGACAACAACACACATCAACCAACCTGCTGAAGCCAGACCGCCCGGTCATCAACCCGCCAAGCCAGACCGCCAGACCGCCCGGTCACCAACTCCAACACCTATGAATGTTTATGAGTGGATACACATGCCATGTTAAGCGCTCATATCACTTAACATGTCATGCATATTATGATTCTAATGTCAACGCACTTGAAAATATTAAATCGCCCATATAATTTAATATTCGCAAGCGGTGTATAGCCTAGTGGAAATTCATATGCACAAAAATGTTAAGTTTGCCCATAACCCCTTAACATTCGTGTGCATACTAATCATAATTATGAGTGAGTGTGTGCGATGTCTCAGCCACGAACAACAAATAATGACAGGTTGAGTGAGATATGATACATGTACATGTATTTACATAATAGAAATTAAAATACTTGAAAATTTCAAAATACTGCATTTTTAAGAGCTAACCTCCCTATGATACCAACTGTCACGACCCGTCTCGACAAAGGTGAGAGTGTGCTTCGGGCGGGCCGTGATGTCACAGGCATGGGTGGAAAGGAACCATGTTTGCTAAGGCGGATACTGTGATATTGAAAATAGTTTTAGAAATAGTTATTTTGTTTGAACAATTTATTGAGTATAAATGTACAGAAGCACTTAAAGTTTTAAAACAGGGAGAATTAATGCACATGTATTTCCTTGTAAAATTTAATGCTACACACGGTGCTGAAACAGAAGTAAATGCAATAATAAGAGTAGTAGAAATGTTATAAATAAAATGATCTAATACATCAAAAATATTCTAGGAGTTGTCAATGATACAAAAGAAAATGTCTTACTATAACTAGTACATGATAAACAAACAGACAATAAAGGAATCAAATACATAGAACCTGATGCAGACAACTACAAATGAAAAACCTCTAAGCAAAGCTGAAGCTGAACGAGAAGTAGCTCAGGGAGCAGGCGGCGCAGTCACGAATCCTAAGGCAAATTCAAGACAGAAGGAAAATGCCTTAAAATTTAAGATTTAAACAAGAGCAAGTTAATTAATTAAAATGAGAGCAAATACAAGCAGACATATTCGAATACTGATATATCTTGTACAAAGCTACCAAACATATCAAAAACCTGGTCAAACAGACATATCTGAAATATTAGCCTACTCCGGAGTATAGCCTAAAAATTATATATGTAATATGTTGTAAGTCGCGATCGATGAAGTGTGTAGGTACTATAGCGGGCGCACATGGCTCACGATCAGATCTTAAGTGCAAGTCTTATCGGAAAAGTATTCCTGCTTGCCGTGACCATGCCAGCAGACAGATGCCCAGTTAAACGCTACAATTCAGAGATTTGCTTACAACTACGGATTTGTCTTATAGTTTCATACTTAGGTGATTGCATATCATATTTTGTTATGTCAACATTTTTAGAGTTCAGAATTTTGTAAAAAAAAATTATTTGTAAAAGAACAGGTTTCCATATTAAATCTAAAGTTTTGCAAGTGAGAGGGGGTTCTCGACTTGCCTTAAAGTGACGTCGAAAATGCTCGCGACAGCCAAGTGGCGCAAGCGAGGTTAAAAGCTCTAACTACAACCTGTTCGATATCAAAAATGCATTCCAAAACACGTTTTTATGTCATCACATGCGTTTGATAATTGCTCCACATAAAGGAGAGGGGTTTAAGAATTTACCTCCCTCGAGAGTGAGGGGAGAAGAGACTACCGCGAGGGATCGGGAGTTTTGGCGGCGTTGGGAAGCGAAAATCCCAAGCTTGGCGCGATTCCACCACCTAAGTCCAACGAGCGGCACCTGAAATACAAACAGAACTGAAATTAGTTGACTTTACGACAACCCAAGGGGGACTGACGAAATTACGTCAATCGGAGGGCGGAAATCCTCCAAAAAAAAAATTAAGACAAACAGAAAATGAGGGATTGATGAAATTCCTTACCCAAGGAGTCCAGATTTGGGCTCAGAAATCCACGAAGAGGGGTTTCGAGCGAAACCCTAGGAGTCCCTCACGAAATCCACCGGCCGGAAAGAGTAGGAGCTAGGGTTGTCGGAGAAGAAATGATGTCCTTGCCCTCACTGGCCGGAGAAGGAGAAGAGGAAGGGAGGAAGAAATTTCTGTCGGCCCCTCTTAGGAAGCAGTCGGCCAAGAGAGGGATTGTGCGGGAGTTGCCGACCAAGGGGAGCACCGGAGACGTTGGGGAAACAAGAGGATGAGGCGCCGGGCCTGGAGGAAGGTTACGACACGACAGTCCGGCAACCCCTTCGAGAGCCTAAGCAGCGTTCGTCAAACGGACGCCGTTGATGCCTACATCGATGTCACCACACATGTTCCCGGCTTGTAGGCAGACCACTACTTGGGAACCTTCCTTGTCGGCCTACGGTTGCACATCTGAGCCCGCCTACGGTTGCATGATCCGACTACGGTTACTTGAGCTATGGAACAAGCTCGCTACATCGAAGAGGATTTTGTCATCATGTCCTCCAGCCCGACACTCCACTCCATCAGCGCATCCTCTTCTACCCGCACAGGCTCATTCAAGCCACTGACACCTACGCTTCTTCTTCCGGTCGAACCCTTTACATCCCCAGGCCGGCCTCCACCACGACCTCTTGTAGCGCCTCCCCGAGCCAAGATACTTGTGCATAGGATCTATCAGGCCGAGTATTTGGACCTCCGCGGCAAGGGCCTTTAAAATTCCCTGGAAAAGTCCTTACACCCCTACTTATATATGCCCGAACAAAGACTTCAAAATGCTCCTTGGGGGCAAAGATAACAACATCAACATAGCTGACTTAGAGGCTTTCGAGCTAGATGAGGACGACCTCGACCTGACCCCACCAACTCTTCTCCACCGCCTCAAGGTCTCCTATTACTCAATTTGAGGCATGATTGTGTCGTGTACCATGAAGTTGGAGGATTTCCTTCGCGACCGTTTAGTTGTTCTCACGATTGACATGTTGGAGTCTTATGTGATCTAGAAGTAATCAAAGAATTAGTATCACTGCCAATGTAATATGAGCTTATGGGGTTGCACAAAAGAGAAATTGGATAAATGATCGGGGTGGCTCTACTTAAATGAGATATGAGTGAAGAGTCAAGCTTGGAATGAATGAGAGAGAATCTGTGTCGGTCAGACTCTATGTCGACATGGTGATATCGACTTGAGATCAAGTCGACATAGTGTATGTAGACTTGATAGTCTGCCGACAGAACTATGTTGAATGGACAATGTTGAGTAGATTGACTGTCGATATAATGTACAACGGCTAGACCAAGTCTGTGTCGACTAGACAATGTTGACTAGACATCTAGTCGATAAAGTGTATATCGAATAGACTATATCTGTGTCGACGGGACTGTGTCGGCTAGATTGGTTGTCAATATAATGTATATTAATTAGACCAAGTCTGTATCGACTGGGTAGTCACTCTGCGTCAACTAGAGTTCTAGTCGATATAATGTATATCAACTTGACTGCTTATCGACTGGCCAGAGATTGTATCGACTAGAAATTAAGTTTGTCTGAACTATGTCGACCAGACATCAAGTCGATATAGTGTATATCGACTTGATGACTTATCAACATAGGATGTTTGTCGACTAGAAAGTCTATCATGTAGACTTTAAGTCAATATAAAGTATATCGACTTGGTTGTCTGCTGACTAAGACTTTGTCAACTAGACATTAAGTCGATATAACGTATATCGACTGAACTTTAATTCGATATAGTATATATCGACTAGACATAAAGTCGACATAGTGTCTGTCAACTGGATTTCGGGCCTGTACAGTGTGCATCGACTAGACATCTAGTCGATATAGTGTATATCAACTAGACATCAAGTCGACAAAGCCAGAGACATGTTTTTCTCAATTTTAAATCCTGAACCGGTTCAGCACATAATATTAGATTACTCCTATTGTGCCGAAACCTGGTTCACTAATAATTATACATATATATATACAGAATAACATATATAAGCTCATGTTTTTTTAAGCCTAAAAAAACTTGAGTTGATTCTCGCACAATATATGTAGGAATTTGGCAAATAATATATGCATTTTGTAGCCAAGAACGAGATCTATAACTTTCATGTTGAACATTATTTCAAAATTTGCACGGTTTGGCCGGAATCTCGTCCGAAAGGTTGCTAGCTCGAAATGAATATAATAATAATAAATTTCAAAATTCGAGCCAAACCTTTCATGCCAGATTCCGGCTAAACCGTGAAAATTTTAGAAAAATATTCAACATGAAAGTTGTAGATCTCGTTTTTTGCTATAAATGCATATATTATTTGCCTAATTCCAACATGAATTGTGGGAGAACCAATTCAAGTTTTTTTAAACTTAAAAAAGCTTGAGCTTATATATTCCAAACCCACATATATATATATATGTATATATGTATATATATATACATGTATATATATACATGTATTGTATATACAATGCATACATGTATATACATACATGTATATACATGCATGTATATACATGTATGTATATACATGCATGTATATACATGTATGTATATACATGCATGTATATACATACATGGAATATACATGTATGTATATATACATGTATTGTATATATATACAATACATACATGTATGTACATACATGTATACAATACATGTATATACATATATATATACAATACATACATGTATTGTATGTATATACATGTATATACATACATGTATATATACATACATGTATATACATGTATATACATATATACAATACATGTATATACATACATGTATGTATATACATCAATACATGTATATACATACATGTACATACATGTATGTATATACATGTATTGATGTATATACATACATGTATGTATATACATGTATTGTATATATATATATATCTCTACTATTATACGAAAACTACTCTTTGGTGAAACATTGCCTGATGTCCCTATATTACCCTTATAGTTGTATTCATAATTACACAGTTATACCAAACTTTATATTTGTACATTATAAAGACTATCTTTTTAGGTAATTACACAACTTTACAATATTAAAATACAAAATATTAAAACACTAGATACCCTAAACATATTGTCTCTAGCTAGGAATGTCAAGAGAAAGATTAATGTTTTAACGTTAAAATATAATTTGTTTTACAAAATAAAAATTGTATTCTTGATTTATATTTTTTTACGGTCATTTTGAATACTCATATGTATATGTTGCGGGTTGGGCGGAGCCAGCTGCGGACGGGCGAAGCCCGTCGTCGCCGGTCAGGTACTGTCGCGCGAGGCTATAGGGGCGGGTCGCCACCCACGAAAAATGTCGCCGCCCCCGACAAATGTCGCCGTCCACGACAAATGTCACCGCCCACGGCAAATGTCGTGGCCCACGGCAAATGTCGCGGCCCACGACAAATGTCGCCGCCCACGACAAATGTCGCCGCCCACGACAAATGTCGCCCCCATGACAAATGTCGTCCTCATGACAAATGTCGCACTACTGGCGAATGTCGCATCCCGGCGAATGTCGCACCCCGCCGAATGTTGCACCCCGCCGATTGTCCCACCCCCGCCGAATGCCCCGAGGGCCGAAGGCCCATGCCTGTCACTTGTATATATATATATAATTTCAGTTCTAGGGTTAAGTTATTGTAACTATTCTCAGCCCTTTCAGAAAAGTTAAGAATGGTGATCCCGGTGGCAGCTTCCTTTTGCGAACTCGAACCCTAGCCCTTACTATACTCTCCTGTAATCAAACCTAGAGTCTGTTTACTAAGCTGTAGCGCTGGGAGAAGTAGTGGTGGGAAGTAGTGGTGCAGGAATCAGTTGTTTTGCAGTGTTGAAAATTTTTTCATGAAACTGTTTGAAAAACTGTATTTGCAGTGTTGTGTGAAATAGTGGTGCAGAATTAAACAGTAATAAAAATTAAACAGTAATAAAAATTAAACAGTACGCATAATTTACGGTATTCAACTTAGAATTAAACAATTTGCTGATATAAATATTTGCGATAAATATAATTTAAATAAATGACGGTCTCTTTTCTCCAACGCAAACAAATATCATCTGCAAAAGAGAATTACGCTAGGTTAGATAAATTTAATATAAAATAAGTAATTTATTTGCTAAACTACATATGTTTGAATTGTACCCGTGAGCATTCTCTAAATGGTCCGCAATGAATTCTCTTAAATCAGACATCTCAGGTGCACCTGTCCCCTCATGTATAACTTGCTCTACGCTCGGAGCTGTGATCTTGTCGGTTCGTCGACGTTGTGCCCTATGTTTGTATACCTTTGGATGCACGAAGCTCTCATCAAGATCACATGCTTTAAACTCTAGATCAACCCTACACGGATGCCTTATGTAATTATGGAGGGCCATTATAGCCACCACAATTATGCATTACTTTGAAAATGAGTATTATGGCATCTTCCTAAGGATACGCTATTTATTTTTCCATACGTCAAAGCTTCGTTCGATAACAGCACGTGGAGATGAGTGCGCTTGATTAAATATTTCACGACGATCTTTAATAGGCCGATCGCCTTGAGCAAAACCTGCAAAGTGATATCTTGTTTCTAGGAATGATTTCAGACGACCTGTTTCTAATGGATAACCAACATCAACCAGATAATATTTCTCTGTATTGAAATGATTGATTATAATAAAATTTTAAATATTAAGTGTTAAATAATAAACATTCATTATAAATGTGGTGAGATATTTACTAGGAGGGGCATATGGAAATTTACACCTTCTATCTCACACAACTCGATGATAAATATGATTATCATGAGCTGAACCCTCCCATTCAGGTACAACATATATAAAGCACATATTGAAATAACGCATTGCCATTATATTTTGAGTCGTTGATCCATGTCGGTCAATATTTGCGACTTGCTCATGTACCAGAAAGCAAGCATCTACATGTGTCTCATCAATTGCTCAAATGCAGTCCTTGAAATATAGCATGTATCTTCCATCATTTTCAATATAGGCGGGAATATATCTGAACTGTGAATCAGTAGGAGCTATGATATGCATTTAAAGGTGTGTCAGTGCACGTAGCCCTTTCTCGAAATATCTACTAGTTTTTTTGGTTGAATGTTGGAAGCGTTCAGACGTCTTTCTTATAGTTTCATGATGCCCAAGGATGTATAATGTCAATCCAAGACCTCCCGGGTTGTGGTCCTTCTGGATCTTTTTAAATCATATGATTGTTCTAATAAAATCAATAGGTCCAAAAATATTTGTTTGGTCATGCGAAAATTATCGAAAACCCTTCCTGAATGTCCTTCTAATAGCTCTGTCATCCATTTCTCCCCAGTTTACTTTGAAGGCATGCAAGGTATCTTATTAGGAGATGGGAAGACGTATTCACTTATTATCGAAGATATTGTTGCAACAAGATTCTAGTAAATAACAAATCGGCGTTGTCGATTCATTTGGTGAATTAACATGAGCTCTCTGTCATCAATCATAGTTGAAATCAAGTCGTTTTTTACTTCATTTCTATTGTATTTTACCCATAAGGGTATTATTGTCTTTGTACCTTTCTCCCCTACATATATAAGTATGGGGAGTCTCCTTTTATGAATTAATCTAAGTTATTTTCCCTTCTCAACTTGGTATCAGAGGAGAGAGAAAAAACTCGAACCCTAATTTCTCCCGTCGTCGCTCCCTCGTTCTCCTCTCTCGATCTCTTCTTTCGGCCGCCCCCTATTCTGCGATTTTGGTCGCCTCCGTCACGCATGGAGCCCGACGGCTCTCTTGATGGCAGCGAGGCATGCTGAAGGAGCCGGTCGTCTCCTCATGAAGCATCGCCGAATCCCGTTGCCGTCGCTCCGCCGCTCGCTGCTGCCGCACTCTGCTGCCGCCCGCTGAAGCCCCGATCAGCCCGCATCTGCCGCTCGCTGAAGCCCTGATACAGCCCGCATCCGCCGCTCGTTGAAGCCCCGATCCCGTTCTCCCGATCGCGCTCTGTTGTCGCTCGTTGTAGCCCGATCAGCCCGCATCCACCCGATCTGCCTGATCCTGATCCCTCTCTCTGCTACCGCTATCTGCTTGCTCCTCTACCGAATACCGATGCAGTCCTGCTACCGACGTCGCGCCATCACCGATGCTCCAGATCTCGATATGTTGTTGCAGTCAGCCTTCTAATCGTTCCTACCGCTCTTCGTCATGGATGATTCCTCAACTGCAGTTGATTCTACATCCCCGGTGGTCATGACTTCCCCGATGGGTGAACCTCAGCGGCCCTCTGGCCATGCTGGCTCCTTGAAAATTACCATTGTTCCTCTGGATGGAATGAACTACCTCGAATGGTCTCGTGCAGCTAAAGCTGTCACTTAAAACCGAAAACCGAAAACCGAACCGGAACCAAACCAGAACCGCAAAGAACCGAACCGAACCGTTCATGAATTATATGGGTTCTGGTTTGAATTTTTGAACCGTGAACATCATTGGTCCGGCTGTGGTTCTTTCATTTTATTATCCGGACCGAAACCGGAACCGGAACCGCAACATACAAGTCTCAAGCGATTCCAAGATTTTTAGACCCGATCCGAACCGGACCGAAGCAGAACCGAACCGCAACCCGTTTATTATTATAATTTATTAATAATAATAATTTTATTATATTGTTATTTTTTTATAATCCATCTATAATATCTATATTTACTAGTATGAGTGAAACTGACGCAGTTTGATCCAAACAGCAATCATACTAAAAGATGTTGGTTTTGCACTGAACAAAATCACATCATACCAAAACTGTGCAGTGTGGTTTGACATTGGTGCGGTTTGGAGTAAGTTTTTGCAGTACAATTTCGATTTTTACACTATTATATAATGTATTTTCAATTTTACTCATACATTTTCCTGAAATAATTAAAATAACTTGTACTTATTGGCGATGATTGGAAAATCATGACCCCTCGAAGAAAATAATGCGCCACGGTTTCGTCGATTTTACACCGCAATAAATGCACTGCAAACTATGTTGTTTTGCAACCAACGAAATCACTCTACAACCAAATCATTTAGTATGGTTTAAAATCGGCGCGGTTTAAGATCAGTACGGTATGGTGCAATTTTGTGATTTCAGTTTTTAACTTTCAGTGCTACTTACTATATTACATAAAAAAGTAATCACTTGGAGTAATGCAAAACTCCTACACCCGGACCCCGGACTTCGAAGTCCTTGCAAAAAAACCAAACGGATTTACATTTCTCCTCCGATTTTTTATTTTTGACCTCCCCAATTCATTTCGCTAAATTTAGTTTTGGTTCTACTTAGAACCGATTGGAACCGGACCGAACCGCATAGAACCGCATAGAACCGCATAGAACCGGACCGAACCGTTAGTGGCCGGTTTGGTTTTGATTCTTGTGGAACCGTAACCGGAACCGTTGACATGACGGTTCTAAAAATTATTCTGGAACCAGAACCAGAACCGGAACCGGTCAAACCAAATAAGGTTTTGGTTCTAATTTAAAGAACCGTTAACTTAGTGGTTCGGTTCACGGTTTTAGTAGAACCGGAACCGTGACAGCTCTACGTGCAGCCCAACATGTTATCCGTAGTCATCAGTTGTTTGGATACATTGATGAAACTAAGGTGCCACCATCTAAGGCCGATTCTTCCTGTCTGCGGTGGGATTCAAAAAATTCACTGGTGGTATCCTGGCTTCTCCATTCTATGTCCCCCAAGGTATACCGCAGTTATATGTTGATGGACTCAGCCTACGAGATCTGGACTCGAGCCCGGGAGACCTATTCTCATATTGGGAACTCCACTCAGGTTTATGAGCTCACCCGTCGTATGTTGCAGCTACGACATAGATCTATGACAGTTTCCACCTACTACTCCGAGTTCGAGCGCATATCTCAGGAGTTGGACTACTTCGACCAGTTTACACCTGCCTGCACTGCCGATGCAGTCCTGTTGCAGAAGCGGGACGAACGGTTCCGCCTACATGTGTTCTTGATGGGTCTAGGGATGGAGCTGGATATGGTTCGCACCAATATTCCTCATCGGTCTCCGCTTCCATCTCTCCGTGAGACCTTCAGTATGATTCTTGGCGATGAAGACCGTCATTGTTCTCTCAGCACCGCGGCTCCTCTTCCAGATCGCTCTGCCTTTACGAGTACTGGGCGTATTGGCTCCAATCATACCAGCACGGTTCCCACGTACGCTCATTGTGGTCGTCGGGGCCATTCTCGTGAAGTGTGCTTCAAGCTTCATCCTCACCTTTCTCCACCTGGATATGTCCGTGGGCGTGGACGGGGTCGTGACCCTGGACGTGGTGGATCCCTCCAGACTGGTACCCGTTCTCATGATACTGCTTATTCCACAGAGATACAGGAGGGTCCTCCCGGTCAGCTCCCGGATCACTTCACCACATCAGAATTAGATGTTGTGCGACGCCTGCTTCACTCTCAATCTACTCTTACTCCGAGTGGTACTTCTTCTTTGTTTGCTACTACTGCGATGCCCAGTGCCCATGCTGCTGTGTCTCCTCCATCTGAGTGGATCATGGATTCTGGATCTACTGGCCACATGATCGGGTCCTCTACAGGTTTTTCCTCATACACTCCCTTATCTGGTAAGGACAAGGTTGTCTCTGCCAATTGTACTTTGTCTCCTATTGCTGGCAAGGGTCTTTTTTCATGTTCCCCTTCTCTTCCTCTCTCTTCCGTATTGCATGTTCGTTCATTTCCCTGTAGTATACTCTCTATTAGCAACCTTACTAAATCTCTTAACTGTTATGTAACCTTTTTCTCTGATTCTTGTATTTTTCAGAAACTAGGTACGAAGCGGATACTTGGCAGTGGTAGGAATCGTGGCGGTCTGTACTACCTGGATACTACACCATCATCTCTTGCCCTTTCTTCTTCAGCTGCTACTGCTACTGATGCTCACCGCTGGCACTTGCGCTTTGGTCATCCGTCTCCCGTTTATCTTCAGAAACTGTTTCCTGCTTTATCTCAGTTTATTTCTAGTTTGAAATGTGATGTATGCGTTATGTCTAAACATGTTCGTCATTCAACATCTCATTTAACTTCTCCTAGTAGTACTTCTTTTGTTGTTATACATTCTGATGTCTGGGGACCTTCCCCGATTGTCTCTTTAACTGGCTATAGATGATTTGTTACCTTTATTGACTATTTTTCTCGCACTACGTGGGTTTATCTTTTGAAGAAGAAAGGCGAATTTGCTTCTGTTTTTCAAAATTTTCATAAGATGATACAAACACAGTTCAATGGAACCATTCGTGTTCTTCGGAGCGACAATGGGGGGGAATATGATGATCGGGGTGAGTTTGGAGCCTACCTCTCAAGACATGGCATCATCCACCAAACCACGTGTGTTTACACTTCCACCCAAAATGGTGTGGTTGAACGCAAAAACAGGCATCTTCTTGATGTTGTCCGTTGTCTCCTCATCTCCATGCACCTTCCGAAACCCTATTGGGGTGATGTCATCCTGACGGCCACTCATCTTATCAACCGTCTTCCTTCACGAGTTCTTGCGTATTCTATTCCTCCAGCCCGTCTGTCCTCTACGACTGTTGTTCATACCTCTTCTCTTCCACCCCGCGTGTTTGGGTGTGTTTGCTTTGTTCATGTTCACCAGCCACTTCATGACAAGCTTGATCCCCGAGCTATCTGTTGTGTTTTCCTTGGTTATTCTACCACCACCAAGGGGTACCGGTGTTATCACCCACCCTCCAGACGTACTTACTGTACTATGGATGTGACGTTTCGTGAAGACGAATCTTATTACTTAGCTTCGAATCCCTCTTGTCGTCAGGGGGAGGAGGATTATGATGGTATTGGTTCCGTTCCCCTTCCTATTGTTCCTCCTGTGATTGGTACCGCTCATATACCCTCCACTATACCATCCACTACAGATATCCTGCATATACCTTCCCTTATACCATCCTCTCCAGATATCTCTCATATACCCCTTTCCCATCAACCGTCTCTCATCACGCCGCTACCTCATGTTTATCATCGTCGAAAATCAGGTGAACAGCCCGTCATTGCTCCGCTGTTGTCGATGCTGTCTTTGGACCCAGATCCTGATGCTGATTTACATGTTCCTATTGCTCAGCTAAGAGGTAAGACCCGATGTACCGAACACCCCATTTCTAACCATGTTGCTTATAATCATCTCTCTAAGCCTCATCAGTCTTTTATATCCTCCTTGTCCGAGATCTCTATTCCTAAGACATGGCAGGAGGCACTTGACATTCCAGTGTGGGCTCAAGCAATGAAGGAAGAAATGTCCGCTCTGGAGAAGAATCACACATGGGATATCATCCCTCTCCTTCCTGGCAAGAAACCCATTGGTTCACGATGGGTCTTCTCAGTCAAGCAGAATCCGGATGGGAAAGTCGAACGATATAAGGCCCGGTTGGTTGCTCGTGGTTATACCCAGACTCAGGGGATTGATTACCAAGAGACCTTTGCACCTGTTGCAAAGATGGACTCTATACGTGTGATCATATCTTGTGTTGTGACTTTAGATTGGAAGCTTCATCAACTGGATATCAAAAATGCGTTCTTACACGGTGACCTCGAGGAAGAGGTGTACATGGTCTTTCCACCAGGCTTTGTGAGGAAGGGACAAGAAGGCCTTGTCTGTCGCCTATGGAAGTCCTTGTATGGGCTAAAGCAGTCCCCGAGGGCATGGTTTGGTAGATTCCACAAGGCCATGATCCAGTTTGGCTACAAGCAGAAACACTCGGAGCATACCTTGTTTGTCAGGAGGAATGAAGGGAAAATTGTTGTTCTGATTGTCTATGTTGACGACATCGTGATCACAGGAAATGACACGGATGAAATCTCCAAGTTGAAGGGCCGTCTCTCAGCTGAGTTCGAAGTGAAATACCTGGGAAGGCTACGTTATTTCCTAGGAATTGAAGTGACCCGTTCTGACAAAAGTATTTTTATCTCCCAACGCAAGTATGTGTTGGACCTGCTAACGGAGACCGGTCTGCTCGGTTGTGCTCCTGCAAACACTCCTATGGAGGAGAACCATAAGATCGATGAGGATAGCAATGGTGATCGTACAGATTCCTCTAGTTATCAAAGATTAGTGGGAAAGCTCTTATATCTCTCACATACTCGCCTCGACATTACATATGTTGTTAGGATCCTGAGTAGGTACATGCATGCCCCAAGGGTCAGACACAAGGAGGCAGCTTACCGTGCCCTCCGGTATTTGAAGAAGTCCCCAGGACGGGGGATAATGTTCTCTAAGAACAATCATTTGTCGATCGATGTTTTTACTGACGCTGACTGGGCTGGATGCCACGATGACCGAAAATCTACAACGGGTTATTGCACTTTCATTGGAGGAAATCTGGTCACATGGCGTAGTAAGAAACAGAATGTGATGGCAAGATCTAGTGTCGAGGCTGAGTACCGGGCAATGTCTCAAGGCCTCTGTAAAGGCATGTGGTTACGTACTCTATTGCAAGATTTGGGGCTTCAGGAGGAAGCACCCATATCCCTGTACTGTGAAAACAAAGCTGCCATCAACATAGCACACAATCCAGTTCAGCATGACAGGACTAAGCATGTTGAGGTGAATCGGCATTTCATCAAAGATCATCTTGAAAAAGGAAGCTTAGTCACACCCTTCGTTCACTCCAGAGACCAGATGGCCGACATCTTCACCAAGAGTCTAGGTTCCGATGTCTTCACCGATGATACTCATAAGCTCGGAATGACGGATATCTACCGTTCGACTTGAGGGGGAGAGTTGAAATCAAGTCGTTTTTTACTTCATTTCTATTGTATTTTACCCATAAGGGTATTATTGTCTTTGTACCTTTCTCCCCTACATATATAAGTATGAGGAGTCTCCTTTTATGAATTAATCTGAGTTATTTTCCCTTCTCAACTATCATAACATCGCTATCGTTATTTTGTTCTTCCATAGTGATAACCTAAGCAAAATATAAGTATGGATGTAAACAAAGTAAGGATATTAAAATGAAGCACATGATCCCAAAACTATAAAGTCTTCCATATTAAAATAAGTATGACTTAATAATATGAAATAGTAATAAGAAGGGATGCAATCTCAGTATAAACTCCCAAAATATAAAACAGTAATACAAAACATCTATACCGTATCATTACAAGCTCCCAAAATATGACGCTACAATAATATGAAATGAAGTAGATAATCCCAAAATATGATAATATAAAACTACAAAGCCTTCACTTCAATATGACACTACAATAATATAAAATGAAGTACACGATCCCAAAATATGATAGTGCAAAACTATAAAGCCTTCACTTCAATGATTTCATGTAACGTTTTTTTCAACCACTTCATCTTCCTATCATCTGGGAGATTCATGAAGATTATCCTATTACTGAGATTAATGAAAAACAACGTCGCAAAATCATAGAAGTCAGCATCACCCAATAACTCTGGAAACTTCTCTAGCTCGTGTACAGCTTTACTCAACATAAATATATTAGGAGGAACAATCGGTGCTACAACCGTAAGCCCCACCGAGCGTGTTACGTCCATTAACCCATCAACTCATGCCATCATGACATCTTTTATGACTACTTTTTTATTACCTATCTTTTCATGTCTAACATCTTTTTGAAGTCGACCCAATATCATTTTCTTTGCTTCCACTCGTGCCCCCATCACATTGCATGTGCCCACACTATCAGTCATATTAGAAGTTGTGGTAGTAATACTCTCAACTATATGATCATCGTCATCGAAAATCGACTCGGGTTCAGTAAATATAGGATGTATTTCTCTCATGGATGGGATCCATGATTTTTCTCCTGTAGTAACTACCGAGCTAAACATTTTATCAAGTTTTTCTTCTACCTCAGGTGTTATGCCCGTATATCGAAATTTCGTGGTGGTTGGTAACATCGAAAATGAGGAAAAGCTGGTTAAAAGAATTATACATAATTGTATATAAGTAAAAAAAAACAAAAATGCAAGTCTTAACTATTAGACTCATTAATCCCATCTTGTGTATACTGTTTGTATGTTGTTCTCTACTTAATATATATATCCCCCTTGGACCTCTATTGGAGGCACCAATCATTCCAATATCGTGTAACATGGTATCAGAGGCGGTTTTGGGCATCCTTGCTCGATCCCTTCCAGTGTCGCTTCGTCGATTCCGCTCGCGTCTCTCCGATTCCGCTTCGTCGATCTCGCTCGCATCTCGCCGATCCCGCCTGCGTCCCGCTCGCTTCGTCACCCTCGTCGACTACTCGCCCGCCTGCGACATCACCTCTGCGCGCCTCTGGGCGCATCTGTCGACCGGGACGGAGGCATGCCTCAGAGACGATGTCGCCTGCCGTCGACTTCTGATGCTTCCCGCCTGCCATCGATGAAAATTTCTGTCGTCGGCTTCTCCTGCATGATCTCTTCCGTGGGCTTCTCCCGTTGATCTCTGTCGTCGACTTCTGATGCTCCTGCTGTCGACCTAGATGCTGCGGGTTCCCCTATGCCACTGATCTTTGCTATCGTCCAACATCTCATCTTCCTTTACCGTTGATCTAGGTAATGGGTTCCTCAGTTACGAGCACCACTTAGACGACTGTTCCCTCATGGGATTCTACCAATACTTTTCCTCCTAATGCGAGGCTTGCTACAACTATCCTTACCTCCTCCAACTTCCAACTATGGAAAAAAGGGGTTACTATGTCCCTATCGGGTATCCGACGTATGCACCACCTTACCCGCCTCCCAACTCATGATGTGGGGAGTACAGAGTATGAAGATTGGTATAGTGATGATTGTCGCATCTTTGCTCTTCTCCTGAGCTCCATGGATCCATCCGTTCAGCAAATGTGCAAGAATTGTAACAGCACTAAGAAACTATGGGATACTCTGCATATGATGTTCTCTCAGGCGAACAATCTCTCTCGTCTTGGTGAACTCTTCCCCAAGATAGTTGAGCTGAGACAAGGGGCGCACCCTATCACCGAATACTTCGCGGAATGGAAGGTTCTTGTTGATGAGATATTGGATCTTTGGGAGATCCCCTCTACTAGGGAAGAGCATCAGGCTCAACGTGAGCATCTTGTACTTCTTTGGCTCCTAAATGGACTTGATCCAAACTTCTCGACAATGAAAACTGAAATGCTAGCGAGTCCTTCTACCCTGCGAACTGCTAATGTGTACCATCGTCTGACTAAAGCCAGTTCATCATGTACTCCATCTGCTCTACATATTTCCTCTGGAGAGTCGATGGGTCTTGCTTCTCGGGGTGGAAGAGGAACTAGTCGAGGGGGCCGCTCTGGTCGTGGTCGTGATACCGACACGAGATATTGTACCCATTGCGGGAGTCGAGGCCACACGAAGGATACATGTTGGGTGATTCATATGAAGCCAGAATGGGCCTCCAAACCTCTTCCTTCATCTTGCTCTGCGCACTTGGCCGACTCTACTTCTACACCTCTGAATCCGAGAACTTTTGAAATATCTGAGGTTGAGTTTCGTCGCTTGCAGGCTCTCCAGACTGACTCTCCGAATCATAGTGCTGCTGTGATCCAAACCATTCAGCCTGTTTGCACCTCTCAGTGTCCCGTCCAGTGGTTGGCAGGTTCTGGTGCTTCTGATCACCTGACTAGTACCTCAGGTATCTTACACTCATACAAACCTCATAGTGGGTCTTCAATTACAGTTGCGGATGGATCAACTGTACCCATTGTCGGGTTTGGTAGTTGCAATGTGACACATGACATAACTCTATCCTCCGTTGCTCATGTACCTCAATCTGCTTACAACTTATTGTCAATTAGTAAGCTTACTCATGATTTAAATTGTATTGCTACCTTTATATCTTCTGGTTGCATTTTTCAGGAACAGTCGACGAGCCGTATTATTGGTAGAGGAAAGCTGCGTGGTGGCGTCTATGTTCTGGACGAAGTCTCCCATCTTGTGTGTTCTGCTGCCTCAACCAGATTCTGGTAGGGCTGAGCATATTATTCGAAACTCGGATTTCGCTCGAAAATCGTTTGAAAATTGAGCCGAATCGGAATCGATTAAAATTGATTCGACTCAATTTGAGTCGATTCAATTTGACTCGAATCTGATTTCGAGTCGATTTTGAGCCAGCCCTGAAACGCTCGAAATATGATTCGAATCAACTCGAATTAATTAAAAAAATTATGTATTTATTAATATATTCTTATTTTAAGATTAAAAATAACAAAATATAAACCTAAATAAAAAGAATAAAGGCTTTAAGTGTTTCATTTGCTAAATTTATAGGTTGCCCAATTTTATTTTGAGCAAATTAAGAATAAAACGAAAAATTGCTAAATTTCGAGCCGACCTGATTCGATTTCGAGCCGACTCGATTCGATTTTGAGCCGACTCAATTCGATTTCGAGCCGACTCGAATCGATTTCGAGCCGACTCGGAATCGAGCCATTTCGAGCGACTTGACTCGAAATCAATTTCGATTTCGAGTCGATTTCGAGCCGAGTTCGAGTCGAAAATTTCGATTTCGAGCCGAGCCAAAATCGCTCGAACTTGACTCGATATCAGCCCTAGATTCTGGGATCTTCACCATCGTCATGGTCATCCGTCTATGCAGGTCATGCGTCGTCTGTATCCTGAGTTTGGAAAGGTTTCCCATCTCAGCTGTGAGTCTTGTTTGTTTGCTAAACTCCACAGAGTTAGTTATGTTCCTCGTCTTGATGTTCGTGCTTCTGCACCTTTTGATTTACTTCAGTCTGATGTTTGGGAATCGTGTCATGTCCCTACGTTGTTAGGAGACAAATATTATATTACGTTTATTGATGATTTCTCTCGAATGACTTGGGTGTACTTAATGAAAAATCGTTCTGAGCTACCGTCTATTTTTCAAAATCTATGGAATGAAATCTTCACTCAATTCTCTGTTCGTCTTAAGTGTCTTCGAACTGATAATGGTCGGAAATATCTATCTCAGTCCATGTCTACCTTTCTCTCTGACAAAGGTATCATTCATCAAACCAGTTGTCCTGATACCCCACAACAAAATGGTGTTGCCGAGAGGAAAAATCGACACCTCCTTGAGGTCACCCGGGCCATTCTTCACCATAGGCACGTACCCAAACACTTCTGGGGTGATGCAGTTCTTACAGCTGCACACCTCATTAATCATCTTCCCACTCATATCCTCGAGGGGGGCACCCTATCACACTCTTTACCCAGATCTTGCTGGTCCCCTTCTACCTTTGAAGGTCTTTGAGTGTGTTTGCTATGTTAGAGATGTCCGTCCCTCTGTCTCGAAACTTAATCCTCGCTCTTTGAAATGTATTTTTCTTGGCTATTCTCGGACTACTAAAGGATATCGGTGTTATTCTCCCGATCACCACAAATACATTATCTCATCGAATGTTGTCTTTCTGGAATCAGACTCTTACCTTTCTAGTGGATCACCATGTCTTAACCCATCTCTTGACGACATCTTGGTTCCTCATCTTACACCTGCAATCCTCTCTCCGACTGACCTTCTGTGTCCCCTTTGGGGGAAAGTTTACTCTCGTCGCTCTTCTGATAGTACATTAGTGCCACCAACTCAGCCTACCTCTCCCACTGATGATATGCCGACTGTTCCTATGGAAGCACCTGCTAGCATGCTTGCTGTTTTCATGTCAGTCAGCCCAGATCTCCCTATTGCAGTCAGGAAAGGGAGTCGGACCTGTCGAGATAAACCACTATATGTTAGTTCTTACCAGGGATTATCAGCCTCTCATACTTGCCATGCACTCCACTCTGGATCAATACCGTCTCCCCTCTACCGTTGCGGAGGCCAAAGCTCATCCTGGCTGGGTGACTGCTATGCACGATGAATTGACAGCTCTTCAACTTAACAACACATGGGACTTGGTCCCCTTACCTACTGGCAAGCGGGCTATTGGATGCAATTGGATCTATTCTATCAAAGTTAATGCGGATGATTCCCTCGATCGCTTGAAGGCCCGCTTGGTTGCCAAAGGCTATGCTCAGACTTATGGAGTGGATTATGATGAAACATTTGCCCCCGTTGCTAAGATGTCCTCTATCTGCATCCTGCTCTCTTGCAGCCTCTCACCAGTGGCCCTTGTACCAGTTGGACATCAAGAATGCATTTTTTCATGGGTCCTTAGATGAAGAGGTGTATATGGAACAACCACCTGGGCCATGGCTGAGGGGGAGCGTAACAAGGTGTTTCATCTCCGGAATTCGTTATACGGATTAAAGCAATCCCCTCGAGCATGGTTTGCTCGTTTCCGATCTGTGGTCACTCAATTCGGGCTTACCAAGAGTACAAAGGACTCGTCTCTCTTTTATCAGAAATCTTTAGCTGGTACTGTTCTTCTAGTGGTTTATGTCGATGATATTGTCATCACAGGCAGCAATTCTGAAGGGATAACAAATTTCAAGGCATTCTTACACTCCAATTTCCAGATAAAAGATTTGGGCTCATTACCGTACTTCCTAGGGATTGAAGTTGCTAATTATGATGATTCCCTCTTTATTTGTCAACACAAATATGCTCTCGATCTTCTATCCGACCTTGGAATGTCTAACTGTGGCTCTATAAATTCTCCACTTGAACCTGGGGAAAAAGGTCTTCATGTTGAAAGCAAACCGTTTGATTCACCAGAGAAGTATCGTAGAATAGTTGGAAAACTGAACTACCTTACCATGACTCGTCCTGACATTGTATGTGCTGTAAATAATGTCAGTCAGTTCATGTCTGCTCCAACTACCTCTCAATGGGAATCTGTTCTCCGAATCGTCGGGTACATAAAGAAAGATTCTGGTCTCGGGATATCATACAAGAATCGAGGTCATTCTAATATTGAGGCATACTGTGACTCTGACTGGGCGGGCTGCTTAGCCACCCGAAAGTCAACCACGGGATTTACTAATCTTTTTGGGTGGGAATCTTGTCTCCTGGAAGAGCTAGAAACAGACCACGGTTGATAGATCTAGTGCTGGGGCGGAATATCGGGTTATGTCCAACTCTGTTGCTGAGATCATGTGGGTTAGACAAATTCTTGGTGAAATCGGGTACCCTGTTCAAGATCTCACTCCTCTATGGTGTGATAATCAGACTGCGATACAGATAGCTACTAATCCTGTGTTTCATGAACGCACAAAACACATAGAGGTCGATTGTCACTTTGTAAGGGAGAAGTATGAAGACCAGAGATCAGGTTGCAGATATTCTTACCAAGGAAGTCACGGAGGTCAGAATGAACTTTATATGTAACAAGTTAGGTCTGGGAAGTTCCCACGACCCAACTTGAGGGGGAGTGTTAGACTCATTAATCCCATCTCGTGTATACTGCTTGAATGTTGTTCTCTACTTAATATATATATCCCCCCTTGGACCTCTATTGGAGGCACCAATCATTCCAATATCGTGTAACATTAACCTTAATGTGATCTTCCCACCATCATCTAAAGCATCAATTGTTATTTTTGTTGGGTTCCACCCCAAACCAGTCTCTCCTCTTTTGAGGTCTCGTCAAAGCTTCCATTCACGTTTCAACTGATCATATTTATTCTTTAATTGTGCACGAGTATAATTGAATGGTGTACGCTCTTTAAAGTTTTTAATCAGATTTATCCAACCATCTCTGCTGAAATGAGTGTTAGGCCTATTAGCTAATTAAATCTCTTGTAAAATATGTGTACGTGTGCAGACTCCCATTATGCAGAAACGACAACATCCTTGGATTTAACCATCACTCGCCTAAAAAAAGAATTAGTGTTCTCTAGTTATTTGGCATTTATCCTAATTCATGATTAATTAGATAAGTAGACAACATCAGGACTCAAGTTCTAGCAAAAATCAGAATGCATGTAAACACTTCTTTGCAAAAACAGATTTTGTATTTGGAGATCTCTCCTTTGAAACCATCCCATTACACAACATACCATACCATGAGTTCAGGCAACAAGAATCTAGCACAATGTAAAATAATTTTTGCAAATAATCATTTTCTTTACAGAAATCGGGCCACAACTAGAGGAGATCTCTTCTCCAGATTTTAGCAAAAATCGTGCCCACTATCAGTCATCCTAGCAACAACAAATCAATAATCTACAGGAAAGAGTAAAGAAATTTACCAAAAAAATCAACTGGAGAAGCGGTCGCCGGCATCGCTGGAGGAGATAACTGCAACGATGGAGTCCAAAATCTGCGTTGGAGAAGAATTAGAAGGAGAGATCGGGCGAGGATGGAAAAGAAAACTCGGTCGTCGGAGAAGAGATCTGCATCGTCGGAGTACATACCTTTAATGGATATATCTAGGGGCGAAGAGCACCGGCGAGTGGACGACGGGAATGCAAGAGGTATCCACCGGAGGAGTTTCGATGCGGCTAGGGCGGAAATATTCGTTGGAGAAGGGGCGAAATTTTTTTCTTCCGCGCTTTATCATAGAATCGGCGTACACCACAATACGTTGATTATTGTTTGGCGTTGATGTGTGGACAGCAGCGGCGTGCAGCTTTACCAAACAAACCCTAGTTCGTGGAGACGAAGAAGCCGATCATCCTCTACCCTCTATTGTTCGACGATAGCAGGTGTTTCTCAGCATTAGTGTGGATACCTGTGAAACCGCAGAACTACTTATGCATGGACTCAATCTATTGAGCCGCTGATTTTGGATCGGGTGCAATTGAAGAAGGTTATCGGATTTGATTCTGATTCATGCAAAGCAATCCCTGGAGCAGTCCAATCGAGTTGTGACTCGATTCCACATAGGTACTATTGCATGTTTTTGTAGAAAAATACGACAATTGAGAAATAAAATGATTTATTAATTTCTCTGAAAAGCTTTCATACATGTATCATCTTAATTTTGTACACTTATACACTTATATAGAAATAGAGAGAAGAGAAGAAATCTCAATCTAAGATGTGTAACTAAATCTTAAAGATGAGGTAGGTTTTAGATGGGCCTTATATTGGGCCTTAACACATATTTTCTTCAACACTCCCCTGCAAACTGGAGCATACAAATCGTAAGCACCCAGCTTGGACAAATATTGGTAATATAGCGGACGTGATAAGGCTTTGGTGAGAATATCAGCAACTTGCCCAGCAGCTAGAACATGTTTTAATTCTAGCTTCTTTAATTGAACCTTCTCCCAAATGAAAAGACAGTCAACTTCAATGTGTTTAGTCCATTCATGAAAAATAGGATTCTTAGCAATGTGTTTAGCAGCTTGAGTATCACAAAGTAGAGTGGTCGGTGAGAAATGTTTGACTCCTAAATCACCTAGGAGGCCTTCAAGCCATGTAATCTCAGACACAACAACTGTCATTGAATGATACTCGGCTTCAGCAGATGAGCGAGCAACCACAGACTGCTTCTTGCTGCGTCAGGTAATGAGATGTCCTCCAAAATAAGTATAGTATCCACTTGTGGAACGACAATCATCCAATAAACCAGCATAATCAGCGTCAGCATAAGCAATAAGAGATAAGGGAGACGAAGAAAATTTGTATACAAGTCCTTGTCTAGGAGCAATCTTCAAATATCGAAGGATACGCTCAACTACCTAGAGATGAGAGATTCACGGTAAATGCATGAATCGACTGACAACTCCAACAACAAATGATATATCAGATCTCGTAACAGTGAGATATATTAGTTTTCCCATAAGACGACTATAATACTCTGGGTTTGGAAGGAGAAGATCAGAGTCTGAGACATGAGCGCAAATCTTGTGATTGATATCCATGGGAGTTTTAGCAGGCGTGCATCCAGAGTAGCCAACATCATGAAGCAAATCAAGGTAGTACTTATGTTGAGAAAGAACAAGTCCATCAGGACGTCGGTCCACCTCGAGACCAAAGAAATATCAACAATTTCTATGGTCCTTAGTTTGAAACATAGAAGTCATATGTTGTTTGATCATGTGTATTCCTGTGAGATCATCTCCTGTAATCAAAATATCATCAACATACACCAAAAGAATCACTATGTCTATTGGACGATGACGAGTGAACAGATAGAAGTCGGCTGAACTTCGAGTGAACCCAACAACACGAATAGTCTGACTAAACTTGTCAAACTAGGCTTGAGGAGACTGTTTGAGACTATACAGAGATTTCTTCAGACGACATACAAAAGACTCCCGCGTAGTCTCAAACCCAAGAGGTTGTTGCATCTAGACAGTCTCCTGCAAATCGTTATTGAGAAAAACATTCTTGACATCCAATTGATGCAACTGTCATTGTCGATGAACAACGAGGGAGATCAAAACACGAACAGTTTTGAGTTTGGTGGCCGGGGAGAAGATCTCATCATAATCCAGACCTTGTTGAGTAAAGCCGCGAGCCCCAAGGCAAGCCTTCAGACATTGAATAGTCCCATCCGGACCGTGTTTGATGCCAAATACCAACTTACAACCCACACAGATCTGGTCGGCGAGAGGAAGAGAGACGAGATCTCAAGTTTCGTTTGCCGAAAGAGCATTCATTTCCTCGTCCACGGCCGTCTTCTACCCTGGATGTCGGAGAGCTTCCTATACAAAATTAGGGGTGGAGATAGAAGATAACGAGGTTGCAAATTTCTAGAGCTCCGAAGAAAGGCGGTGTAGGGAGCCATAATTCGCCATCGGGTGAGAAGTGAGACAGATGCCGGATCTTCGGGCCACAAAATATCATTAGTAGAGGGCACCTCTCGGAGAACGGCTGACAAGCCCTTGAAGGTGTTGGAGTTGTGTGGACAAGGCATCAATGTCAGTCTGGATGTTGTTTAGGGTTTGGACAGTAATAGAGGCATGCGGTGCAGACAGCAAATCGTGCAAAACAATAACAAGTAGCATGGAGATGACCAACCTTGACGTTGTAGGTACACGCAAGAGGAACGCGATTGTGTCGACCATTTCCCTAAGAAGCAATGCGACCATCATGAGATGGAAGTATCCGCTGAGTCGAGAGACAGGAAGAAATAGGATCACCCATAGGAGAAGATCCATCAGCGGGCAGGTAAGCAACGAGCAAGGGCACAGGAAAACAGCGGCCTGGAGAGCAAAAGCTGCGGCTAGAAGCCATGGACATGCAGTCAGGATTGGCGACTAGCAGACAAGCGGAGCCACGAGGACATGCGGGCAGACGAGGACCTGCGGACAGACGAGGACCTGCGGGCTTATGGCAAGAGAAGGGGTATGGATTGGCTGCAAAGAACATCGGCAAGGGCAGCGACAAGAAGAACAAAACCAATACTGTCGAGCAAAAATATCTGCAGCCTGGCGAACAACAGCGGCGGCAAGGCGAGAACAAATACAGTACGACGAGAAAAAATACCGGCGGCTAGAAGAAGGCAGCAGCGAGCTCCAACAGCGAGAAGTAAGTCCGGGCAACAGCGGGCAGGCAAACACAAGGCGGCAAGGAACGACGGTCAGGCCAACGGCAACAGCGAGGAATCCGCGCGAGAATCAAAGCAGCTACAGAGACAGCGGGAAGAAGGCGCAGGTCGCGTGAGCTAGGCAAGGAAGAAAACTGAGAACTGGGAGAAGGGCGAGCCTCAGAGAGTAGCAGTGGAGAGCCGGCGGAAGCTGCGGGACCGCACGCACGGCGGCTAGCAGAGGAAGAGAGCAAAGAGCAGAAGACGAGTTGCTGGAGAGATCTGCGACTAGGCACGACGGCTAGCATATGAGATCGCGAAGGTTGGGCGGAAGGTGGGACCTAGAATGTCAGAGGGGAAAAATATAAAAAGCAGAGAGGGGGTAGGGGGAGCAGAAGAAACCCCATCCAGAGGTAAAACAAAAAAATGCGGTTAAAAAAAGTTTAAACACCAAGACAGATGCTCACAAGCTAAGAACTGAAAAATGAGGATCGGGCCTCTAATACCAAGTAGAAGAATACGACAATTGAGAAATAAAATGATTTATTAATTTCTCTGAAAAGCATTCATACATGCATCCTCTTAATTTTGTACACATAGACACTTATATAAAAATAGAGAGAGGAGAAGAAGTCCAAATCTAAGATGTGAGACTAAATCTTAAAGATGAGGTAAGCTCTAGATGGGCCTTAACACATTTCCTTCAACAGTTTTATTTTCATGAATCATAGATTTCGCAAGATCCAAGCTTCTAGTTTGGGTTTTTCTTGAAAATTTCCACTACGCGGATATGATGCGACACCCCAACAGAAATCCCAACAGTGATATCAGAGCTAGGTTCTACGATTTCCATGCTTAAGAAATCAATTTCCTTCGTAGTAACTATCTTCCTCTATTTTAGTTTGTGAAACTATAAATATAGAAAGGTGAGCTTGTCTTCCTCTATGTTAGTTTGTGAAACAATAAACATAGAAAAGCGAGCTTGTCTACTACTATAAGGAGATGATTTTGCCTGTGTTCAGTACATATAAATCCAAAGATTTAGAATCATTCTAAGTACATATAAATCCAAAGATTTAGAATCATTCTAAATGTTCAGATTTAGTCCTAAAACAACAATTGTTGATGGTTTTTATTAATGTGCATCATCCTGAATGAGAATGTGGTAATTATTTTCATAATTCCGTGAAAATGTGTGCACAATGATTAATTGTTAATCACGATTAAATATTAATCAAATATCATGAAAATACCTTAAAATTAATATTAAGTATATAGATGTTTTCTGATGGATAACACTCTTCGTGCCTCGATCTACGAAGCACGGGTACTCCAAAAAATGTCTCGTACTCGTACACGGTACGTTTGCGGGTACTGGTACGGCCCGGTACGGCAAAAAAATGCCTGGTACGTTTATTGTTTTTTGGTCCGGGTCGGTACTGTCGGGTACTTCCCGATATTATTAATAGCGCGGATCCTTATTCACGTTAGGGCTAACTTCTTCGACAAACCCACGACAGATCTCCCGCGAGCGACCTCGACGACGACAGATCTCCTGCGAACGACCTTGACGGCGACATCCCTTCTGTGAGCGACCTCGACGGCGGTAGATCTCCTGCGAGCGACCTCGACGGCGACATCCTCCTGCGAACCCTATCGACAAACCCACGACTCCAGGTCTCCACTATTTTGACGCCATCGACTCCTGCGAGCCCTGTCGACCTCAACAGATCTCCAGGGCTCCGTCGTTCTCTATATCAAAAGCTCGGTCGGCGCTACACCGACTATTCCAGCTGCGCGACTGCAAGGCTGCAAGCTCGGTCGGCGCTACACCGCCCTTCATTGCCTTCTCACCCCTAATCTACGGGGTCTGGTTTACCCCCAATTTTAATTTCAAAGTTCTTCTCTGATTATACATGCTTCTTATTACCTCATATCTCTCATAAGAAGTCTGTTTGGAAATATCCATTAAAATTGTAAATAATGGCATACAAACCTAGAAATCATTCCCATTTGGTGTATGATATCACTTTGGTTAATTAGGTACTCCAAATTTTCACTGATATCACTTTGATTTTAGCATGCATTGATTTTTTTTCAAGCAATTGTATATTTTTAGGATTTCTAACATCCAAAAAAACGGTCGGCGTGGGAGACATTCACCCACGACAAATGTCATTTTTGAATATATTCTTGCTGCAAATTAACTTGTTATATGTATTTTTTAAAATTTTTTCACATACCCAAACGTACCTGTACCGTGCTATTTTATAATTTTGCCGTACCACGTACCGGTACCCGTACCGTACCCGTACCACGTACCGGTACCCGTGCTTCATAGGCCTCGATCGATGAAATGTGGTCATGCCAAAACAAAGTGCATTTATCAATCTTGGTAAGGGTGAGAGTAGATAATTGTGATATCCCGTTACCAATATTGGGTCTAATTTAACTAGGTTACTTCAACGGTTGAGTGCCTAGAGGCATAGGGTTGACATGCACCATAAGATAGATGTGAATAATAGTTATTCGCCGACTATACAAGAATTGTATAGTGATGCAATTGGCAAATGTTGTGTACCTAAATAGCCACATTATAGATGATCAACAAAAGCTGACTTACGATAAGGTGAAATACGAATCTTGTCCAATAGACACTAGCTCGCATAAACTCTTTGAATTGATATTAAGAATTATCAATTTAAAGAAAATGGTGGAAGTATTTAATAAAAGTACATAATAAAATAAAATGTATTTTGGATGAACTAGACATTAAGAACGTGTTAAAATGGTTTAGCATGCTTAAGTCCAAGAAGGTATTCTTATCTCTGACATATGGTGTGAGTCTCTTTAAGAACCAGTGTCCTAAATCTTTAGAAGATAAAGACCGCGTGAAGTTGATTCTACATACTTCTGCAATTAGATCAATCATGTATACAATGTTATATACTCGTCCCGATGTCTCATATGTTTTGAGCATGACAAGCAGATATCAGTCTGATCCGGGTGATGGTCGCTGGATAGCAGTTAAGAATATTTTAAAGTGCTTGAGAAGAACTAATGATGTATTCTTGGTTTTTGGTGGAGAGAGCAAGAGCTCGTTATAAAGGATTACACGGAAGCTAGCTTCTAAACTGATATGGACGACTTAAAGTCTCAATCAGGTTTTGTGTTTTTCCTTAACGGATAGGTTGTACGCTAGAAGAATTCCAAGCAAGAGATAGTTGTCGATTCTACAACAGAGACCGAGTATATCCACGCTGCAAATACGGCGAAGGAGGTCGTGTGGATTAGAAAATTCATCGTCGGGCTCAATGTAGTTCCTAGCATTGTTGCTTCAGTAACTCTTTATTGTGACAACAACGGTGTCATTGCACATGTCAAGGAACCTAGATCTCATCAGCGCTCCAAGCACATACTTCAGTAATTCCATCGTATTCGAGAGATTGTCGATCGAGGAGATGCGAGCATATGCAGAGTACCAACTGATAAGAATATAACGGATCCACTAACAAAAGTTGTTTCATAGAGAAAGCATGATTGACATACTAGATCAATGAATATTAGATACCTAAATGATCAACTCTAGTGAGAGACTTGTGAATTTTGTATTAGTTTATTGTATGTTCATGTGATCAATAATAATGTATTTTATATATTTATGACATGTTCTTTTGTTATGTTAATTTATTTCTATATGATAGAGTAATTAACATAATAAATATCCTTGGAATGTTTGAGTACATAAGAATTCAAATGCGTAACTTGAATGTAAGGGCATATGTTTATAAAAAACATCATTCTTAAATGGTCTCTGGTCGAGGTATCTTCTTAGAAATTAAGGCGAGGACGATACATTGAAACTAGTATGTGGGTTGACTGATGACCGGTTCTAATACGTCATGAAATTTGATAACAAGTCAACACATAGGTACTGTTTAAAAACAAGTTGTACTATATAGACCCACAATGAGATTACTTTGTGGATTGTTATATGAACGTGTCACAAGTAGGTCTCAATTGACAATGGTGTTTGTGATTCTTTGACCTGAAGTCACAGTATTCAAGTGAGAAAAAACATACTTTGATATCATCTAAAGTTTTCATTGAGAAAGGTTGATGATAAGGATGATTATCATGTATGTTACGAATCATTTGTGTATTTGTGTGTGGACAGAGATAAGATTTGTCATCTTATATTACAGGAGTTATATCCATGGGACCCTTGATGGAATGAGACTAGGAAAAATATGGTTATGCTAAGTTGAGTCAATATATGATATTGAGCTCACTAATTTCAGAAAGTCTATTCTAGATCAAGAAACTGAGACTAAATTATTAAAATGGTGACACGCTTCATGCCTTGAGTTCAATCTGTATGTAAGGGACAAATGGACATTACAACACTGAAACATTGCTCACAAATAAGTTCATTGAGTTACGAACTTTTGTATTACTTGAGTAGCAATGATGCATTGCTAGATGCCGCTCATTGTTTGTGAGATTATAATTGATACATTCTAGTTTAAATGCGAGACTGTCGGAGTCTTATGTGATCTAGAAGTAATCAAAGAGTTAGTCTCACTACCAACATAATATAAGTGTATGAGATCGCACATAATAACGTACGAGAAATTGGATGAATGATCGAGGTGGCTCGACTTATATGGGATATGAGTGAAGAGTCAAACTTGAAATGATTGGGAGAGAATCTGTATAGGTTAGACTCTATGTCGATATGGTGATATCGGCTAGAGATTAAGTCGACATAATATATGTCAACTTGATAATCTGCCGACAGAAGTGCATTGACTAGATTGGCTGTCGATATAATGCATATCGGTTAGACCAAGTCTGTGGCGACTAGACAAGGTAGACTATACATCTAGTCAATATAGTGTATATCGACTAGACTGTGTCTGTGTCGACTGGACTGTGTCAGTTAGATTGGTTGTCAATATAATGTATATCGACTAGACCAAGTTTGTGTCAACTGGACAGTCACTCTGTGTCAACTAGAGTTCTAGTTGATATAACGTATATCGGCTTGATTGCTTATCGACTGGACAGAGATTGTATTTGTTAGAGCACAAGTCTGTTTGAACTATGTTGACTAGACATCAAGTCGATATAGTGTATATTGACTTGATGACTTATCAACATTGGATGTTTGTCGAATAGAAAGTCTATCATGCAGTCTTTAAGTCGATATAAAGTATATCTCCTTGAATTTTGGCTGACTGAGATTTTGACGACTAGACATCAAGTCGATAAAGCGTATATCGATCAGACATCAGGTCGATATAGTGTATAACAACTAGATTTCAGGCCTGTACAGTGTATGTCGATTAGACATCTAGTCGATATAGTGTATATCAACTAGACAACAAGTCGACATAGCTAGAGAAAAAAAATTCTCCTGCTTCTAAACCCTGAATCCGGTTCAGCACTTAATATTTAATTAAGTCCTGTTAAGCCCGAACCCGGTTCACTAATAATTATATATAGATATAATTTTAGTTCTAGGTTTAGTTGTTTTAACTTTTCCTGGCCCTTTCTGAAAAGTTCAGAGCAACAATCCTGGCAACGACTTCCTTTTGCGAACTGGAACCCTAGCGTCGGTCATCTTCTCCTGGAAGCGACCCTAGCAGTTCGCGAAGATGAAGATCGATCATCCTTCAGCCTCTATTGTTCGACCATAGCAGGTATTTCTCAGTGTTAGTGTACATACCTGTGAAGCCGCAGATCTAGTTCTGTGTGGACTCAATCTACTGAGTCGTTGATTTCGAATCAGGCGTAATCGAAGAAGGATATCGGATTTGATTCTGATTCAGGTACAACAATTCCTGGAGCAGTCCAGTCAAGTTGACTCGATTCCGCACATGTACTCTTGCATATTTTACTTTTTTTTGAATCATGGTTTTCGCAAGATCCACTTTCTCTTTTGGGTTTTTCTTGAAAATTTCCATTGCACATATATGTTATGAAACCCTAGATAAAACCCAACATGGAGTGCGCCTGAGGTAAGAGGGTTGTTTTCAACAAGCCCTTAATGGCCTATCTTCTATCAAAGTTTTCTTTATTCCATGTCTTAGCCTCTTACACCTTCTAGCTCCATCATTGCCTTCAAATTTCTCAATTTGATGCATTGGTAGGAGTGGAGAAAAGTCCTCTAAAGAACCGGAGGTGCAACCTACAGGGAGAAGATATGGCAATGAATTTTTTTCTTTTACACCTTTAAAAAAATCGTATTTATAATCCCATTAAAATGATCGTGCACAAACAAGGTGCGCAGTCCTGCGCCCTGTAACGAACTGTCTAGACTGCCACAATTACAATCGTTTAACATCTTAAATGGAAAACTTAAGCATTTTTTAAACTACTCTAAATGTAATGGTGCACCATAAAAAAATAACGTCTAAATCTAACTCAAGGGGCCGAGTACTGCAGAATATAAAGAGACATAAACTAACACTATAATATATCAAAAAGTTTTGGATATAACATCATAAAAGCATCAATACATGTCCAACTACAATATACAAAAGTGAGCACCACAATTTCTTCCTCGTCATTTTCTTGCTCCTAAAAATGTTAAAATATAAAGATTTAGCCATAAATATGACAAAGAGAGATTATCTTTTTAGTCCATTGCAAAAAGAAAGAAATGTTAGCATTATATAGTAGAATATGTATAACAAATAAAGAGCTAGCAAGTAAAGATCTATGTGGTAAAGATTTATGTAAGAAAATGGCATGTACTAAGAACTATAGAAAATGAAACATGATACTAACACTCGCAATAGATTTATTTTAAGAGCATATATTACTTGCTAGTTGCTACGTGTCTTTCTTTATCAGATATTCATGCAACGTGTCTTTTGTATCACATATTCATCTTTCTTTCTTTACCTTCCTTTTATCTTTCTTTCATTCATATAACAAGGTTACGGGTAACTTATGCTTTCATTATCATAATCAGTTTATCATGTGCACATTTTTTTGTTCAGGACTATCAACAAGCATAAAATCCCTGTGGGAACCAGAACTTATAAATCATTATCATCTCAGTTCAAGGCTATCAACAAGCATGGAGTCCATGTAGGACACCTGAACAGATCTATTCCTTGGCAGGTCAATTCACACCCTCCCCTACAAGGGTTAAACCTTAACTTTGACCTATAGTTATGCATCAATACAATTCTTTTCATTTTCATTTATCTATTCTCTTTTTATTTATATTCACGGAAAAGGTTGTATTTTAATTTATGCTCCCTTCAGAATTTATGTGTTTCATAATATTAGTGTCATCTACGATTGGCCTGCATCGACACAGGGTATCTAGAATATTTTTCTTTGGATCATTGGTAACATTTAGAAAATTCATCATCATATATATAAGCATACATTTTAGTACAAATAATCATATATATTAGCATAAATATGTACTTAAAATTAATTAATAGGAACTAAAGAAATAAGAACTCACAGAAGCATTTCCCTTCCCCCTTTTCCTTTCTAGGATCAATGTCGCGTCCTTCCGTCGAGGGCATCTCGAATGTTAATATTTTCAATTGGTCACGTCTCTGAAATTCATAAATTTCACTTTTAACTTTTACATTAGCATGAATTGCAATGTAAGTAAGGAAATTAACCATCATAAGAGGATCATTTTGTAGTTTTAAAGGATCCATAAGAGCTAGGAAATGCTTATAATGAATCTTAAAACATATAGTTCTATCTTAATTAACTTCCCAGATTAAGTTCCTTCAACAACAATGCTTGCTAAAAGTCACTTCATAACAAATACATCGCAGTATTTATATTATTAAAGTCATAACAATGAAGTCAACTATTTATATTATAAAAATCCATCCCTTAATCATGTTAATACTAAAACGATCCTCTTCAAGATTAAAACAACTCAACTACGAAGCATGGATACTTAAAAATGGTCTGCGTATCGACTCGAACGCGTACCGGATACGGGAAACGCCCGGAAACACGCGGAAACGCGTTTCCGAAACTCCAGGAAACGCATTTTAAAAAATATATATATTTTATTTTCGGAAACGCGTTTCCGAAACTCCAGGAAACGAAGCCGGCCCCTTTGCTTCAAATCATTGCATTGAAGTTATTAGTACAGCCATCATCTTCTTCATGCGCCGAGAGAAATTGGAGTACTTACTCCTTTATCCATTCAATGAAAAGGAATATAATGACACCGCAACGTGCAGAAGATTTAATCAATATCCATAACAATCTTCGTCTTCTTTCTAGAAGAGATCAAAAATATAATGAAGGAGAGTCTACATTGTGAGATATTGCGGGCGATGGCTTCGAGTCATTCGAAGATGTAGGTACACTTGAGATAGCTAATCTATCGCTTGATGAACCAAGGTAGGAGCTCTCGATTATTAAAGAAGATGATGAAGTTGATATTATTGGAGAGAATGTTTAATTTTTATACTTGATATTTTGCCTGTGAATGTAACAAAACAATGCTCTCAATTGATGTAATGGTGTATTGATGTGGACATGTGATAGATTGTTCTTTATGGTGCTTGTTTCTTTGAATGTTATTTATAGCATTATATGAAATGTCAATGATATATAATATAATCTTATTAAATTTTTTCGTTACAATTCAAGATATGTACAAATAATTTGCTAGTTGTCTTATTCTTATATTAATTAATACTTATATTAAAATAATTAAAAACGTTTCCCGTATCCTAATTTTTTTAAAAATCACGTTTCCCGTATCCGTTTCGTATCGTATCCCGTATCTCGTTTCCGTCCCCGTGCTACATAGCAACTCAAGCAACCCCATAAAACGTTAAAGCTTAAGATGTTCAGTGCATCAAAGGAAGAAAAGGATACCAATACGGGCCGTTGTTTGGAATCTCGTTCACGGAAGACCGTGAAAGAAGTCGCGTAGAGGATTGGCGTTAGCCTTACGTGATCCTCTCAAACCTATCTCGCGGAAGGGAGGAGCTCGAGATATTAGGTGTGGTAGGATGTCGAGCAGAAGAGGCGAGCGGCGAGTCAAGCGAAGGTTACGTTTAGGGCGAGAGGAGTAGCGTGAGTTTAGAGAGAGGGAGAGAGAGATGGGAGAAATAAAGAGAGAGAGAGAATTTTAGATAATACTTTGCATAAAATCAAAACTAAGCACACCCCAACCCTATAACCGATTGGAGCCCATACCAAACCCATAGTTCCAAATACACCTAAAGCTGCAGAAAAATAAAGGATAAAATGTGGGAACATAAAATGACACGGTACTAAGAGGTGTGCGCCGAGGTAGGATGTTTGTACGTGATCCCCTACCG
Organism: Platanthera zijinensis; assembly: GCA_039513925.1. Taxonomy (NCBI): domain Eukaryota; kingdom Viridiplantae; phylum Streptophyta; class Magnoliopsida; order Asparagales; family Orchidaceae; genus Platanthera; species Platanthera zijinensis. The sequence goes on from CM077098.1 coordinate 17,751,461, forward strand.
TGGCTCTGTAACATAAACCAAAAGAAAACGACATCCAACGGTTTGTAGAACAAGCCTACTCCATGAAAAAATATAATTTAAAATATCATAGCAGCCAAACATCAATCCATGTAAACGAACCCAGAAACCAAAAATCCAATCAAAATCCCATCGCTTTAGAAACAAAGATTCTAGCTCCTATTTAAGGATAGAAAACATCATACTTAAGAAATCCGCCTTTAATTTCACCACAGAACCCTCATTCTACATCTACTTCCTAGTCCTATTTAAGGGCGTCCCGAAGTCGCGCGGTCATGCTAACGAAGTCGCGCGGTCGTGCTTACGAAGTCGCGCGGTAGTGCTCACGAAGTCGCGGTTATCTTATTATCACGTAGTGTGTATTGAGTCATAGTTATTAGACTCGTCGTAATGTTTTAATGTTTAAATATTTTATACATCTTATGTAATTACGGGTATGCCACCCGGGGTCCTATAAATAGACCTTCTCATGTATTTGGTTTTCAAGCAATGAATTATGAAGTTTCCTTTCTCTCTCTAAAATTCCTCTCCCTCTCTCTCTAAGTTCTTCTCTCCTTCCTCCACCCTCTAGGGTTTCTTCCTCTCTCATCTTCTCCTCCACCATTCTAGGGCTTGCCCCTTGTATCTCCGCCTCCAACAATCATCAACAAAGCAAGCCCACAACAACTTGGTATCATAGCTACTCCTTCCTTGGCTCGATACTTCCGCTGCCACGGGTTCTTCGTTTTTCCTCGATTGAACATTTCCGCTCGGCTTTGCCAAACACGCAAACCGACAGTCTCGTCCAGACTGCAAACATTTCCTCTTCTTCGTTAACCCAACGCACTCTTCTTTTCAATGCGCATCCCCAACCGCTGCAACCTCAACCTCCATTCGACGACATTCCGCATGAAAAGCACAGGAACGACTCTTTCCTCTTCCGCTGATCGACGTCTTACCTCAACTCATCGACATCTTTGTGCGATCCCAGCCCGGAGAAAACATGACTCATTCCCCGACGGGATTTGCGGACACCGGCCTCATCGACGAGGCTCTGTCGTCTTCGCGCTTCATCTCCGCACGCGCCCCTCTGCGTTCATGCCTCTGCTTTTGGCGCTCATCGCACTCCGCCTTTTTCATCGAGCCGCACAGTCCTCGAAAATGGGATTCTCCACGCCTTCTTATCGAGTCCATCCCGTCCAAGCTTTGAGCCCCATCCCTTCTTTTCATCGGGCAGCAAACCTATCCTTTTTTATTATTATTTTGATTTGTCTCACATCCAACAAAATCCCAATCCCAACTCAGCAATTTCTTAAGTAATTCCTCCTTCAATTAATCCATTAATCCACTAATTTTAATGGACATCAATCTTAGTGTCGCAGATGCGGCCATTTTCCACTCGATGCTGCTGAAGTGGTCGACGCCATTTCAGGACTCCCTGTCTCGCTTCGATGCCAAGCTTGATCAATTGGAGCAATCGGGATACTTTGACGTTACTCCACCAGCTGTTCCGCCTCCTTCGCCATCGGCCCCTGCCTTGCCGGTCCCACTCTCCCAACCCGCACAACTTGTGTCGTCCTCGCCGCCGCCACCGCCGCCGCAGTCCTTGCCGCCACCGCAGCCGCCATCGCTAACGTCGCCGCCATCACCTTCGTCACCGCCTCGGTCTGCTCTTTCTCCGACGGCCCCTGCCTTGTCGCCACCATCGGCCGTTGCGCCGCCTTTTCTGTCGGCCCGGGCCTCGGTGACCCCGTTGGATCCCTTCCTGCTGCCGGTCGTCTTTCCTCCACAATCCCTGTTGTTGCTACTCACCACCACTCCACCAGACCAGCCAAGCCCATTGCTTCAACCGATTTTCTTTTCGACGGCGCCACCGCTACACCTTACTGCCCATTCCACCGCGACACGCTATAAAACCCTATTTTGGCGTGAGATCAAGGAGCCAGAGAAGTCGCACATCCTACTAGAGTTTGAGCTTGAGGACAAGCTCAAATTGAAGGACGGGTGGAGTGTTATGTGTTATGGTCCTCCGTCAGTTATCTTATTATCTCGTAGTGTGTATTGAGTCATAGTTATTAGACTCGTCGTAATGTTTTAGTGTTTTAATATTTTATACATCTTATGTAATTACGGGTATGTCACCTGGGGTCCTATAAATAGACATTCTCATGTATTTGGTTTTCAAGCAATGAATTATGAAGTTTCCTTTCTCTCTCTAAAATTCCTCTCCCTCTCTCTCTAAGTTCTTCTCTCCTTCCTCCACCCTCTAGGGTTTCTTCCTCTCTCATCTCCTCCTCCACCATTTTAGGGCTTGCCCCATGTATCTCCGCATCCAACAATCATCAACAAAGCAAGCCCACAACATCGCGCCATTGTGCTCACGAAGTTGCGTCGTCGTGCTAACGAAGTGGGGCGGTCGTGCTCACTAAGTGGGGCGGTCGTGCTCACTAAGTGGGGTGGTCGTGCTCACGAAGTGGGGCGGTCGTGCTCACGAAGTGGTGCGGTCGTGCCACAATTTTCTCACCAAACCTACCATCAGAATTGTTATATGTAGATCACCCACGTGCTCGCGCGCGATCTTGCACAGAGGAAGCGCATGGGTAGAATCCAAAACTTGTATTTTTGGGCATGAATTTTATTTTGTTAAGGCACGGCCGTGTGCGAAGGATTAGCACGATCGTGTTGAATTTGTAGAAATGAGCACCCAACAGCCCGTGTGCTTGTGCACGGAAAAAAGCGCACGACCATATTGTACAACCCCGTATTCGCCGAGTAGGGCCCTCCCGGCAGGCGCAGAACCAGCTGTAGGTTTTTAAGCTTTTGAGAGATCTTGCACTCTTGGTGGCCAATTTTGTCTTAACCTTGGAAATAGGAGGAAATATTTATCTCCCCAGGGCCCCCTTGAAGAGTCACGCAGGCCCTCTCGTCAGGTAGGCCCTCTCGTCAGGCAGGTCCTCTCGTCAGGAAGGCCCTCTCGTCAGGCAGGTCCTCTCGTCAGGTAGGCCCTCTCGTCAGGCAGGCCCTCTCGTCAGACAGGACCTCTCGTCAGGCAGGCCCTCTCGTCAGGCAGGCCCTCTCGTCAGGCAGGACCTCTCGTCAGGCAGGCCCTCTCGTCAGGCAGGTCCTCTCGTCAGGCAGGCCCTCTCGTCAGGCAGGCCCTCTCGTCAGGCAGGTCCTCTCGTCAGGCAGACCCTCTCGTCAGGCAGGGCCCTCTCGTCAGGCAGGCCCTCTCGTCAGGCAGGCTCTCTCGCCAGGCAGGACCTCTCGTCAGGCAGGACCTCTCGTCACGCAGGACCTCTCGTCAGGCAGGCCCTCTCGTCAGGCAGGTCCTCTCGTCAGGCAGGCCCTCTCGTCAGGCAGGCCCTCTCGTCAGGCAGGTCCTCTCGTCAGGCAGGCTCTCTCGTCAGGCAGGTCCTCTCGTCAGGCAGGCCCTCTCGTCAGGCAGGACCTCTCGTCAGGCAGGACCTCTCGTCAGGCATGACCTCTCGTCAGGCAGACCCTCTCGTCAGGCAGGACCTCTCGTCAGGAAGGACCTCTCGTCAGGCAGGCCCTCTCGTCAGGCAGGTCCTCTCGTCAGGTAGGCCCTCTCGTCAGGCAGGCCCTCTCGTCAGGCAGGTCCTCTCATCAGGCAGACCGCAGACTGTCTCGTCTCGCAAGCCGCCTGTTCGTCCAGGCCACCCCTCGCTTCTCGCCTAACCGCCAGCTCGCCCGACCTGTTTTTACCGTTGTGCCCTCGAGGGGGGATTACCTCTCTACCCCCCGATGTGGTATTTTCCTATTGGCTTGAGGCTTATTTGCCTTAGGGGCATTTTGGTCATTTTGACCCCAAGACTTGGAAAAACTATAAATAGACCCCCTTGGGTGCCTTTGGAGAGGATGAGATTTCCTTACCTCCTCCTCCCTTAGCTTCTTCTTGGTAGAGTAGAGAGAGCTCTCCAAGGCGCCCAGCCTAGCCCTTTGGTGAGGGAGGGGAAGGGTTCTTGTGACCTTCCGGGTGTGTGGTGGGACCTCCGCGCTAGTGCCGAGGGTCTGTTCGTAGTTTCCTAAGTCTTCATCCCGTGACGTTCCCCCGAGTGTAGTAGGTGTGAGGTCACCCCTCTTTTGGGACCCCGAACTCCACGAGAGACCAGTTTTTGGTTTCAACATTTTGGTGCGGTGAGCGTGGAGAGTGACCAGCACAGAAGATCTCGGGAGAGTGTCATGGCTGGAGATCAGGGAGGTAGTGATGACCTCGGTGGTCTCCCCAACCCAGGACCCTTCGTAGGAAGGGAAGAGTTCATGGCTTCCATCTCTGGCATCATGGAGATGTTGCGAAGCATTGCCCCTCGGGCTGGCAGCTCAGCCCCCACCCCCCAGGAACCGGCTCCCGGGGACCTCAGCGAGCTGCCTCCCAGCGGTACAAGCGAGATGACCCCAGCAGGGGGAGAAGGAAGTGCACCAGGTAGGCGACCTGGGAAGGAAAGAATGGGAGAGGGGGTCGAGCGAGACCTCCCCGTCCGGGAGCTGTTCCCCAGCCCGTCGAGTGCTCGCCCTTTAGGCGGTCAGGTCGCGCCAGTAGAAACCGCAAGACCACCCCTCAGGGGGTCACCCTTCAGCGAGCTGATCCTCTCAGCTCCCGTTCCCGAGGGGTTCAGGGAACTTGACAAGGCATACTATACCGGGAGGGATGACCCCATCCAGCACTTGCAGTGGTTTGAGGATGCCGTCTCCATCCTGCCAATGACGGACGCCTTCAAGTGTCGTCTATTTGCGATCACCTTAAAAGAGAAGGCGAGAGATTGGTTCCATCAACTCCCTCCAAAGTCCATCTTCGGGTTCGAAGACTTGAGCCGGAGCTTTCAGCTTCGCTTCACCTCCAAGAAGAGGAAGAAGGGTTCTGAGTCCCTCTTCCTGATAAAGCAAAGGGACGAGGAGTCGCTGGCCCACTACGTTGACAGGTTCCAGAAGGAGGTCCTTGACATCCAAGAGGTGCCAGGTTATGCCCTCCAGATGGCGTTCACGGTGGGGTTGCGCGAAGGGTTCTTCAAGATGAGCTTGACCCGGAAGACCCCCCTTTCCTTCGAGGAGTTGATGGAACGGGCGGCAGAAGAGATAGCCATGGAGGCAGCCAACCCGGCCTTTGTGAAGAAGTTGGAAAAATTGACGGAGGTGGAGTCAAGAGAGCAAGGTGGCTTAAGGCACCAGGAAGGAAGGCGGAGAGAGGAGCAGAGAGCCCAGGTGTTCCCGAGACCAGAGGGTCCGGAGCCAGGCTGGAGGCAACAGGGAGGACCTACCCATGGTCCAGGAAGAGCTCTCATCCAGGATGGGGGGAACTTTCACGGGGGCCAGGGGAGGTTCAACTTCCAGAGGCAAGCCCCGAGACAGCTCCTACCCCCACCACAGCAAGTTTTGACAATAGGTGAAGGAAGAAGAGGCAACAGGAGAGATCGCCGGACCCGCCGAAGGGGGGGAGGAGGAGCATTGTTGTACAGTGACTTCCACCAAACGGAGGGTCACGCCACGGCTACCTGCCCTGAGTTCCTGGAGGTGAGGGGAGCGGAAGCTCCAGCCCAGCAACAGCCACCAGAGCGGGTTGAAGCTCTGCCCCAAGGCAGAGGAGATGGAGATGATCAGGGAGAGCCTGAGCAGGTTGGAGGTGTCCAGTGGGATGGAATCCGAGGATGACCACCATGCCCAGATCCCCTGAAGAAGCTTCGCCTCGATGGAGTCATGTACCTTTTTCTTATGTTGTAATGAGTCCAGCTCCCGACAAGCTGAGTCGGGGGGGTCATGTAACCCATCTTTTCCCCCTTTTGAGGATGTTGGAATTGACAAAGCGTAGGTGACATGCCAAATCCTACCCCCCGAGAGGACCTCCTCATGTCAGGCTCTCACTAGCTGGATGGGTCGAGGGTACCTCGGGGAACCAAGTTCCTTTGCTCTGATGACGGTCCCGCTGTCAGGCTCCCGCTAGCTGGTAGGTCCGGTGGTACCTCTCGTGGAAGCCTAGTTCCCTTGCTCCGATGATTGTCCCGCTGTCAGGCTCCCGCTAGCTAGTAGGTCCGGTGGTACCTCTCGTGGTAGCCCAGTTCTTTTCCCCGAGGTGGTCTCGTCACCCAGGCTCTCATTAGCTGGTCTGGCAGGTTGACCCCGTGAGGAGGCCAAGTGATTTTCACCCCCAAGAATACCACTCAGCGAATACGTTGGGTTGGATGTTCTTTCCGAGCTTGTGTCAAGCTCAAAAAGAGCGGGGATTGTGTACAACCTCGTATTCGCCGAGTAGGGCCCTCCCGGCAGGCGCAGAACCAGCTGTAGGTTTTTAAGCTTTTGAGAGATCTTACACTCTTGGTGGCCAATTTTGGCTTAACCTTGGAAATAGGAGGAAATATTTATCTCCCCAGGGCCCCCTTGAAGAGTCACGCAGGCCCTCTCGTCAGGTAGACCCTCTCGTCAGGTAGACCCTCTCGTCAGGCAGGTCCTCTCGTCAGGAAGGCCCTCTCGTCAGGCAGGCCCTCTCGTCAGGCAGACCCTCTCGTCAGGCAGGCCCTCTCGTCAGGCAGGCCCTCTCGTCAGGCAGGCCCTCTCGTCAGGCAGGCCCTCTCGTCAGGCAGGCCCTCTCGTCAGGCAGGACCTCTCGTCACGCAGGACCTCTCGTCAGGCAGGACCTCTCGTCACGCGGGACCTCTCGTCAGGCGGGCCCTCTCGTCAGGCGGGACCTCTCGTCAGGCGGGCCCTCTCGTCAGGCGGGCCCTCTCGTCAGGCGGGCCCTCTCGTCAGGCGGGCCCTCTCGTCAGGCGGGCCCTCTCGTCAGGCGGGCCCTCTCGTCAGGCAGGCCCTCTCGTCAGGCAGGCCCTCTCGTCAGGCAGGACCTCTCGTCAGGCAGGCCCTCTCGTCAGGCAGGACCTCTCGTCAGGCAGGCCCTCTCGTCAGGCAAGACCTCTCGTCAGGCAGGCCTTCTCGTCAGGCAGGCCCTCTTGTCAGGCAGGTCCTCTCGTCAGGCAGGCCCTCTCGTCAGGCAGGCCCTCTCGTCAGGCAGGTCATCTCGTCAGGCAGACCGCAGACTGTCTCGTCTCGCAAGCTGTCTGTTCGCCCAGGCCGCCCCTCGCTTCTCGCCTAACCGCCAGCTCGCCCGACCTGAATTTTTACCGTTGTGCCCTCGAGGGGGATTACCTCTCTACCCCCCGATGTGGTGTTTTCCTATTGGCTTGAGCCTTATTTGCCTTAGGAAGGCATTTTGGTGATTTTGACCCCAAGACTTGGAAAAACTATAAATAGACCCCCTTGGGTGCCTTTGGAGAGGATGAGATTTCCTTACCTCCTCCTCCCTTAGCTTCTTCTTGGTAGAGTAGAGAGAGCTCTCCAAGGCGCCCAGCCTAGCCCTTTGGTGAGGGAGGGGAAGGGTTAGCACTGTGACCTTCCGGGTGTGTGGTGGGACCTCCGCGCTAGTGCCGAGGGTCTGTTCGTAGTTTCCTAAGTCTTCATCCCGTGACGTTCCCCCGAGTGTAGTAGGTGTGAAGTCACCCCTCTTTTGGGACCCCGAACTCCACGAGAGACCAGTTTTTGGTTTCAACACATATTCCAGAACATGAGATTTCAGCTAGATTTTTATTTTCTTCGAGCACGGCCGAGTGCGAAGGATGAGCAAGGTCGTTCCGATTTTCCACATTTGCATAAGCAGCTGCCCGTGCAAGTATGCAACAGGGTACGGTCATGCCTGAAGAATGCGCACTGCATGATTCAAGAACATGATATTTGGGGACAAAATGATGGATTGTTTACGCATGGTCGCAATCAAGAAAGCGCACGACCACACGCTCATTGCAGAAAATTGAAAGAGCTCCCACACTTGCACTCAATACCAAAACTATTATTTGCAATAAAATGCTCGTAATAAAAAAGCTATACATTGATACACAATTACCATTCAAATCTCATACATCATGGATAAAAGATGATAAACATAGGTAAATAACAGTAGAAAACATTTATATAGAATATATTTATCAACGTTCTGAGTCTTCCTTCTAACCACTACTTGGGCTAGTTTACGCAAGGCTTACAACCAGATATCTGAGCTCGTATCTGCACCCTTCATCCATCCGTCGTCAACCAACCCTGGACCCTTCCCTACTCATGGAGACTGAATTTCTTGCGACCTCCGCGGACCCTCATTCTACATCTACTTCCTAGTTCCTCCAAGCCCCCTACCAACCAAACTTTACACATCCTCCTAAACCTCCAACACCACCAACTCCTCTACCTCGCCCACTCATCTTGCCTCCACGCAATAACCATCCTATCCCTACTCACCGTCTTTCCAACCAAAAGTATCACGACTTGCGGACTAAGGGCTTGTGCTTCCGTTGCAAGCAACCCTACTCTTCTACTCATTATTGTCCAGCCAAAGAGTTGCGCATCATCATCAAAGATGACTCGGAGGAGATAGGCATACTTGACTTTACGCCCTTGGGATTACTACTGCATCACCAGACAAAGCCCAGAGCACCTCAGTGGCGGCCAACACGTGGGCGTACCACTACTAGACAACGGGCGGCGCATCGACCTTGGGTCAAGGTCGATTTTCAGGTGGGATATATTGTTACGTACACGTGACAACATCGACATGGAGCATTTTATTTTGTATGGTCATTACGCATTTTTTAGGGGTGTTATGGTGAGTTGTAAGCGAGTCATCCTCCCAATATAAGGAGGCCTGAGAGTCTTAGAGATCTTTTAAGATCATTAAGTTTTAGAATCTCTCATTTTGGAGAGGGACTTCTAGGAGGAACCATCCTCCCTAAGTTAGGCATAAGTATCTCTCATGAATTGTATTTTGTTTCAAGTTTGTTTGAAATCATTTTTTGTTTTGGTAACAGTAATTGCTACTGCTGCTTCAGTTTGTAACGAGGAGGACAATGAATATCATGAAATTCATAGAGGAGCAAACTGCAAAAGAAAAGTAAAAATTTATGTGTAAAGAAAAGTTCTGAATGTAGATCTTACCGACAAGAAATATGGACGTGCCTTTCAGTTCATCTGAGACCTCAGCTGCCTTCTTCTGGATTCATTTTTATTCAGCAAGAATGTTTATGATTTGCTGATTTGAAATTTTCTACCATAATATTTAAAGCTAAGATATAATGGCCGACTCACTTTCACAACAAAAGATGTTGTTTCAAGCTCAGTTGATGACATTCTCGTACCTATAGAACAACTTGAACATAAAGAAACGCTCAGTTGATCCTCTACACAAAATGGACTATGCACAGGGGGAAAAATCTACAGTATGAACATTAAAGTCGTATAACTATGTTTCTTCACGCAGGTGGTCTAAATTTTTGGACTAGTGTAGTCAGGTTAACTTGAGAAACTCAAAAGCAGATAAAAGTAAATTGATTACAACATAAATAGCAAGCTCAATAGAAAAACCTGAATCAAAGTTCAAGTAATTTTTGAACTTTACAAGAAAAACTGTTCCATGCAATCTTCTGTTACAGCATCTGACTAAGAAATCCTGCTATCTAAACTTTATCAGCCGCAATTTTTTACCTAGCTCATCATGAATGGAACTAAATGAAATACACAAACTGGAAACTCGCCGAAAACCTAAATGGCATATTGTTCTATGTCAGCTATGCATGATTAGGTTATTAAAGGGGCCTCTCTATATAAAAAATCTATAGGAGACCAATGTTTACCCAACGCAATATGACGATGCAAGTACACATACATTCAGTGAAGAAGATTGTCACTATCTAAGATCTAATATGATGCTCTATATGATTAGGCATACAATTATTTTTTGGCGCACGATTGATTGGATAATAACAAATTAAAATACAGAAACATTCAAAGTTGACTATAACTATTTCTAATCTAGCGAATAATGCAAATGAAAAACTAGAAACTTCATTGCCAAGCAATAAATTACACATCTATTGAAATTAGATTAAACGACATTAATACGAGCAAAATATTACTAGATGTCTGCCCAAATTCCACAATACTCATAATAAACAGCGGAAAGGGTAGTTGTTTCCCACTTCAGCTCAATAGATCTCGCGGACCATAAAGCAGATCTCGCCGACCATAAAGCAGATCTCGCCGACCATAAAGCAGATCTCGCCGACAGCTAAAGATGTACTCGTCGGCCACAAAAGCGATCTCACAGACCACTTCGCTCTTTCTACTGGGCATGTTTTACCACACCTTGTAATAGGGCATCCCGTATTTTTAGAGGTTTCACGTGGGCAGAGCCCCCCGAGCCTATAGTAGGCATGAACAATAGCTTTAAAGGCATCTGAAAATTCGATCCAAGAGCCCCCTTTACTCGCACGACCTCCGAACAGCTCCTGCAAGTACCATAACACAGGGCATTCAAACTCTCTTGTAACATTGTTGCAACCCTTTTTAAAACATCAATAACATCACGCACAGCTTAGGTTCGTATAGTGCAAAATTTGGAATTCCCGTAAGCGGCACCCTTTCTCTTTTTGTGAGGGTCTCGACAGTCAAAGGAACATACAACACACCCTAGACATCTCTCTCCCACACTCGCAGTCCGAGTATATGCCCACTCACAGTCCCCCAACCTCTGTGATTTTTGTGTTGTGGAGTTGGAAATCCTTTTCACCCCAACATAATGAACATGCGACCTTCAAATTTGAGTGGTCGAGGAACAATTGCGATGGAAGGAGGAGATCAGACCAGTAAGTCACCTAAGAGATCTTGCCATCACCGCGAAGAGACCATCACAAAAGGAGAATTCATCCTCCTGGTGTCCACAGTTACACAACTGTTGGAATAGATAACATCCTAGTTAGAGGGATAACAACCCCTGACACTCCCTCTGGTACTCCAAACTATACCATGAGTGATGACTGAGGATGGAGATCTCGCCAATGAGAGGATAAAACGTTTCAAGGTGGCGGCGAATACCAACCAATGAGTACTCGACTTCGATGTATTTGTAGACCTCCCTAAGGAAGAGAATCCCTCTCCTTTCTCAAACATGACTAGGTGGGAACCCATCCCAATGGGGTTCAAGGAGACCCACCTCTCTCGTTTCACTGGGAGAGAAGATCTCATTCATTACTTGTGGGTTTTCAAGTCTGCGATCACTCTCCAGAACCTCTCTGATGGCAACCGCTGCAAGTTGCTATCCATGACCCTAGTGGGGAAGGCCCGAGACTAGTTCTACAAGCTACCATCTCGGTCTATTAACTTCTTCAAGGAGCTTAGGAAAGAATTTTGGGTTTTCTATGAGTGCACAGCGGAATAATTTCTAGAAAACCCCTAAATAGAAGTAGTGGATCTCGCGATAAACATGTTTCAAGAAATAAAACAGCAAGATTACCTATGCAGAATCGAGTTGCAATACTCGATCGGGCTTCAAGATCTGCAGATGCTTCAGTGTTGGATCCAAATCCAAACTTGACTTGAACTACGGCTGATTCGAAACTTGAGCGCAGCTGACTGAGTTCCGAGAACGCAGAAATAGATTTGCACCTTCACGGATATCCGCACTAACGTCGAGAAACACCTAATGTCGTCGAACAACAAAGGCTGGAAGAATATTGGGCTCTGTCTCCACAGATTGCTTGATCCATTGCTGGAGAAGATTACTGGCGCTAGGTTTCAATTCGCAAAAGAGACCGCCATCGTCGGGTCCACCGTTCTGAACACTTCAGAAAGAGGATCGGGTGAGACTTCTAGTTGACAAAGTCTCAATCAGCATACATTCAAGCCGATATACTTTATATCAACTTAAAGTCTACATGACATACTTTCTAGTCGACATACATCCTATGATGAAAAGTCATCAAGTTGATATGCATTATATCGGCTTGATGTCTAGTCAATATAGTTCAAACAGATTTAAGCTCTAGCTGATACTATCTCTATCCAATCGATAAGCAGTCAAGCCGATAAACATTATATCGCCTAGAACTTTATTCGATACAGAGTAATTGTCCAGTCGACACAGACTTGGTCTAGCGATATACATTATATTGACAACCAATCTAGCTGACATAGTCCAGTCGACATAAACACAATCTAGATATCGACTAGATGTCTACTCAACATTGTTCAGTCGACACAGACTTGGTCTAGCCAATATACATTATATTGACAGTCAATCTAGTCAACATTGTCTTGTCGACACAGTTCTGACGGCAGGCTATCAAACCGACATACATTATGTCGACTTGATCTCTAGGCGATATCACCATATCGACATAGAGTCTAGCCGACACAGATTCTCTCTGAATCATTTCAAGTTTGGCTCTTCACTCATATCGCAAATAAGTTGAGTCAACCGGATCATTTATCTAATTTCTAGTACGTTATTATGTGCGAGCTCATAAGCGCATATTACGTTAGTAGAGAGACTAACTCATTGATTACTTTTAGATCACATAAGACTCCAATAGTCTCCCACTTTAGCTAAAATGTATCAACTATAGTCTCACAAGTAATGAACGGCATCTAGCAATACATAATTGCTACCCAAGTAATACAAGAGTTCGTAACTCAATGAAACTAATTGTGATCAATGTTTCCGTGTGGTCATATCTCTTTGTCCTCCAAATTAAACTCGAGACATGGAGCATGGCACCCTCTTAATAATTCAATCTCTATTTCTTGATCTAGAATAGACTTCTTGAAATTGGTAAGCTCAATATTAAGTATTGACTCAACCCAGCATGTTCATGCATTTCTCAGTCTCATTCCATCAAGGGGTTCATGGATGTAACTCATGTCATATAGGAGGAAAATCTCATCTCTGTCCACACACAAACACCCAAATGATTCGTAACGTAGTCAATAATCAGCATTATCATAAACCATTCTCAAGGAAAACTTTAGATGCCATCAAAGTAAATTCTTCCTCACTTGATGAATGTTGTGATTGCAGGCCAAAGAACCACAAACATTATTGTCACTTTGAGACTTACTTTTGACACGTTTATATAACAATCCACAAAGATATCTCGGGGTGATTTTGTACAGTACAACTTGTTCTTAACAAGTACTTATATGTTGACTTGATATCTAATATCATAACTTGTAAGAACCGGTCATCAGTCAACTCACATACTAGTCTTAATGTATCATCCTCGCCCTAATTTATAAGATGATACCTCGACCAGGGACCATTGAAAAAAGATGCTTCTTATAAACATAGATCGTCACATTCAAGTCATACTCTTGAATTCCAATGGAAGCAAACATTTTAAGGATATTTATTATGTTAATTACTCTATCATATATAAACAAATTGACCTAACAAAAGAACATGTCATAAATATAAAAATAAATACATAGTATTATTCATTACATGAACATACAACCGACAAATAAAAAATCTACAATCCTCCCACTAGATTTGATCATTCAAGTATCTAATACTCATTGATCTAATATGACAATCATGCTTCCTCTGTTAAAGAGCTTTCATTGGTCGATTCGTTATATTCTCATTAGTCGGTACTCTGCATATGCTCACATCTTCTCGATCGACAATCTCTTGAATAAGATGGAACTGCTGAAGTATGTGTTTGGAGCATTGATGAGATTTAGGTTCTTTGGCCTGTGCAATGGCACCGTTGTCACGGTAAAGAATTACGGGAGTAATAACGCAAGGAACTACATCAAGCTCGCCGATGAATTTCTTTATCCATGCATCCTCCTTCGCCGCATTTGCAGCAGCGATATACTCGGCCTCTGTTGTATAATCGGCAACTGTCTCTTATTTGAAACTCTTCCAGCTCACAGCCTCTTTATTAAGGCAAAACACAAAACCTGATTGAGACTTTGAGCCATCCCTATCAGTTTGAAAGTTAACATTTGTGTTACCTTTTACAATGAATTCTTCCTCTCCACCAAATATCAAGAATAGATCTTTAGTCCATCTCAAGTATTTCAGGATATTCTTGATTATTCTCCAGTGACTATCTCTCATACCAGACTGATATCTATTAGTCATGCGCAAAGCATATAAGACATCGAGACAATTACATAACATTGCATACATAGTTAATCCAATTGCAGAAGCATATGGAATCAACTTTATGTGGTCTTTATCTTCCAAAGATTTAGTACACTGGTCCTTAGAGAGACTCGCACCAAGTGACATGGGTAAGAATTCATTTTTGTACTCAAGTATGTTGAACTGTTTCAACACCTTCTCAATATATATACTATGAGTCAAACCCAGTAACTTCTTCGATCTATCTATATAGATCATAATACCAAGTATGTAAGTCATTTCGCTCAAATCTTTCATAAAAAAGCAGTCCCCTAGCCTGTTCTTAACAGCTTGTAGGTTCGGAATGTCATTTCCAATCAACAGTATGTCATCTACATATAATATCAGAAATATAACAGTGCTCCCACTAATCCTCTTGTAAACACAAGACTCAACTTTATTCTTGATGAAATCAAACACTTTGATTTTCTCATCAAAATGAAGATTCCAACTTTGAGAAGCTTGATTTAATACATAAATGAATTTTTACAACTGGCATATTTTAGTGACTTCATTTGGAGATACAAAATCCTCGGATTGTGTCATGTACAATTCCTCAAGGAGGTTCCATTAAGGAAAGTCGTTTTAACATCTATTTGTCAGATCTTATAATCATAGTACACAGTAATAGCAAGAAGAATTCTGATGGATTTTACCATGCCAACAGGGAAAAATGTTTCATCATAGTTAACATCATGAATTTACTTTAAACTTTTAGTCACTAATCGCTCTTTGAATGTCTGTATATTCTCATTCATGTTGGTCTTCTTCTTGAAGATCCACTTGCACCCTATGGGTCTTACCCCTTTAGGTGATTCCACCATGGTCCAAACTCTGTTTGTATACATGGAGTCCATTTCATATTTCATGATCTCAAGACACTTCTCGAAGTCCGGTCCATTCATAGCCTCTTGGTAGGTTGCAGGCTTATCATCATGATCCATAAGCAACAAATTACTTATTTGAGACATAAGAATTCCATATCTCTCAGGCTTAACTCGAGGTCTACCAAACCTATGTAGGACTTGTGTTTCTTGAGTAGGCTATCTAACTATAACACCTTGTAGTTCTTGCTTAGGTTTTAATTCACTGTTTGCGATTCTTGAACCAATTCAAGTTCTATTTTAGCAGACTTTCTAGATATGAACTCCTTTTCTAGAAAGATATCAGCCCTTACAACAAATACTTGGTCATCGGACTGATTATAGAAATAGTAACATTTAGTTTTCTTAGGATACCTTACTGGATAACACTTATCTGATTTGGCTTCAAGTTTTTCAGGCATTTGACATCTCGCGTATGTCTCACAACCCCAAATTTTAATGAAAGAAATACTATGATGCTTTCCAGTCCATATCTCATATGGTGTATTTTGAACCGTTCTTGTTGGAACACAATTTAGTGTAAAAGCAGTCGCTTTTTAGAGCATATCCCCAAAAGGAAACAAACAGATCTGCATGAAACATTTTCTTCAAGTGCTCGATTATCTCATAATAACATATGGTCTCATGTTGCTTCTGAACCTCAAAGGCCATGATAGCAAGCATGAGACATTCAACATCTAGGGAATCGTCTTAGGAGGCAGATCCGGCAGGCTCCTCGGGGGAATCTTCCTCTAAGACATAGAGTTTACGCTCTTGTCGAAGGACAATCCTCGAATTCCTATACCAGTCAAGGAACTTCGTCCCATTGAGGTTGTCATTCACCCCATCATAAGTCGGCTTTGGCTGATCACCCATAATGTAGCTATTTAGGTAGGTAACGTTTGTCAATTGCATCACCATGCAACTCTTGTATGGTTGGTGAATAATTATTTGCATACATCTTATGGTGCATGCCAACTCGATGTCTCTAGGCACTCAATCGTTGAGATCACCTAGTTAAGTTAGACTCGATGTCGACAGCGGGATATAACAATGATCCATTCGCATCTTTACCAAGATAGATTAATGTACCTTGCTTAAAAAGTCACACTTCATTGATCGAGGCAGGAAGAGTGATATCCATCGGAAAGCATCTGTATACTTCATATTAATTTTAAGGGATTTTCATGATATTTGATTAACATTTAATCGTGATTAACACGTAATCAATATGCACACAATTTCACAGAATTATGAAAATAATTACAACATTCTCATACCAGATACATTTCATATGCACATTAATGAAAACCATCAACAATTGATGTTTTAGAACTAAATTTAAAGATTTAATGATTTAAAATCTTTGAATTTATATGTACTGGACACTGGCAAAATCATCTCTCCTTATGGCAGTAGACAAGCTCATATTTTTATGCTTGTAGTTTCACAAATTACATATAGAAAAACAATTTCTGCGAAGGGAGGAATTTACAAAAGCATGGTAATCGCAGAACCTCTCTGATACCACTATTGAGTTTTCTATGAATGTCACATCATATGTGCGCAGCAAAATAATTTCTAGAAAAACTCTAAATAGAAGCACTGGATCTTGTAATAACCCTGATTCAAGAAATTAAACAACAAGAGTACCTGTACGGAATCAAGTCACAATAGTTGATCGGGTTTCAAGATCTGCAGATGCATCTACGTTGGATCCAAATCCAAACCTGACTTGATCTGCGGCTGATTTGAAACTTGTGTGCGGCTGACTGAATTCCGAGAACACAAAAATAGATCTACGCCTTCACGGGTATCCACACAAACGTCGAGAAACACCTGTTGTCGTCAAATGATAGGGGATGGAAGAATATCAGGCTTTTTGTCTCCACAGATTTTTATATTTGTTGCCAGAGAAGATGACTGGCGCTCGGTTTCAGTTTGCAAAAGAGACTATCGTCGTCGAGTCCACTATTCTGAACACTTCAGAAAGAGGGATGGGTGAATAGCGATTCTTTCTTAACCCTAGAATGGAAATTATATTTATACATAATTATCAGCAAAACGGGTTTAGGCTCAATGGGACTTAATCACTTAATCTACTATTAAGTGTTGAACCGGTTTAGGATTTAAAATAGGAGAGAAACCTTTCGGGTTGTGTCGACTTGATGTTTAGTCGATATACACTATATCGACTAGATGTCTAGTCGACATACACTGTACCGGCCTATAATCCAGTCGGCATACACTATGTTAACTTGAAGCCTGGTTGATATACGCTATATTGACTTGAAGCGCAACCGATATGCGATAGTCAAGTCAATGTACTTTATATCGACTTGAAGTCTACATGACAGACTTTCTAGTCAACAGACATCATATGTTGATATACACTATATCGACTTGATGTCTAGTCGACATATCTCAAACAGACTTAAGCTCTAGCTGATACTATCGTTGTCCAGTCGATATACATTATATCGACAAGAACTCTAGTCAGCATAGAGTGACTGTCCAGTTAACACAAACTTGATCTAGTAGATATACATTATATTGACAACCAATCTAGCCGACACAGTTCGGTCGACACAAACACGGTCTAGTTGATATATACTATATTGACTAGATGTTTAGTCGACAAAGACTTGGTTTAGCATATATACATTATATCGACAGCCAATCAAGTCGGCATTGTCCAGTCGACGCAGTTCTGTCGGAAGATTATCAAGTCAGCATACATTATGTCGACTTGATCTCTAGTCGATATCACCATATCGACATAGAGTCTAACCGATAAAAATTCTCTCTCAATCATTCGAAGCTTGGCTCTTCACTCATATCCCATATAAGTCGAGCCACCATGATCATTTATCAAATTTCTCGTATGTTATTATATGTGACCTCATAAGTTCATATTACGTTGGTAGTGAGACTAACTTTTTTATTACTTCTAGATTACATAAGACTCCAACAGAGAACGGCGAGGTGTTCCCGGTGTTCTACGTGAATACTCATAGGGACGTAGATTTCGTTCTACGTTGTGAATTTCCATGACAGGTATCCTTCTTGGGATTTGATTCTAACGTAGGTATAAACTCAATTCTTGATCTTTTGGTTTTCACAAGATCGCCTATTTGAGTTTCAATGAAATCTTCTTCTGCCTATACGATGCCAAATTAAAACTCAACACTTGCCACCTTATATCCCCTCCTCCAACAATCCATCAAAAGAAGCTTATAAAATACTCCAAGCACATATTACGGCAATTCCATCTCATTCTAGAAATCATCAAGAGAGGAGATATGAGCATATGTAAAGAGTGACGATGACATTATAAATCCATTAAAAAAGGGTATTCCTTAGAGAAAGCATCATGACCATACTAGATCACTTGGTATTAGATACTTGCACGATTAACTCTAGTGGGAGACTTACGAATTCCGGTTTTATTTGTTTTATGTTTAGGTGATGACTTGTATTATTGATTCATTAATATATATAAGATATTTTCTCTTGTTATGTTTATTCTTTTCTAAATAGATGGCATGTAGGCATAATAAATGCCCGCAGAATAATTGATTTCTATAGGAATTCAAGTGTCACTTGAATATAAGATCTTATGTCAAAATGTAATATTACTCTTACATAGTCCCTAATCAAAGTATTATTGTATAATTGAGCAACAATAATACATTAAAATTAATATGTGGTTTGATTAATGACTGAGTCTCCTAAGTCATGTTATTCGATATCAAGTCATCATATGGTACTTATTAGTGAACAAGTATATTAAACAGAACATCATGAGAATACTTTGTGAATTATTATATTGTGTCACAAGAAATTCTTATAGTAACAACGGTGTATGCGGTTCTTTGAATTGAAGTTAATAAAGTCTTTCTTGAAAAAGGTTGATGATAAGATTAGTTATTGCGTGCATTATAAATCAGGTCGGTAATTGTGAATGATGTACATGAAATTTGTCTCTCTTATATAACAGGAGTGATGTTCATGGGCCCCTGATGATAGTCTATAAAATGCATAGTCGTGCTATATCAAGTCAATAATGAATGACTCATTTGTTTGATATAGTCTATTTGTTTGGGCGTTTTATACTCCGTTTTGGGCAAACGCCGCCAGAAGGAGGGTAAACAAATGAACCTCCGGCGGCGTTTGCTCCGTTTCCACCCGCCCGCCTTGAGAAACGCCTCAAAAAGCTCCATTTGGAGCAGCCACCTCCCCCCTCCGATTCGAACACTCCGTTTCCACCCGCCGGATCGATCCGCCACCGCCGAACCAAATGAAGCCATAGTCTACTCATAGATCAAAAATAACAGAGATCGAGTAATTAAGAGGTTGACACACTCCTTGCCTCGATTTTATTCTGTATGTGAAGGATAAAAGGGATTAAACTACACTAAAACATTATTACTAACGGGGTTTTGTCGAGTTTCCATCTTTTGTATTATTTGGGTGGCAATGACCCATTAATAGAAGCCGCACATTATTTTTGATACTATGGTTGATAAGCTAAAGCTCAAGTAGGAGATTAATGAAATTTATGATTTAGAACCTATCAAAAGATTAATCTTATTGTCAACGTAATATGAACTTATATGATCACACGTTAAGAATATATGAAAATTATAAAATTGACTATGTTGGTTTGATTTATATTAGAAATAAAATCAAATACATAATATATTGATAAATGATAATAAATTAATTGGAAATTAACTACTTTCGATTTCGAACAGAAACAAAAACTTCCCATATGCCATAACTTCCTCTCTAAAGGATATTTGAAATACTCTCTATTATAAAATGGGCATGCTATAGAAATTACCCACTTTTGTCATTTCTTATTTTGACTCGAAAGAGACAAATGCCTATTTTTGTCTACTGTGAGCATTGAGAGAATAATGAGAAGAAGAGTAAAAGAATTTCCTCAGAAATAAAAGTATGATTTTGTTGCAGAGACAGACGATCATCTTTCATCCACGAGACCGTTAGACGAACCGCGTTGTATTTTTCGTTTTGTGTGGATACTTGTGAACTTCATTTTGCATTTTGGTTCTAAGAACAACTTCACAAAATTTGAATTCGTCACAGATTTATGTTTGTTTTCTTGATATCTTGCGTTTTGCATGGATCCTTCAAGTATTTTCAGTATTCTATTGTGCATTTTAAATCATGAAATCCTTACAATAGGATTGTCCTAATTTAGATAATATTCCTAGGTGTTAGCATCCTATGAGATCACATTAGTCGAGTAGTTGATTGTTCTTTATATATTTTTGGTAGGGCGATGAATGTCTCCTACATCCTAGAGTATGTTTTGATGACATAAGTAAGGGCCTAGGATTATAGTGCTTCACCAACCTTGAAGTGGAGTTGACTACTCTACGGTTACCATCGGGCCAAGGTGGTAAGGCATGTGTGGTTCGCTACTCACTTGACATCGGTCAAACTGTGTCGACATAGCGACATGAGTGTAAAAATAATTTCCCCCCCCCCCCTCTCCTTCTTTATACTTAATCAAAAATAGTAATAACATTATCTATGAGCTTATCTACTAGAGAAATAGAGGAAAAAAAAGAGAGGAACCAGGATAATCGCAGTAAAACCATAGAAATTAGAGTCGAAGTCGCAAATATTAAACATAGAAAAGCAACAAAGCCAAAAAAACCAGAGAACGGACTGCAGAAACCATAGAGGAACCAAAATGAGCATAGTAAGACGTAGAAACTAGAGTTACAGCCGTAGAAACAAGGGAGAAGGATGAAGCCGCAAAGACGAGTGCTTAAAGTTAGCGGAGAAATCCAAACTCGAAGTCTCCGGAAAAATCAAAGCTCAAAAAGTAATCAGAGAGAGGAACGAAGCCACAGAAGCCAAAGGAAAGATCAGGCATGATTGAAAAAGGTGTTGCATAAATGGTTAATAACTACTAACAAATATAAAAAACAATAACATATCGTGATATATCGGTTGACAGCCGATATATCACAAAACGATATTTTGATTAAAAAAATATTGAAATCGTATCGTTTTGTAAATGAAATGTTAATGCCGGTTGATATGTCAATCATTTGGATTGATATCCACGACACAAATATATATACATGTTTGTAAATGTAATCTCGAAGGTTACATTTGAGGTCTAATTGTTGCCATTGAGTAGACGAACCTGATTAAGATCATTTATTGATTGGGAGATTTTTTTTAACCATTGGTAACACGTAGTTCCTGAATTAACAATCATTGTATTGATTATTTTCCAACCATTAGGCATCTTTAGTATCCACAAAGTGAATGCATGCCAGCAGAGTACACAGTCGATTTTTGCATATCATTATAGAAAAACTATATTATGTGTTTGCTCCTTCACCAATCATTTTTTCTTCATCATCTGAATTCCTAACATGTGATCTTCGTCAATATTCTATTTAAGGAGAGGTAAATATGGTTATCGAAGAGTACTTAGGGAAACTCAGGCCAAGTATTTCCTAGGGAAAGATTAAGTTGCAGTTTGAGTTGCGTAATTTTGAGGGGTCAAGACTTAATTTCATTAGATAACATTATAGCTATATATATATATAGCCTACAAGAATGAACCATATTATAACAATATAACAACACTCCTCAAGATTGCCGAAAGATATTCACTAAACTCATCTTGTTATATCCCCTAATCATATCCTCTGAGTTGAGTCACTTGATCAAGTAATATGCTATCTAACCCGTGGTCAAGACGTGACTCAATTCGAGTAGCCAACAATCCAGTTTCTCCTTTATGAAGAATCTATCGATCTCGATATGTTTGGTTCTATCGTATTGGATTGGATTATTTGCAATACGGATGGCTTTATACTCTTTCTCTGTTGTCGATCATGCCACTACCGATTGTTTCTTGTTCATCCAGGAGACCAGATTGCCTCCCACAAATCTACCATAGCCTTGATATGGACCTCCTGCCATCTGCACAACTTGCCCAATCAGAGTTATAGCAACCCTCAATCTTCACGAGTCCGTTCCTTCTGAACATCAGTCAATTTCTAGGGGCATTCTTCAAGTATCGAATAATCGGGCACATTGCATCTATGTGGTCCTTCCTTGGGTCATGCATGTGGCGGCTAACCATGCTTACTACAAAGGCGATGTCCTAGAGTGTATGGCTTAAGTACATCAACTTCCCAACAAGCCTCTGATACATTTCACGATCAACTGTTTCTCCGACCTCAGCACCCAATTTACACTTCTGATCGATTGGTGACGCAACGGGCTTACATCCCAACATCCTCGCCTCTGTGAGGAGATCCAAGGCGTACTTAAACCATTCCCTTTATCTCGCAAGCATTCTCAATCCCAAGGAAATACCTAAGAAAATCCAGATCCTTCACCTCGAATTCCTTGCCCATAGCCACCTTGAGGCAGGCAATCTTCTGCTCATCATCCCCTATAATGATCATGTCATCCACATACACCGTAAGCATGGTGATGTGGTCTTCCTTCTGCGTGAAGAACGTCGTGTGATCAGCATTGATCTGTTGATATCTCATCTCAATCATGGCCTTCCTGAACCTATCGAACCAAGCACAGGGAAACTGCTTCAGTCCATAAAGGAACTTCTTCGGTCAACAGACTTTGTTGTCTGTCCTGGTTGTGTTGAACCCTAGTGGTATCTCCATGTACACCTCGTTAGCTAGATTTCGATGAAGAAATACATTCTTCACATCTATTTGGTGCAACTTCCATCCACCATTTGTCGCCAAGTGATGCAATCTTGGCAAATGCACCGATGACGTCAAGTAATAATAAAGCAGGAATCAATCCCCGAGTATCGATCTCACGTGAAATATGGCGGGATGGAGTAAGCGTTAGAGACAAGACTTGAGATAGAAGTGTATAATCGGTATTTTATGGGGTTTGATTTGTAAACAATAAAAAGAAATATTTAATTAACTATGTGGGTCGCTAGTACTACATCGCTCCTCCACGGGTCGCCCTCCTCTGCTTCGCTCCTCCGTGGGTCGCCTTCCTCCGCTTCGCAAATCCATGGATCGTCTTCCTCCGCTTCGCACATCCGCAAATCACCTTCCTCTGCTTCCCACCTCCGTGGATCACCTTCCTCTGCTTCACTCGTTGCACCTTACAAAAGCAAAGACCAACCTCTCGCTCTTGTCGACTCGTGTCTAGCTCAACGACAATACAGCCCAGTGCTTACTCGCGCAATCACAAGGAAATAGCAGCAAAACCAAACCAGTAAGGCCAAACTAGGTCATCTCCAAATAGGGTATGAAAATAGTATAAAACATCAATAATCAAAACATAAGATTAAAGAATGTTTGATATAATATTCATACACCCACCACCATCAAAATAGGAAGATTACTTCAAAGCTAGACCTATAAGAGCGAAAGAAGAAAAAGAAGAAAGAGATACAAACAGTGTTTGAGACTTTGCCGTAAAGAGAGAAGGAGATCACTGGGTTTTCAATCCTTTCCCTTTACACCATCAACGATTGCGTCCGAGGTAGAAGAATCGTGGTCACTGACTCCCAATGTGCCCTTCTTCTCGATGATTCTGCAACACCCACATCAATCCTTCCTTTTCCTTGCGAGGTGGAGAAGAATGATGAAGAAGATCTTTACTTTAAACACCTGAATGATGGGGAGAGATAGGGAAAGAACCTTATCTGCTAGAGTGAAAAACGATTGAAAACGGCGCCCCAAAATGACCTCCCTAGAAGAAATCGTGAAACTGGATATTTATAGGCCATGCAGAATTTTCACCTGTGCGTGATTAGGCACATGACCAGTGATCATGCGTGAAGAAAATGCCAATAACCGTGTGTGAAGGAGGATTGGAGGAAAAAATTCGGCATCTAGAGTGAAAATAATGAACTTGCATGACCGGTGGTCGTGCGTAAAGGAAATGCCACTAACCGTGCGTGAAGGATGGACTACTGATGGGAAAATTAAGTCATCTAAAAAAACAATGAACTCGCATGACCAGTGGTCGTGCAAGAAGGAAGACTGCTCGTGCGACTACCTATGCGAAATTTAGGGGGTTCTTGGGATAATTATTGGGCAATTGACCCTGCACAATCAGTGTGTGCAGAGGAGTCCACTGATTGCGCTAAAACAAAAACACACGATCAGTGGCTTCCTTAATGAAATAGGGCTCAAACACTCTGGGGAAGCTACATGAGGCTTATACCTGCATAGAAAACTCCGGGTACACAGCTATAAAGACATCCACACAGTCATATGCAGTATAACAATATAAGAAAAGGAATAAGAATGAGAGGAAATCTCCTTTAAGCATGGAATGAATGCAAACATACTCTAAATAGCTACAAAACGCTCATACGACACAAGATGTAACATCCATAGTGAGGGCGCATTTTTAATTTTAGAAACGCTGCTCGGCGAGTCGTTTAAGTTCGAAGGCGTTAATAAAGTGTAGAATGGGTTGCGTCTAGCCAAATTATCATTTTTGGAGTTTTGGGGTGCCAATAGCAGGTTTCACCCCATATCTCATGCGGTTGTGTTTCCAAACCCCTCACCCGATAGCTTTAATACCCTCCCGACTTTCTAAAAGCCGCATCTTTTAATTCGTGGGAGATAAGAACAGAAACCGCAATCCGCTCGTCCGTCTCCCGCAAGCAGCGCGCCCGGCGAGCCCGACGCTATTCCTGTCGCACTCCGCTGCCCTAGCAGGCGGCCGATCCCTCTCCAGAAGCCCTTTCCAACCACTCCTCCCTCCTCTGAAGGTGCCAGCAAGCCTTTCTTTTCCTTCCTTGGCCTTGGAAGTGTCGGGTCTCAACCCTAGCCGGTGGTAGTGGAAAATTTCGTTTCCGGTGAGTCTGTTTCTCCCTTGTTTCCATTCCTTCGTGGAAATCCTTCGATTCGGAGGTTAGGTTAAACTAATTTGCATTCCTATTGCCCTACTTTAGGTTTTGGTGCTCATGGTTCACCGCGGAATTTTGTAGGGCGCTTGGAGGGCCTAAATCGCTATACGCAAAGGTAATCTATGAAGATTAGCATTTGTTTTTAGTAGCCCTAGTTGTATGGAAATGTTTCCACGGGAAACCCTAAAGGGAAAAAATTATGAAATTAGGGCTGCCCTAAATTGCAGGACTTCGGTGGCCTCGGGGAAACACTCTGAAGGTCCCCAGCAGTAGAATTGCCTTCGGAAGAGAAGATGTCGTCGCGCCGAGTCTACGAGCGCCGCAACACCGCTGTAAGAAAATTATAATTTCTTCTAGCTAGACATATCAAGTAATTATATTTTATACACATCAGTAGGTTTCGTACAAGCATCATAACCTTGCATAGAAAAGTGTGGCAGTAGGAAAATAATCGTGGAAACGCGTAGGATAACGCCCTTTTCCATAACCACGTTAGTAAAGTCATGAACAGTTATTTAGGTACGAAACTTTACCCGTGTACGTAAGTTTGGAGATTGTCCAACCAAGGGCGAGAAGGTCCCTTCAAGTCGACCACGAGAAAGTCAAGGGTCGCTTAGTAGTACACCAGAAAAGATATCCCATGCAGAGTAGCGTCAGACCAAAAAAGGTCAGTGAGTACACAAGTCTTTTCGTGCTAGGTAGAGGCGCACTACCTTTCTCATAAGGCATATAGTATCTTGTGAGCAGCATAGTCTTGGGAGTTTACGTCCTTTTGAGACAGTTAGTAGATTTGAGACCGTGTCCGCGTGACACTAGAACATTTGTGTTCGTCAGATGGTCTCGGGTCGTCAGTTTCAGTTGCGCGTTAGGAGCTACTCTGCCTAGAGCCTTCCAAGTAGATGTGCAGGTTAGAAGCCACCTAGAACTCAAGGATAGACCTGATGTGAGACAGTATGCTAGTTAGTGAACGTCAGAACTTGAGTTAGTGGACTAAAAGTCACGTGCTTAGTACGAGTAGATGTTCGACCAGGAAGTAGTGCGAAGACATGCATAACATATAGCATAAAGGTTTTTAATGCACAAAACTGTTTTCTAAGGCATGCATTCATCATATGAAAACTATTTTTAGTGTCACTAGGAGGAGTTATTTTTCTTTACTCTGACCCCTCGTGGGCAATGTTTTTCAGGTGACCCGGGTGGGAAACTACGCCTAGGATGAGCGTTATAGTGGTGTCAGTCAGTAGTGTTTTACCCTTCAGTTTCCTTAATTCCAGTATACTCTTGTAGATGTGGTTAATGTAATTTATTAATGTTTTATCTAAATTGTATCAGACTATTAATGTTAAGCAGATTTTCAGTTAATTCAATTCTATTCTTGTTAGTGGCTCTGTGAATCCAGATGTCAGGTATGTGATTACCCTTAGTTTACTTTTTAACTTTCGTTGTTAGTCTTAAATTGCTTAGTATAGATTTTTATTACCTGCTGCATATTAGTTTTAATACTGTTTCCTAGTTTTCTTTATATCGCTGACCCGACCGGACGGCTGATTTCTGAAATACTGGGAAGGGGTGTTACACAAGATTTGATTTTAAGAGATTTTATGCTAGAATAAATAAAAGATGAGTAAAATCATAGGAAAACCAAGCTATACTAGAGCCAAAACACCATATAAAACATGCTCATCAAATACCACCAGACTTAAATTATTGATCGTCCCGAGCAAACCATCTATCTACGGGGAGTACGAGAGTCTAATTACAAATCAAAATTTAAACTAAAAGTAGTGGATAGAGAAGTCTCATGTTTATGAGGAATAAAAATAGGTTAGAAGAATTTTCTAAGCATATAATTTAATTACACTACATTTAAATAAATTATCACAACGGTTATATCCACTCCTAAAGAAAGAACAAAGTGTTTCATCATAAACATAGTGTAAGTGAAAGTAGTGAGAACTGAGATAGGTATTATAGACACAACTACAAAGGTGACCTCCAAAAAAATTCATCGATGTCAATGACCATAGACTCGCCTGATCATACCTACTCCACTACAGTCAATACCAATCAACTCCACCATTAGTAGGACTTAAATTAGGATGAACGCATAGGCTTAGGTTTAAGGGTGAGAAAAAGCAAAGATAAACCTGAAGATTTTTCACACTATAACACTATTTTTGAACATACAACAATAAATAACTACCGCAAAAAAGAAGAGAGTTACACCCCCATACATGATTTTTGAAATGTGGTCACTCAAACAAAACTGTACCATAGAATTTTTTTCCTTTTCATTTTCTTTGATTTTCATTTCAGATTTTTCAACTTCTTTCCAACAAGTGCCCAAGCATAATTAAGTTTTCATCTTTCCACCACATCAAAACATACTATCCCAATTTCATATAACATGGAAAATAAGACAAAAAGCTCAGGTTGAAAATGTGTAATTGGTTTGGCAATTTAGCTTTGGTGATGAAATGGTGGGGGTGAATCAACAAAATTGATGATAAGCTCAAAAATGTGTTCACAACGGTAGTGAATGTAAGCTAAGATGCATAGACTCAAACTATCCAAAGGAATGCCTAAATCATATAGGAAGAATTAATTACCATTTTGTACATATGCTTCAAAGATAGCTTGGGGTGATTTCTAGATACCGAGAAAGGATACCCCTTCATCATGATCCTATAATACACCACTAGTGACACTACACATAGCTTTACACTAGCATTGGACAAATCGCGCTCTAACGAAGAGTGTATATATACCAACAAAAATTAGTAAAAATAAAGTGTAATTAACATGTGAAAAGAAATTAACTCTAAACTTATTTCTACCCGAAAACACGTGCATTCGACTAGGAGAACTGCACAAGTCTGCGGTCCATTACCAAAGTCCAATTTGTTATTATAAATTAATCTATCCTAAACGGAAAAAAAGTAAATAAAAAACAAGGAAATAGCGGTAATTCACGTAAAAACGTTGTGGGTGCAGAAAATGAAATGCAAATGAACGATAAAAATTTGAAATTTTGAGCAAAATTGAAAAATATGCGCTAACGGAATGCAAAAATGATGTGTGTGCTCGAGCAAACGGGTAACACAATCTACCCACCAACCCACCCCCCGGGACTTAAATAATGCATTGTCCTTAACGTAAATATATATGAGAATGACTGAGGAAAGCAGAAAAATTAGAGGCTGAGAAACTCATTACCAAATGCCCGAAAATGGGGCATTCCATATGTGATTAAATTTGAATCCAAGAATGTGCTCCCTACCTCGGCTGGGCTAAATTGTGTCCTCGAGCTCATCGGATCATACAATGGGATTAGCGCCAAGAAAACAAAAAAAATAAGTAAACATTAATGAAAAACACAGATAATCATGAGGCGCCTCCCAAGAACGTTTTGTTTAACGTCTTTGAGCTGGACCAAATACCTATATTAGTAGTTTATAGTATTGTCTAAGTGCATAAAATAAAATAGCAATGCTATGAAAATCCTAATTACTACTTATACACACATCAAAATATTCAATTATATGTTGATTTAAAATAGTAACTAGAAATAAACGAAATTGGTCCAGAGACCAAGCAGTAAGGGTGGATAGGAGGGATAGTACTCCTCCATCACCAATTCTTCTCCTATTTCGATCTTTTCACATCCTCCAACAGCACTTCATCACAGAAGAATCACTTGCCACCCTGTACATAATCCTTTAGGGGAAACACAAGCAACGACGGTGGGGTGGAATAAAGGAGTGTTCTGTGATTATCACATACTTTCCTGCCAAGATTGCATACAAAATTACCCAAGAATAGGTCCATAAACTCAAAGCCCTGCAAAGGGCATACAAGAAATAAAATTAAATATATTAGAAGGAAAGTAAGAAGAATTAATGCAGCAATTTCATGATTAAGAGAAAGGTGTTCAGGAAATAAAATGGACAAAGAACTAAAAGATACAAACAAAGGAGTAACCAGGGGCAGACCCACGTGCAGGCATACCCGGGCACGTGCCCTGGCTAAAAATTTCGCGCACAGTGGTCCGCCCCTGTTATCGTGATTCGCCAATAACCATATTCCGCTCTTCTGCAACGGCGATGTCGTGAGGGTCATCTCCCTTATTCTCCACGGGTGACTTAGAGTGGCATCCTTGCATCTCCCTTCTTCTACGATTCTACCACAGGCGACGGCGACGGGAGATCGACCGACAGTTGTGCCTTTGCTCGGTCTTTAAGCAGGTATTCGGTATTCCACCAAATCCCGGGCATATATATTCGGATATCCTGTTAACTGCTAAGCGACATTTTCATTTTCCTGATATGTGATTTAGGGCTCGAGTTTAACATGGAGAGAGAGATTTTTTAGCTTATCTGAGTTCTCATGCTATGTGAACATCTTCTCAACTCTGCAGTTTCAAACTTATGGAAGTTGGAGGGCAAGGTTTGTCTTCTCTCACCACTTTCTTCTTTGATATCTTTTTCTTTTTATTGGAGTAGGAATGACGAGCTATGATCCGATTTGTTTTCTCAAGATCTTTTTCTTTTCAATTTGCCGATGTTAGTCTTCTTTTTTTCTCATTTCATATTATTTTCCGCTTAATAAGACATTGAAATATGCTAATTATCTTAGTCTCAAATCTCTGAACTCACTTATTTGAATCATGCCCTTATCTTAGTCCCAAATCTCTGAAATTGGAGTGTTTCATGAAATGTCTCAGTGAGCTTATTTTTGTTTAAAATGCATCTGTTTTGATCCTGAAAGATAATTTGATCAAATTTTTTTAGGATTTTACTTTGTGTTGGATAGTGGAGTATTAGATTGTGCTAGTCTCTCCATAGATAGCCAACTTGTTTCTAAAATCTTCATGATGCATGTGAAAAAATTTCGGAATGGTTCTTATATTTGTCCGATGCGACATCGCAAATAAGTAGGCGGAGAAGATGGTGTTTGTTAGACAAGGTCTTGAATCAAAGATTTATCCTTCATTAGTTCTTGTTAATTAATGCCCGGGTTACGCAAAAATTCTAGGTCCGTCACTGAGAGTAACCCTGCTTTCACTCCCATCAGCTTTCACTCCCATCAAGTTTCACATAAGGATCATTGTCGAAAATGAGCACATCGCTGCGGGGAAATGATGAGCAGTAAGGAACTTCGGTGATGAGTTGAACTCTCTCCTCTGCTGATGAGGTAAGAACCTCATCACTAAGGAAAATATCATCCTGAGTGCAACTCGGCACAACTTCGGGTTTTATAAGCACCTACTGCAAAACTAAATAATCGACAATATCAAAAGAAACATATATAGTGAAGTCAGAAAAAGTTTAAGGATAAACATTAATGATAGAATCAGCTAAAAGATAGGATTTATCCTCTGACACTAAATCCAACAGTAGTGACGGTACTGAAGAAGAAAGAAACTCTGTGATGTCTTCATTGTGATCAGCAGCAACGTTAATTGATGTATTTGTTGTGCTCCCAAGAAGACATGGGGGCGTAGC
Source organism: Platanthera zijinensis (assembly GCA_039513925.1). Taxonomy (NCBI): domain Eukaryota; kingdom Viridiplantae; phylum Streptophyta; class Magnoliopsida; order Asparagales; family Orchidaceae; genus Platanthera; species Platanthera zijinensis. The sequence goes on from CM077098.1 coordinate 17,781,749, forward strand.
GTATATGTCATTAGTGATGGAAGCGGTAGTGAGAAAAGAAAATAGTGGCATAGAGATAAGCACTGGCATGTTCCTCTTCCCATTGCAATTTTCATTTCTTACAGTCCTTCAACGCGTGATCAAAACACTAACAACACAAGTAGCGCTTCCCGATAGGTTTCCACCATGAAGAGGTCAAACCACTCGGTGAAGGCAATACTCGCAATGGAGGCACATAATTATAATAAGTAGGCTTATTATATGAAGACCCATGATGTGAATGTTACATATGATGAGCCATATGAATTATTATTACACATTACTATATAGCAATCTTCACTATCATGACTACGGGATTTACACCACTTACAAGGTTGATGAGAATATATTTTTTGGTGCAAATATGGATTCAGAAATAATAAAAAAAGCATAAGAAAGACTCATTGCGCATAATAAACAAATAAAAATAGTGAAAACCTGAATTAAAAAAAGGGAGTTTACAAGTGCGCAGTGTTGGAGCCTACGGTTCACATCTCTTTAGTTTAACAATATCAAATCTCATGTTGTATTTGATCACACTTGTGTTTGATATAGTGTGCAGGTTTACAGGCACAAAAGAAACGAAGAACTCAAATATGTGACCTACCGCCGTGCGCTAGCCTGGATTTAATTGAATGGGCGCTCGGGAACCTACAGTGTAGCGCTAGAGCTACCGTCAGCGCTAGCCTCGGGATTTATTTTGGCCATGCGCTCAGTGACCTACCGTGCAACGCTAACTTCCTGCCGCGCAGCGCTAGCCCTCTCAACGATCGTCGAATGGCTTCGTCAAGAAGATTGAGCTACTGCCAGGCGTTAGCTGGGTGCCGCGTCGCGCTAGCACGAAAAAGCGGATAAATATCTTTTTCGAATATTTTTCCAAATTCACGGGACAGCTGTCACATCGACGCGCAACGAACTACCGTCGGACGCTAGCCTTACCACCGGCGGTAGCCTGTTTTTCAAATACGTAAAAAAGGGTTTTGTTTTTTCGTTCCTTGGACAAATTAAAGGAGACAGAACTTCATTCTAGGGTTCATGTACCGCCTCTGAGCATCGTTCCACCATCTCTGTCGAAGGAAGAGAAAGTCGACTCCCTCCCGTTCGCGCACGAAGATCTCCGGCGAGCAAAGGACTACAACGACCAAGAGAAGTTTATCAGTTGCAACCAAACGAAGAACGTTAGCATCGGTCACGCACAGCTCAACGGAGGAATCGTCTTAAGGGAGAATCAATCTTAAATCTTCTTTACTTTTTTTTGTATTTTTCTCTTTTATGTGTGTTTGTGGTGAGGAAAATCGACCGGTGAAGGTCGTCAGAATCCGAGAAATATTCCGTGAAAAATCATCTCGGGAAAGGGACGTCTAGATCGGGGGATCTAGTGGGGGCTCTAAAACACTTTCTTGTGTGAAGGTGAAGAGCCGACTCGAAGACTTTTCTTGGAGGGAAAGGGAGAGAGCCAACCGGTCCGGGTAGTGGGTTGGTATAGAAAACGAAAAGACACTTGAATCTCACCGCCTCCGATCTCTGGCATCATGGAGATCTAATGATTGTAATTGTAAACCACTTTCTTTTTGTTTGAATAATATTATATGGTGTTCTTCACCCTGCGTGTGACGTTGCGGTTGGTTGCCGGTAGATCTTTGTAGGGTGTGTGCATCTCCAAAAAGAAAGTTGTCCAGGAAAACGAGGTTTGTGACCTACCGCCGCACGCTAGCAAGGTAGCGTCCCGCGGTAGATTCCAGAACTAGTTTTCCTAGACAAAATATTTGAATTGTTTAAATAAATCTTAAAATCTTATTCCCCCCCCCCCCCCTCTATGGTTGGCCACTAGATTCAACACGCAAGAAATAAAAGATGAAAAGTAAAACAACGTGATATACAAATGAAAGAGAAACTTATACCTCTCAACTCACTCTCTCAAGATACTCACATGTGTCGTGTTCCCCGGCAATGACGTCAAAAACTTGATGTGATCTTGGTAAGTGCACCAATGTCGTCAAGTAATAATAAAACGGGAATAAGTCCTCGAGTATCAATCTAACATAAAACACAACGAGGTTTAATTTGTGAACAATAAAAAGAAAAACTAAATTAACTATGTCGGTCGTCGGCACTGCTTCACTCCTCCGCAAGTCGACTTCCTCCACTTCGCACCTCTGTGGGTCGCCTTTTTCTGCTTTACACCTCCGAGAGACGCCTTCCTCTGCTTCGCTCGTTGCACCTTGCAAAAGCAAAGGTTGGCATCTCGCTCTTGTTGGCTTGTGCCTAGCTCAATGACAATGCGGCTCGGTGTTTATTCACACAATCACAATCACAAGGAAATACCAGCAAAACCAAGCAAGCTAAGCGACATTAGGCCATCTCGAAATAGGGTATGAAAATAGCAGAAAACATCAATAATCAAAACATAAGAATAAAGAAAGTTTGATACAATATTCATACACCCACCATCATCAAAATAAGAAGATTACTTCAGAGCTAATCCTAGAAGAGTCGAAAAAGAAAGAGATATAAACAGTGCTCGCAACTTCTGTATAGAGGGAAGGGGATCACCGGGTTGTCAAACCATGTCCTTTATACGGTTATCAGTTACGTCCGGCGTAGAAGAATCGTTGTCACCGACTCCCAATGAGCCCTTCTTCTCGGTGGTTCTGCACCGCCCACGTCAATCCTTCTTTTTCCTTGCAAGGTGGAGATGAACGATGAAGAAGATGTTCACTTTAAGCACCTAGATGATGGGGAGAGGTCTAGAGTATGAACCCCAGCTGCTAGAGCGAAAAACAAGTGAATACGGCGCCCCGAAAGTGGATATTTATAGGACGTGGAGAAATTTGACCTACGCATGGTTAGGCACACAACCAGTGGTCGTTCGTGAAAGAAATGTCATTAATCGTGTGTGAAGGAAGGAAGACTAGCGGGAAATTTCGACATCTGGAGGAAAAATAATGAACTTGTACTACTAGTGGTCGTGCGAGACGGAAGTTCAATACTCGTGCGACTACCCATACGAATTTTAGGGAGTTCTCAGTATAATTTAAGACAAATGATCACACACTACTAGTGATTGTGCACAGAGGAGTCCACGGATCATGCGAGAACAAAAACGCACGACCAGTGGCTTCTTTAATGAAATAGGGCCCAAACACACGGGAGAAGCTACATGAGGCATGTACCTGCACAGAAAACTCCAATACGCACATCTATAAAGACACACATATACAATATAACAATATAAGAAAATGAAATGAGAAGGAGAGGAAGAATTCATGTATAGAATGAATGCAAACATGCTCTAAATAGTTACAAAACGCTCATACAACACAAGTTTGGTTTTTTAGAGATTTTATGCTAGAATTAAATAAAATATAAGGAAAATCACAGGGAAACCAAGCTATACTAGAGCCAAACACTATATAAAATATGCCAATCACCAAGCCAATCAGAGTCTTGATGGTGCTCATCTTTGTCACGGATGTGAATGTCTCGTCGTAATCGATGTCATAGGTCTGGATGTACCCCTTTGCAGCCAATTAGGCCTTGTAGCACTCAACCTCTCCATTTGGATTCCTCTTCACGATGAAAACTCATTTGCATCTGACGACCTTCTTATCCTTTGGCAGATGCGTCAGCTCCAAAATTTTGTTCTTCTCAAGGACTCTCATCTCCTCCTCCATTGTTGTTTTCCACTTTGGATCTCCTTTGGCAACCTGCCAATTGTTAAGTAAAATAATACTATCCAAAGAAGCAATGAATGATCCATTAGAAGAAGAGATAATATCATAAGAGACAAAAGAAGTAAGATCTCAACCGTATCTATTAGGAGGATTTCTCGTATTATTGCGAGTGGTCATCTGTAATGTCATTGTTGAGGAATGAGGAGTAGGAGGAAGGATATCACCTGAAGTGGGTAATGGTGTAGGTGCTCAAGGAGTAGTAACCAATGTTGCTAAAGGACTAGGAGCATTGACTGAAGGTACAAGACTGGGCACTGTTCTAAAGGAACTGGAATTGGTACTGGCAATGTTGACCAAAGGTACTAGCATTGTGCAGCTTTCCCTTCCTACTACATGTAAGTAGCTCCCCCTGAGATGTAGGCCTAACACCTCGCCTCTCCTCCTCCATCTCCTCCTGTTCCCCATCACTCCCCTGCTCCTCCTCCATTCACCCTCCATGTTGTAATCCTAGATCTGTCACCAAACTTTCCCTCTCTTGCCTCATACTTTCGGTATCTTGCGAATCTTGTATGGGTGAGGCTCCCTCCCGTAGGTAGTACTACTCCAGCTCTCTGAAGTGAACATACATGCTCATGAAGTTTCTCTTCTCCACTGGGCTCCAGTACATGTACCCCTTCTTAGCACGAGAGTAGCCCACAAAGATACACTTGACTGCCTTCACATCAAGTATCCCAACTCTCGACCTATTATTCTTCACGAATCATACACATCCAAAAAACTTCAATGGAATTATACCCTTTATCCTTGCAACTTATGACACGGGGACTTCCACCTTAGAAGCTTTGATGGAATCCTGTGATCAGCTGTGTCGCTGTCAACACCGCATATCCCCACAAGCTCTGAGGAATCTTCATGTTGAGCATCATATTCCTTGCCACCTCTAGAAGGTGTCTGTTCCTCCTCTCTTACATTCCATTATGTGCAAGTGTGTATGCACATGTGGTCAGATGCAGTATCTAATGGGCTGATAGGTACTCATGCATCACCCAATTAGTGTACTTTGTCCTATTGTCTGACATTAGCACCTTAACCATAACTATGTATTGTGTCTGGATATGCTTATGGAAGACGCGAAAACAAGTATATACCTCACTAATATTTTGCAGCAGATATAATCAAGTAACACGGGATGCACAATCAATAAAAACCATAAAAATATATATTCTTTCAAAAATCTTATGGCACAAGGCCCCCATACATCAGAATGCACAACATCAAAAAAGGAAGAGCTCATCCGGCTCGTACTAATATAAGAAATCATAATAAGTCTACATAAGTCACAAGCATCACATACTAGTTTGTTTTAATTTGCTTTTTCAAAAATAATAGGAAACAATCTACCTAAAGTGTCAAAAGAATGGTGCCTCAATCACTGGTGATGAAGTGTCACCATATTCTCTGCGCTCATCTTCTGTTCTCCAACTCTTATCTTATATGCCACAGATATAAGAGTTGTGTGAAGTATTTCCCGATCCAAATATCATAGTCTGTCATGTCAAGTCTCAATCCCAAGTATTTGTCTCGTTCCTTTCTCCTGGAAAGTCACCTTGAGAATATCAAAAGAAATAATGCATCTCAGTTGAATGATTGATAAGAGGCTAACCGGAAAAGAATGAGCATACAGGGCATTGGATAGTTTTATTAAACTTGTGCAAATGGCAGTACCCTTACCGATCACTAGTTGAAAAGTTTCATCCACCGTTTGGATGTTATTTGCAACAGCTAGCCGAGTATAGGAGGAGAATACACCTGTATCTCATATCATGTATTGTGATGCACCTAAGACGACGATCCAATCTGATGCCCTGGAGAAGGATATGGATGCTAGATCAAGAGATATAGCAGTGCCTTCTGTTGGGTGGGCATACATAGCTTCCCCCCCCCCCCAGTTTCGCTCATGCTTCCTTCACAAGTTTGTTTCCTCTTAATTCCCTCCATCATACTTAGTAGGGTTTGCTCCTCCTTGGTATAGATAATGTCAGCTCCCTCCTCACTTTCAGTCACGCCCAAATTGGCCCAGTAGGCTCCTCGACCACCACGAGCCCGGCCACGTCCCCGTCCACCACGAGCCCGGCCACGTCCCCGTCCACCACCCGAATGTCCCTCCTTGGGTGGTTTGGGGAAGGCATAATTTAGATGACACGCCTCCCCGCAGTCGTAGCACTTCCTATATGTCCTGTAACACCAAAGACAACAACCACTATTCTTGACTACATAGTAGTGGATCCTCTTATCCCCGCCTAAAGTCTGATACAAGGCTCTTCCTAGATCATGGCTAAGATGGTCTCTGCAAGTGTAGGAATCTTCGTGTCGGACAAAAGGAGGGCTCTCCTCTGATCAAACTTTTCATCTAATCTCTTTAGGGACTTCTTCATCCTCTCCTCCACGATGATCTTAGAGGTCCGACAGTATGAGTCGCGGCAACCCATTTCACCGGAGGCATGATCGTAATCTACTCATAGGCGTTCTAACTCTGAGGCATACTCGTGCATCGTCTTTCTCTTCCTAAACAGTGTCGTCAATTTCTCCCTTCACTCAGAAGATCCCCAAAGTGTTTCCCACACCATCATATGTACTCCTCAGCTTGTTCCAAAGCTCCATGATCGTTTCCAGACCATCTATTGTGGAGGCGGTCGATGAGAGTAGCGAGCTGAGAAGCCATATGAACACTGTCATGTGGGTTGATTCCCACTCATCTCCTCCTGTCGTGTTCTCTGGCTTCTTCAACTCCCCTGTCAAGAAACCTCCAACTTGCGTCGTTGTGAGGGTTTTCTTTATGCGGTGTGACTAACCCAGGTAGGTGGGGTCGGGCCATTGAGGATCAAATCAACCGGTGGAAGTTCCAGCTTCGTCGGTCAGTGTGATGAACCCAACACTCAAAAATGTGGGCATCTCAGCAAGGCCCGACATCTTGAAGGCATCCTCCATCATACCTTCCTTCATCGTCACAAATCGGCTCCCTCACCGATCACATCTGGTTACCGATTCAAGCGATGCCCACCTCCTTTCCTAGCTTTGGTCACCACATCTTGTTGTCGGAGCGTGGGATGTGACGCAGGCATGCGTAGCACGATAATTCCGCACCTCCGACCAAGGAGACATAGCATGCGGTTGTGGAAGAAACCTATTGCGGCCTCCCTGGCCTCAGTCGATGTCGACCTTCCATCTCCACCGGAAGGACTCCTTAGAGCAGCGGCGAGAAAAAAGGGGAAGGGGAATCGCCGACAACGGCAACGAGAGGGAGGGGGATATGGGCCTCTATTGGCAATTTGCGGTGAACTGCAATTTTAGGGAAGATAAAACAAAAGGAAGGGAGCAACATATATTTAATATTTCAGATACAATCTTGTCTTACATTGCTCTTATTTATAGGAACACAACAATCACGGAATTAAGAATAGACACAACTAATGGCGGGAGATATATCCATTGGCGGGAGACAAGCCTAATGGAGAAGACACATCTGTTCGCATATTACATTTACTTAAATAAAACATAATTACGTATATTAACTAGCTGCTATTACTTCTTCAGTCTTGTCACAGGAGCTGGAGGTCTTGATTACAACTTTCAACACTCCCCCTTAGTCACGACCTCCTATATTTTTGTGACTCCACTCTTCTTCCGCAGCGTCACAAAGCTCTCAACTGGCAGGGGATTCGTAAGGAAATTTACTATTTGATCATTTGTGTTGCAGTACACCAACTCCTTCTTTTACAAGTTCTCTAGTAAAATGATATTGAATTTTCACGTGTTTTGTTCGTTTATGCATTACGGGGTTCTTGGCCATTGATATGGCAGAGGTATTATCGACTAAAATGCTCACAGATCCGACTTCTTCCTCTTTCATTTCTTGCACTAGAAGCTTTAACCACTCACGTTCCTTAGCTGCTTCTCCTAATGCTATGTACTTTGACTCAGCAGTAGACAAAGCTACGCATTTTTGTTTACAAGTATTCCATGAGATGGGTTTTGATCCAAGGAAGAAGATGAATCTCGTGGTACTCTTTCGATCATCAATGCTACCTGCCCAATCACTGCCAGAGTAGCCTTTAAGAATTAAGCCATTTTCTTCACTTTTATATAGCAGGACAAGGTTTCAAGTTCCATTCAAATACCGTAGTATCCGTTTGACGCCTTCAAGGTGTTTGATACTTGGTTCTGCCATAAATCTAGATGTTATATTTACCAATGTTGTGAAGATCGAGATCTTAACTAAGATCGAGAGGCATCCCTAAGATCGTAAAACGTAGGATCGACACGGATCGCAAGATCGTATTTTAATAAAAATTAAATCAAAAGCATGAGAAATATGTATTAATCTACATACCATCAAATAAAAATATAATATTTCATACCATACCAAATTACCAATGATACCATCACATCAAAATATTAATATAAAAGACATAGATACATAGTCGCATACTCGCATACCATACCATAAAACTGTATAAGGCTATAAGCATTAGAGTATACAGAGGAAGATGGAAGAAGAAGACCTGCTGCAGTATTGCCAGCTGCGAAATCTGGACACAGAGGAATCAGGAAATCAGAAATCAGAAAGAAGAAATAGGGATTGCCTGCTGCGATTGCTGGGAAGAAATAGGGATCAGAAAGAAGACCTGCTGCGACTGCTAGGAAGAAATAGGGAAGAAATAGGGATCGGGGATGACCTAGCTGTGGTATTGCCTGCTGCGAAATCTGGAAATAGAGGAATCAGAAAGAAGAAGAAGAAGAAGACCTAGCTGTGGTATTGCCTGTTGCGGTATTGCCTGCTGCGACTGCTGCGGGAGCGACTGCTGCGGGAGCGACTGCTGCGGGAGCGACTGATGCGGGAGCGACTGATGCGGGAGCGACTGATGCGGGAGCGACTGCTGCGGGAGCGACGGGATCGGGGATGACCTAGAATGCAGATTGGGAAGAAATAGGGATGCGCGGGATTTAAACGTTGGGATCGAAAATGATCGTAGGATCGCACGATCCTACGATCTTAAACGCCGATCCTGGCGTTTCTGCAGGGAACCCGATCCAGCATAGCTCGTGACTCGTTTTCCCCGTAAAACTCGTAAGATCGTCCGATCTTACGATCAAAATCGAGATCTTAACATTGATATTTACTGCAAACACTATATCTGGTTGGGTATGGGTTAAATATATTAAAGACCCAACCAGACTCCTGCACAATTCAGCATCAACTCTTTTACTTCCATCTTGCATGCTTGGCTTCTCACTTGTAGATATTGGTGTACTAACTGGTTTTGAACCAAGCATACCTAATTTCTTGAGAAGATTTATTAGATAGCCCTGTTGAGAAATGTTGGTTCCCTTAGTAGATTGTTGTACCTGAAGTCCCAAAAAAAAATCATTAGACCCAAATCACTCATATCATACTCACTTTGCATGGCTGTCTTGAATGATTCAATCAGGCTATTATTAGTGCTAGTGATTATAGGGCTTTAGTAAAGCTTTTATTGGCGATGTAAACTGTTGTATACACAGCCTCTGCCCAAAAATTTCTGGGCAGTTTTTTGTGATCCATCATGCACCTAGCCATTTCTACTATCGTTCCGTTCTATCTTTCAATGACTCCATTCTGTTGTGGTGAGTTTGGTACTGTCAGCTGTTGTGAGATGTCATTTTCAACACAAAAGTTATTAAATTTATTGCTTGTGAACTCACCCCCTCTATCACTCATTCTCTTTATTTTCACATCAAATTCATTTTCCACCGGTGTTTTAAAATGCACAAAGTTGATGAAAGCTTCAGTTTTAGTGGATAAAAAATACACCCACATAAAGCGTATATAATCATCTACTAAGAGTAAAAAATACCTTTTGCCTGATAGTGATTCTTCAGTGACGGGACCCCACAGATCAATGTGAACAAGCTGGAGTGGCTTTTCAGCTCGCCATGTGGTTTCTCTTGGGAATGGTACCCTTTGAATTTTGTTCTTTGAGCAATCTTTACATGTTTGATTTCCAATTTTTAAACTTGGTAAACCTGTCACCAAAGATCCTTTGCTTAACTGAGAGAGCTTATGAAAATTCACATGCCCATATCTCAGAGGTCATAATTGATTTTCTTTTATGTTGGAGGCAGTAAGAGCCAAAGTTGTATTCTGTTGAAAATTGATTGGAAACACTTTGTTGGGTGTCATTTGAACCAAAAACACTACTGTAGAGGAGAAGGGATCAATTATTTTACACATTCTTTCCTCAAACACAACCTTGTAGCCTTTTTCTATCAGTTGCCCCACACTCAATAGATTGTGCGTTAGGCTTGGAACATATTGAACATCATATATTAGTTTTCGAGACCCCTGTGTGGTTTGAACTGCAACTGTACCATTGCCTTCAACTGCTTGCGAATTACCATCACCTAGCACTACCTTTAATTTCTTTTCAAGATCTAATGAAGTAAAGGCTTCCTTGTGAGAGGTCGTGTGGTTAGAAAACCATTATCTATATACCATGATTCATCTATAACAGGTACAGCCATTTGAACTGTTAGGGCAGTGTGAACCATCTGTTCCTGTTCAACAAGTACAGTTGTGTTACTATCTTCTTCTGTCGTAAATTTAACTTTTGTAGTTGACTCTTGAGTTTTAAAATCTTCTCTATACCAACAGTTTTTATCACTGTGGGTAGGGTTTTTACACCTCTTACACCTGAAATAACAATTTCTGGATTCATGATTGGTTTTCTTGCATATTACACAGGTGGCATGAGGAAAGACTTGGGTTGCACGATTGTCAGCCATACCACTTCTACCTCTCCCCTTCCTCTATTAGGGGATTTCTTCCATGGTCTTTGACTTTCTTTTTTCTGATCTGATAACTATAGAGTACTCTTAAGAGCCTGTTCTACTAGAGCATCAAATCGTTTTAGTCTTCACTCATGGGTTTGCAATGAACCCATTAGCACAGCAAGAGAAAAAGTATTCAAGTCCTTTGACTCTTCAATTGTTGTAACTATGTGATCAAATTTTAACGGGAGACTTCGAAGGAGTTTGAATACTATTTTCTTCTCATTTATGGTATCACCAAGACTACGGATTTGATTGATAATCCTGGTTGACCGAGTGAAAATTTCACTTGCTTTTTCAGTGTCTGACATAACAAGACAGCCAAACTCCTTCCATGAAGCTTGTAGTTTAATTGACATTAATTTGTCTGTTCCTTTAAAATCTGTTTGTAACAGATCCCATGCAGCTTTGGAGGTGCTAGCTGTAATCAATCGAGGAAAAATTGTTTTACAGACACCTTGCAAAACAAATAACAGTGTCTTTGAATCCTTTTTAATGGTTTCCTGATGATTTCTCAAGGTGGCCGCATCTCCCACTACTTTTGGGTCTGGTGGATTATAACCCTCAGTTACAAGGTCTCATAGTCCTTGTGAAAGAAAAAGGGTCTTCATTTGGATGTACCAAAACTCATAGAACTCTCCATCGAAAATTGGTACTCCATTTTGGGAAAAGGAGAAGTTTTGATTTCCACAAGCCATATGATGTTACAAGATAACTACAAGAGATCTTACACTCACACGACTCAATGAACAGACAATGTGATTGATGGCTACGAAAAACACTCACTTCCTTCTCAGTATTTTTCTTCCTAACTGCAATCACCTGCTATTTGCAACCTTTGCTCTGATACCACTATGAGCCTCTATTGGACTTTTACGGTGAACTGCAATTTCAGGGAAGATAAAACAAAAGGAAGGGAGCAACATAAATTTAATATTTCAGATACAATCCTATCTTATATTGCTCCTATTTATAGAAACACAACAATCACAGAATTAAGAATAGACACGGCTAATGGCGGGAGATATATCCATTGGCGGGAGACAAGCCTAATGGAGAAGACACATCTGTTCACATATTACATTTACTTAAATAAAACATAATTACGTATATTAACTAGCTACTATTACTTCTTCAGGTCTTGTCACATGAGTTGGAGGTCTTGATTACAGCTTTCAACAGTGGAGGCGTCGGTAGCAGGGGAAGAGTGAAGGAACCGCGCAGCAGGCTTGGCCGAAGGCATAGCACATGTTAGGGTTTTGTTTTCCAAGCTAGCCGCACCAAGTTGCGTAATTTGGAGGGGTCAAGACTCAATTTCATTAGATAACATTATAGCAATATATACAGCCTACAAGAATGAACTATATCATAACAATATAACAACAGTTTTCTTGTTCAGGAGTAGTCATGAGCTGATCACATGTGCCTTACTGCTATAGATTTCTTGTTAAACAAAATTCAAAAACTGACTAAAAAAAAATCAACTCGATCCATCGCCACAGTTTTCAGCTAAGCATTTAACCAAACATATTGAACGCATGTTCCAAGCTGTCAATGAACACACCCAGATAAAAGTCGTTATCTTGATTCCTCGTTTAAAACATTAAATAAGCATCCGGCCAATTAACTAACTAAAAGGATCTTCCAAAGCTCTACCCATCTTATAAAAATCGAGGGAATTTGAACATGCAACGATCTAAAAAGTGAATAAACTGCATAATCGAGTGACAGGGGAGAAACAGCACCGCAGAAAGCATGAGAACGATAACTTATGGCGATTCTAGAATGTCCGAAGCTCCTCCTTGAATAGGGGGTGCGGTGTGAGCTTCGCGAGGTGAACGGATCCGGACGCGAATTCAGTACGCCGAAGGACGGAGAATATAGATATTGCGAATTCGCGTGAACTGCAACACTTATCGTCATTCGCCTCTCTTCCTATATCCAGAGATGAGCAAGCAACTTCAAATAATTAAGCAGTATAGGTCACACCGTCAGCCTCCAGTCTACACTAGCAGTCAAAGCTCGTGATACTAGAAAATTTAGGCAGAGGAAATGTATATATATTATCGGCTTTTTGGCAGATTGCACCCCTCAAATCCCTTATTTTGGCATTTTGCACCCCCAATTCATGAATATGGCAATTTGCACCCCCCAATTCAATCTCTTTGGCAATTTGCACCCTCCGGTTCTTTGAAGGAGGGCAATCTGGTCATGGCACATTTATTTGCTTTATGTTTTCCCAAACCCTACCCATCTCTTCGATTTTTCTCTCGATCCCTAAGAAGCCGCAAGTTGCCGCTGTATCTCGCCGCCGGAGTATTGCAGTTTCTACTGCTCGCCGGAAGGCCGCCTACCGCCGGAGTATTGCAGTTTCTACTGCTCGCCGGAGTGTTCGTCTTCCTGCTGCTCACTGGTAGGTCGCCCGAAGAAAACTTGTCGGAGTGTTGGTGTGTTCCTGCTGTTCGCCGGATTGTTCTTACATTTTTTGTCTCCCCAGATCCAGTTCGCCGGAGTCTTTTTCTTCCTGCTGCTCACTGGTAAGTCGCCCGAAGAAGCCTTGTCGGAGTGTTGGTGTGTTCCTGCTGTTCGCTGGAGTGTTGGTGTTCGTGCTGCTCGCCGGAGTGTTGTGTTCGTGCTGCTCGCCGGAAGCCCTTTCTTATACTGTCTCCCGAGTTCTAGTTCGCCGGATTGTTGTTCGCAAAAATCCAGATTGGACATTTTGACAGAAGGTATAACCTTTGTTATACATGGTCTCAGATTTTTATATATTTGTAAAGTGCAATGTTAGATAAAACAATCTAAATTTTTTTTACAAAAAATGTTTTGAAATTTCTAGGATTTTCTAAAGAAATGTCATCAACTCAAAACTTTGATTGGCAAAATGTTTTGATTGAAGAAAACTGTTTTGAAAAAGGGGATGATGTTGATAGTAGTACTGATTCATCGTACACGGAAGAGGGGTCGGAACAAGAGAATTCATCATTTAGTGATGACCTGATTGATAGTGAATTTGAAGTCGAAGATGTGTTGTTTGATGATGATATCGATGGGGAAATTCAAGTGGTTGGTGAAATAATAGAGCAAAAAAAACCCATGCAAACAAATGTTGGAATACATATAAGGGAGCCCGGTAGTCATTCTACATCTCAATCACAGAAAGTGAGATGTTCACAAATGAAGGTTTATCAAGAAGATGAAAATAATTCAGATTTTGAGTTTGAAGTAGGGTTGTGTTTTAATAGTGCTTCTGATTTTAGAGATGCTGTAAGGTTGCACGCTACAAAGCAAGGTAAACCACTGAAGTTCATTAAAAATTGTAGTGACAAAATTAAAGTAACATGTGATTGTGGTTGGCAAATGTATGCTTCTTTCATGTCGAAGTGTGAAAAAACATTTCAAGTGAAGACGATCAAAGGAGAACATTCATGCTATAGGATTTCAAATTCTCAACATTGTACCGCCAAGTTTCTTGCAAAGAAGTATGAGTATAATGTTAGGAGCAATCCAGAATGGCCCGTTAGTTCTATGCAAGAAATAATGCAGAAGGATAACAAAACATCTTTAAGTTTATGGAAGATGTACAGAGTAAAGAAGCATGCTTCTAAAGCAATCAGTGGAACAGAGTTTGAGCAATATAACAAACTTTGGGATTACTTTGAGGAAATTTATAGGACCAATCCTGGTACAACAATTAAAGTGAAATGTAAGCATGATTTGGCTTCACAAACATGCATTTTTAAAAGGCTATATGTATGTTGGGGTGCATTGAAGAAGGGATTCATGGCAGGATGTAGACCTATTATAGGTTTGGATGGGACTCATTTGAAAACATCCACTGGTGGTGTTTTACTATGCGCTGTGGGCGTTGATGGCAATAATAACATGTACCCTATTGCATATGCCATTGTTTTGAGGGAGAATACAAAGACCTGGACATGGTTTATTACTCTTCTTATAGAGGATTTGTGTATCGAAAACACATATACATGGTCATTCATTTCAGATAAACAGAAAGGGTTAATTAAAGCAATTAATGAACTACTCCCCAATGCTGAGCACCGGTTTTGTTTGCGGCATATGTACAACAATTTCAAACAAAAGCATAGAGGATTACATTTAAAAGACTTGATATGGAAGGCAGCATCGGCAAGTAGACTTTCAGATTTCAACACTGAGATGGAAAAATTGAAAATGAGTGATAAGAAAGCTTATGATTGGGTCAAAGAAAAAAATGAAAGACATTGGGCTAGGTCTCATTTTAACACTTGGCCTAAATGTGACATGTTATTAAATAATTATTGCGAGGCTTTTAACAAAGTTATTTTAAAAGCAAGGGACAAACCTATAATAACCATGTTGGAGACCATAAGAGTGCTATTGATGAAAAGATTACATATCCAAAGAGATAAGGTATCAAAACTTAGTGGAGATATATGTCATTCCATACAACGCACTTTGGAAGGTAACAAAAAAAATGCACACAACTATATTTTAGTATGGAATGGACATCATAAATTTGAAGTTGAGGGATGGGGGGGAGACAAATGGACCGTCGATTTAAATTCATGGAGCTGTAGCTGTAGGAGATGGGATTTAACAGGTATTCCTTGTGTGCATGCAACATCATGCATTTTTTATCGGAGGGAACGAGTTGAAGATTATGTTGCACATTGGTATAAAAAGGACATATTTATGAGGGCATATGAACACATGTTGAATCCAATAAATTCACCTAAGGAGTGGCCATTAGCAAATTTAAATCCTATTGTTCCATGGTGTAATGTTCAAAAGAAGGCGGGAAGGCCATCTAAGCATGCCAGAAGGAAGGAGGAAGATGAGCTACAAGGGAAGAAATATGGAGTGAATCGGCACGGTATGAAGTACTCATGTGGCAAATGTGGTATGAGAGGACATACAAAGAAAAGTTGTCATGAAGCCCCCAAAAGTCAGGACACAACAACGAGGAAAAAACAACCGGTAAACGTGAATTATTCCATTAGCTTGTTTAACATTATGTATATTATTTTGATGTTATTTAATCATTGCAATGTTCATATGCAGGTGAGAAGGAATGTTGACTGATCGTGATCTCGGGGATATCTGCAAGCTACTCTCCAATTTTGATGTTGAATATGTTTAAGTTCAAACATTTTGGATATGTACGTTAAAGTTTTAGCGCGTTGATGACTTGATACGCATTGTTTTGTTTTGATTAAAATTGTGTTATTGTTTTCTTTTTATTAAATGTGTGTATGAAAATCTGTGTGTATGGAAATGTGAAGGATATCCATGTATGTAAATGTGGATGAAAATCTGTGTTAAATGTGTGTATGGATGCAGTTAATTGTGCGTATGGATGTGCAAATGTGTATGAAAATCTGTGTATTAAATGTATGTATAGATGTAATTAATTATGCGTATGGATGTGCAACTGTGTATGGAAATCTGTGTGTGCAAATGTGTTTGGAAATCCGGTGCTTTTAAATTTCAATCCGATTTCAGGAGGAGGACCTTCTGTGTATGCAAATGTGTATGGTAGTAATTCGTTGAAATTTTTTAAATTTGATTTTAGTCAGTTTCGAGACTGCTAAATATTGACGTCTACGATTGTCAATACCATTTGTTGCAAACAATTTCAGCAAGTGAAAAAGATTTAGCTAATTTTGTAATACGGAGGTTATCACACTCGGCCATTCACATGACTAATCTTAACAGTTGTTTTTGCACCCCCCCAATTCAATTCCTTCAAAGCACCAGAGGGTGCAAAGTGTCAAAAAAATTGAATTGGGGGGTGCAAAGTGCCATATTAATGAATTGGGGGTGCAAAGTGCCAAAGTGGGGGATTTCGGGGGTGCAATTTGCCAAAAGGATGGATTTCGGGGTGCAATCTGCCAAAATTCCAGCATTGTAAACATAATATGACCAGATTGCCCTCCTTCAAAGAACCGGAGGGTGCAAATTGCCAAAGAGATTGAATTGGGGGGTGCAAATTGCCATATTCATGAATTGGGGGTGCAAAATGCCAAAATAAGGGATTTGAGGGGTGCAATCTGCCAAAAAGCCTATATTATCTCAGGTTGTCCGGTTTTCCTCTGCATGAGAGAATCGAATTGTCTTCCCCAATGACAAGAGTCGTTTTAACGTCCAAAATCCGAAAATTGAAAAATCACTTGGCGGATCTGTGTCGTCCCAAAATACATTTTTTTTCTCTTTGCTTAGAAGTATTTGAGTTCATCGGAGGGTGACAGACTGCCTCTTTGTTACAAACTTTAAGTATAGAAAACAACAAAAGTAGCCAAGTCTATGAAGCCTTTATGAGAGCGTCTGCCGGAGTTTCCACGAGAGCGTTCCTCTGAGTGCTTTCCCAAACCATTACTGCGGGCGCGAGAGCAGTGAGCGAATTAGAAAGGAGTGGAGTGAATTCCGGGCGAATGAACGAGCTAACTCACACATCCTCGTCTGAAAACCTCCGAGCTCTATCAAGTCTCTCAAGTTGAATGTCCTTAATTAAAGGCTTGAGAGCCTTTTTATTGCTTTTTTGAAGGGTCGTATTGATAATTGCGTCTGGTTGAATCTTGAGTTGACGAATGACGTTGCTTTGTTCTGGTCATCTGGATTGCTAATTTTCCCGAAATGACGAACATGCCCCCCCCCCCCCCGTCGGTCCGGGCGGCCCGAGCAGGTTGCCCGGCGACGGTGGCGATGAGATCGGGCTCGAACGTTCCTCCTCCACCAGTTTGTCGTACTCGTGCCCCACCCTCTCCCCCACCTGAGGATGATGAATAACTGTCGTTTATGCGCTCCATTTGGATTTTTATTACCTCTAGTTTTCTAGTTGTTTTTAGTAGTTTTCTTTTATTTTCATTTGAAGCATGTAATAATTTGACTTTTTTTTACATTGATTGACGGTGACTGGTGCGTCGTCAGCTTCTTTGATGTTTTATTTATATACACGTGTGCTCGACACGGGGTGTAACACCATCATCCGTCATATAACATATAACAGAAGGTTCGGTCGGGGCCCGACGCCATATACTACGGACAGATCAAAGAGTTACTAAATTGAAACCATTATCCAAAAAATCGCATCCTAACACAGAGTGCATTCTAGCGGAAGTAATTTAAAAGTTAAAATAGAACCCAACAGCATGAATGTCCAATTCCGCAAATGAATGAAAGACAAATACACAAAGAAGGTTTTTGCCTTAAGGACTTACATTGTTCATCTCAAATTAGAGTATTTTGCAAACATCGGCACGCAGACCGGTCACACATGAGAATAAAATAAACACAATGGGCACTTCGCTTTGGCCCTCAAGGGCCAGCTCGGCTATCCTGGGCTTTAGCCCGCTAGATCCCGCTTTGCACCACTGCACCTGCATGCACATTCCACCGCACGGTGACAAACAATAACAACAGTCAGCATTAGCTGACCAAATTATAATGACTTCACCCCTCATTCGGGGTGGCGGTGCTCCTTCCCTGCAGGCATTAGTATAATCATAAAATGACAATCAAAATGTGCAACTTAAGCATCATTAGTCACAGACGTTGGCGCAAATGCCCAACGCCCCGTGCTCTCAGGCATACTCTTGGTGCACAAGACCTCAAGGGTCACACCACTGTTCATTGACGGTCAACAATGTTTGAGCTTTTAGTCTCACAGGGCCACATCCAGAGACCACGCCCCAAGCCTCCAGCAAAGTCATAACGATCTGTAGATCCACTGTATGACTCACTCCAAGACGGACGGCAAGGGTTGGGTACAGTTCAGCCTTTTCCCGTGCTCAATTCGTCAGGCGCGTTAGCCACGACGCAGGTCGGCACCCCCTTTCCCATTTTCGTACAATTCATAACCCTGTTATGAACTTAGGTTAGCTCTCATGGCTACCTAGCTGAGCAATTTAAGCTCACGCTCAATCAAATTATAGTCCACAAGTCTCCCAAAGACAAGCTTCACAAGCACTACCGTCGCGCGGTAGGGGACAGACTATCGGTTCTTCCCCTTTTTCGGGTGTTTTCTTAGAGACTACCCCCAGTACTCTCAACACAGTCATCTACACACCCCGCAACTCCGAAATCTACGTGTGTCCCTACCCGTGTGCGTGAATAGCTTCGTCGACCATATATCCCGAGCAGGACACGGGTAGAGACACGGGCGTGTCCCTACCCGTGTACTTGTGTCCAAGTGTATCCCGAACAGGACACGGGTATGGACACGGGCATAAACACGGCCGTGTCACGTGGACACGGGTAGAGACACGGGTGTGTCCCTACCCGTGTTTGTGTGTCCAAACGGCAGTCGAACCGCCGACGCTGCTTCGCCCGAGCAGGACACGGGTAGGGACACGGGCGTGTCCCTACCCGTGTTGGTTCCATTTAAAAGGGGCTGGTGAAACCTTAGCCGTTTTTCATCCTCTTTCCAAGTCATTTCTGTAGAAAACTGCTGGAGAGGAGGAAGAGGGTGCTGGAGACAACCTTCACCCCGTAAAGAACCACCGCTGCCAAGAAGAAGAAGATATCGTCGAGAAGGGTGACGAGATCCTTTGCCGGAAATGGTGGAAACGAGGGAAACGGGGTGAGCTTCCTCCCCTCTTCCTTGGTGCTAGATCTGTAGTTATTTCTAGGTGAGATGTCGACTCAAAAGAGTCTAGACTTGCGAGATGATGATTTCCCTAGGAAGAGGCCATTCTAGGGCTTGTGCTCTATGGATAGTGGTGTCTTCAACCTCTCCTTCCTTCTATGTGAAGATGAGGGATGGTTTCGTGAAGAGAAATGGCCTCATGAGATTGAATAAGGGAGGAGGAATTTCTGATGTGAATTGGGAAGATCGGCTAGAGGAGGAAGACGAACCGATGTCGTTCATTCTACCTTAAGATGCGTGCAGAAATCTGTGTTCTGCACGCAGCGATATTCGTGGCCATTTTCAGTTATGATATGGCCATATCTGGGCTTTCGACTAAACACGAAAATAACAGCCCTTGGAAATACCTTTCCAACGAGTGGTTACACGTCTTCAGGCGAAGTCTGTAGCTACGAGAAAGTCTGATCGAGGTTGATGGCTGTCAAGCTAAGCGTGCATAAACTGTATTCTGTACGCAGCAGACTTTGAAGCCGATTTCAAGTGTGTTACGGTCTGATCTGGGTGAGAGACCGAATATAAAAGTCATAACCCTTGGAAATACCTTTCCAACGAGGGGTAAAACGTTTTCACCGGATTCTTGTAGCATCAGGAATCCCCATTTGAAGTTCTGTACCTTGCTCATTTCCTACACGTTTTGTTCTCGGGTTTAAGAAAATCCAAGATAGGAGTTGGTAGAGAGATTGATGTGAGTTGTTGGATAGATCCTTTGTAATCAAATGACGAAGTGAAACGTACTTGGACGAAATGATTTGGCGGAAATTAGAGAATAGATGGGTTGATGAGTTTGGATGGTAAGCATAATTCAACTACGAGAACTGATAGGGATGCGCTTCATATTAACAGGTGCTGGATATCATTTGGAAATGAATCGTAGGATGCTAATTATGACCATGTGAATCGTCGTTTAACGTAACGTATTTAGTAGTCCAATGCTTATAGTGTTGTCTCCCTACTGGTAGCATTGTGAAAGGATGTATGTGAAGGGTTGATCGCACTGGTATGGTAACGTTGTGCGGAGATGTAAGTGGACGGTTGGGCTTGTCCACCGGTGTTCATTCCCGAGGATCCTTCCGTGCCATGGTGATGTGATGTTGCATGCGGAGTGAGTCGACACGCGGTGTCGTAATTCTTGATTAGGGATAGTGTGGCAGGTCTACGAGCTCGCCAGTCGTCACACTGACGGGAGTTGACAGTTAGACCTTGGGCGGTTGGGCTTGGTCCTCGGTGCTTACTCCCGGGGCTCCTTTCGTGCCAAGTGAATGGTTGGGCTTGGTCCTCGTGCCTTTTCCAAGGATCCTTCCGGGTAACAACTTTGGCGGATTCGGGGCTTGGTTCTTGGTGCACATCTACCCGAGACTCCCGCTGTGTCATAGTACGCGTGTGAGCTCCATTGTTGTGTTCTTAGCGTTGAGGCGTACGGAGGCCTAGGCTTGGTAGTGTGGATGCCCGCCTAGTAGTGGAGAAGCCCGCTCCACTGTCACCGTCTGGCCACGACGGTTGACGACTGCGAGGTTAGATACCTGCTCAAAAAGTGGGAACTACAAGTCTGTGTCGGCATAGCGTTTGCATGTGCGTGTCCATGGGTGAGTCTTGCATTGCATACATATCATTACATTACATTGCATACTCAAGATCCTTATCATATAAGTTTGTATGGGCACTCTTATACGATGAGTTACTTTACTGTTAAACCGACCCTTATCTTATAAGTTTGTATGACATTCTTATAAGTTAAGTTACCTTCCTGTTGTAGATCTATATGCTTAGATGGATTGTTAGCTTGAGTAAAATCTGGTAGAATAGAATGTTGTTAATATTGATACACATCTCTCATACTGCTACTCATGATATGTGCACTTATTTCACTTGCTTGTACTACTGCTTATATTGTTTTATATATTATACCCTTGTTCCTTTCTCTGCCCGGTGCCGAGGAGTCGTCGGGGGAGCGGATGTGAAAACCACTTAGTCTTTATGACTAACGGTTGCTACGTCTTCCTTTTTAGGAGGAAACCCCGCAGGTAGAGTAGCAACAGATTTTGCAGCAGGACAGCCAGGCTTGGACGACAGGGCCTGAAGGGATGGTGGCGTCGCTACCGTCAATCACTGATGTGAGTCCTCGAGAGACTCTTGATGTAGCCCTTTTGGGCAAACTTTAATCGCACTCTGACAATTTCAGAAGCTTTTTGTAGCTTCTTTTATTTGTTGTACTGTTGGACTAATTACTTTGTGTGGATTGACTTCTGGTTTTTATTCTGGTTGGGTTGGCATTGATTGATACTGGTAAAAGCCGACAGAATAGGTGTCTTGTAGTACAGGTTAGCCTGAGTGCTAGCGCTACCGCAAGACGGCTGTTCTGGGCATAAGACTCCCCTCGACCGTGTCTTGTGTTCCGGGAGGGGGGTCTTACAGTGGGACTAGGCATTGTTAGTACACCGAGAATGTGCCCTGAGTGCACGGAATGTTTGGCAGTGATGAAAATGTTTGTGTTATATTGAAGGGTTCTTAAGTGTACCTTCTTGTGATATACATTTATGAATGCTATGCTTGTAGGGAAAGAATACCACTACCCCGGGAATGGGGTAGGGTCGTTATAAATTGGATAGCTAAAGCTGACCATTGCCTTGTATGCCACCTTCGTGGTGGATTGTCCCTGTGCAGGTGTTGGAGAGCCGAGCGGGAAGTAGCGGGCTGAAGACCTTGATGCTATGCCGGCCCTTGAAGGCAAATCGAAGGCTTTTATTATTTTCATGTGTGGCCGGTCTGCGCACCGATGCTTGTAAACCACACTTTTGAAGTATAACTGTAAGGCCTTAAGGCCGTAACTTTTTATGCATTTTGTATACATTTCTGATATTTATATATAGTGGACATTCGTGTGTACTTGAGTTCAAAAGTTAAACCTTAAAGCTTCCGCTAGAATGCTTTGAGTTAGGATTCATGTAGTTTTGATATTAATACGTAACTCCGCCGACTGTCTGTAGAATATGGAGTGGGGCCCGGCCAGACCCTCTGTTATATTTCATGTGACGGATGGAGGTGTTACATGTTCGTGGAGCGTCTATCCTAAAATGCCAAAACGAAGGACTTCACATGTCCATGGAAGAAGATCGTTACCCTTGAAGTCCTCTTTGGCGCCATGGGAGAAATCTAGATGGTTGAAAACGACTGCTCCGAGCTTGCCTCCGTAGAT
The DNA here is from genome assembly GCA_039513925.1 of Platanthera zijinensis. Taxonomy (NCBI): domain Eukaryota; kingdom Viridiplantae; phylum Streptophyta; class Magnoliopsida; order Asparagales; family Orchidaceae; genus Platanthera; species Platanthera zijinensis. The sequence continues at coordinate 17,804,145 of CM077098.1, forward strand.
CCGAACTCACTTTGTAAATCCGGACTCCGAATCTCTAACGGCGGCGAGTACCCTCCTTCCTAGCACTACTACTCCTCAAGAAAACCAGGCCAAACTCTCCAACTCCAGAATAATGAAGAGCAAACGGCCGAACCAGGCATATATATAAAGCTATCGCCGCGCGGTAACTAGCTACCGCCGCGCAGTACCGCCTCGATTCGCATGTAACCGCCCCGACCCTCCAATCACAGGCCGACACGTGGCCACGCCGTTACAGATTCGCTAAAGCCGAGCATTAGGATGCTAGAGCCTCGCAGTAGCTAGCGACCGTTACATCACGATCGCCCATGTTACCGACACGCGATAGCTACTTCCGTCGCACGGTAGTAGCCCGAGCGCTTTGACAAATAAATTGCCAAGCTACCGCCTGTGGTAACCCTACCGTTGGGCGTTAACTTCCCGAGAACTCGGATAATAAAATGGCTAACGCCGCGCACTAGAAACGTATCGCCGCGCGATATACTAGGCATTGAGTCACCTCGCCTCACTCAACGCTCTCAACGCTCTCGGCACTTGAAGCCGACTATCCCGGAGCTACTGCCGGTGTTAGCCCTACTACCGGGGGATAACATCCAGAAAACTCTTTTACCTGCTTCGGAAATCCTTGGGTATTATAAATCTCCCACACTTAAAGAATTTCGTCTTGAAATTATGCATTATAGGAAAAGAAAGAAAATTAATATTGCGAAAGTATACCTTAGATGAAAAGCTCGGGGAACTCGGCCTTCATGGTTTGTTCCCGCTCCCAAGAAAGCTCCTCTTGGCCATAGTTGTCCCAGTGGACCTTGACCATCCTGACTTTCTTATTACGAAGTCTCTTGACATCCACATCCTCAATGCGAATGGGTTTGACCTTCGTTGTCAACCCACCATCCACACGGTACTTAATCTGCAGCGATCACTAGCATAGGCTCTTGCACCGCCTTCCGTAACATCGATATGTGGAATACGTCATGTAGACCACTCAGTTCCGTTGAATGCTTCAACCGGTAAGCCGCTTCACCAATGCGCTCCAACACCTCAAACAGCCCAAGGTATCTTGGACTTAGCTTTTTCAGTCGACGAATCCTCGACACACCCTTGAACGGTTTGATCTTCAAGTATACCCAATCGCCTAAAGCGAATTCGACGTTCTTGTGCTTGACGCCATAGTACTTAACTTGCCTATCTTGTGCAACCAGCAATTGCTCCCGGATTATATGCACAATCGAAGTCGCATCTTCGACGTCCTTCCACTTGTATAACTTGGACTCGCCAGTCTCCAACCATGACAACGGAGTACGACACTTCCTACTATAAAGGGCCTCGAAGGGCGCCATTTGAACTCTTCTGGTTGTTGTTGTTGTACGCGAACTCAATCATATATAGGTGATCATCCTACCTTTTTTCGAAATCCAAGGCACACATGTGAAGCATGTCATCCATCGTCATGTTGACTCTCTCGGTCTGACCATTCATCTGCGAATGAAAGGACGTACTGAACTTCAGCTTGGTCTCCAATAGCTGATGTACCAACCTCCAGTCATTAGACGTGAACCGCCCATCCCGGTTACTCTCGATGCTACGGGGCACACCATGTAGACGAACAATATTCTCCATATACAGCTTTGCTAGCTTATCCACTAAATCGTCCTTCCTATTCGGGATGAAGTGCAAAACTTTCGTCAAATGATCTACGATCACCCAAATGACGTCATTTCCCTTCTGCGATCTCGACAACCCGTGCACAAAATTCATGGATATATCGTCGAACTTCCATTCCGGTATAGGCAAAGACTTCAAGAATCCTCCAGGCTTCTGGTATTCAGCCTTCACTAGAGCACAAGTTTGACACTTAGCCACATACAACGCTACATCCTTTTTCAGCCCGGGCCACCAGAATAGCTTTTTCATGACTATGTACATCTTTGTGCTCCCCGGGTGGATTGGGTACATCTTATAATGAGCCTCGTACATCAACTCATCCCGTATTTTACCCACTTAGGGCGCACAAATGACTGTCCTTCCACAACAACCCATTATCAACCTTAAACTGGGCATTAGACCCATCCAAGGCCTCAGCCATGAGCCGCTTCATGTCGTCATCCAAATCCAAAGCCTACTGAATCCGATCGGCGAGGTCATACTGTACCTCAATCCAACTCAAACGTGCTTCAGCACTCGATATCCTATCAACAAAAGAGATCTCTAAGGCCTCCAAATCTCGAATGAGATGCTTATCATGCATCATCAACCAATTTTCCTGTGCGGGAGCTCTACAACTTAACGCATCCGCAACCGCATTACCTTTGCCAGGAATATAATGTATCTTGAAGGTGTAGTCCCTAAGGAACTCTATCCACCTTCGCTGACGCATATTTAAGTCCTTCTGATCCAACAAGTACCTCAAGCTCTTATGATCCGTGTAAATGTCGACCTTTGCGCCGTACAAATAGTGCCTCCAGGGCTTCAACGTGAATATCACGGTCGCCAACTCTAAATCATGGACCGGATAATTCCTCTCATGCACCTTCAATTGGCGTGAACCATAAGCTGTTACTCTCCCATACTGTAACAAAACACAGCCTAAGTCGTTGCCTGAAGCGTCGCTATAGATCTCAAAGACTTTTGTCCCACATGTCGAGCATAAAATAGGCTCCATGGTCAGACGACTTTTCAATTATTCGAAATCTTGAGCACACGCCGGCGACTAAACAAATTTCTGATCCTTTTATGTCAGGGTCGTGAGAGGTAACGCTATCCGCGAGAAGTTCTCCACGAAGCGCCTGTAGTAGGCGGCAAGCCCCAAAAAACTCCGGACTTCGCCACAGAAGACAACACAGGCCACTCCTGAATAGCCGCAACCTTTGTCGGATCCACTGCGATACCCTCACCACTGACAATATGACCAAGAAACACTACATAAGATAGTCAAAACTCACACTTAGATAACTTGGAGTACAACTGATTACTTCTCAAGGTCTCCAGAACAATATTATTAGTGGTGAACATCGGGATATCATTGATGAATACTATCACGAACCGATCCAAATACTCCTTGAACATCCTGTTCATCAAGTCCATAAACACCGACGGTGCATTTGTCAGCCCAAAAGGCATGACCGTGAACTCGTAATGCCCATATCGAGTACTGAACGCCGTCTTGGGAAATTTCTTTCCCTGATCCTCACTTGATAATATCCAAACTTCAAGTCTAGCTTTGAATACACAGTCGATCCAACTAGCTGATCGAACAAATCATCGATCCACAGAATTGGGTACTTGTTCTTCTCTGTTTGCTTATTAAGTTCTCGATAATCAATACACAGTCGCAGACTTCCATCCTTCTTCTTCACGAAGGGGACCAGGGTGCTCTAAGGTGACGAACTTGGATGCACAAACCCCTACTCTATCAATTCCTGAAGCTGCGCCTTCAACTCTGCCATCTCTCTCAGTGTTAAGCAGTAAGGAGACAACGACACCAGCTTGGAACCAGGAACCAACTCAATGGTGAACTCGATCTCTCTCTGAGGTGGGGCTCCAGGTAAATTTTCAGGGAAGACGTAGGAAAACTCCGACACCACAAGGATACTGGCCAAGTCAGTCTTGGGCTTCTTCACCTCTAAAAGAGTGAAGAACAACTTTGTACCCTCATGAACTGCTTTAATTACTTGGAGAGCATACATCAGTGTCTTGCTCATTCCCTTCAAACTAGAGAAAGTAGTTTCTTGGCTTGTATTCAACCCCAGCTTTACAGTCTTAGAACCACAATCGATGTACGCACACTGCTCCAAGAGTCAGTCCATACCAAAGATCACGTCAAACTCTACTATCGGCAGTAGTGACGCTTCCAATTAAAAAGTTTGGCTTCCAATCAATACTTTAATGCAACAGACTCTATCCACGCGCATCAAACACCCATTAGGTAGTCGTACATCTAATCTATCCTTAGTCACAGAAGAGGTCACTCTGATACGAGATACAGAGTCCTCAGATAAAAAGGAGTGTGAAGCTCTTATATCAAACAGTGCTCTAACCGGATATTGCCTGACCATGACAAAGCCTGTCACCACATCGCCCTGCTTGATGGCCTCCTGCTGGCCAAGGTTGTAGACTCTAGGTTGGGCTGGAGCTTGATGGGATGTGATTGACTCTACCACCTTTCCCTTTTCAGCATAGGACGCTCCTGCCTTCTTGCCCGACTTGCCACTCCAACAGTCGAAGGTCATATGCCTCAGCTTCCCAAAAGTGAAACTGTGTATTGGGCCTCCACGCCTAGACGATGCCCCAGAAGTAACCGACAAAGAAGCTAGTCTAGAAGGTTTGGCCTTCTTGTTCCACCTTCGGTACCCAGTCTTCTACGGTCTTAGTACCTTGAACTCTGGGATCTTCACTTCCAAGTCCTTCTTACTATGGACCCTCTTCAGATCTTGTTCTAGTGATCAGGTCGTATTGATCAGGGTCAGAAAGCCCTGCATCATCGGACCTGAGAGCAATAACCTTAGACCATTGCGTAATCCTTCATAAAACCGATTGGTCTTGCGCTCCTCCACAGAAAAAGTGGAGCTAGCATTGTATAACCCTTAATTTGTCGAGATCAAAAGTACCCCAGCAGATGGCTATTCACTGACCATTGGGCGAGCATAGGTGAGCTTGCGCGATCAGAGGCGAGCTTGGGCGAGTATCTCGCGAGTTTGGGCGAGTAGCCCTTGGAACTCGCTGCCAGTAGCTGGATACTCGCAAATACCACCCCCAGGATTTCTCTATAAACCCCCTCCCCCCAGGGGTACTGGAAATGGCATCTTTAGAAGAGGTGGTGGTCCCCTCAAGTGGATACTCGCCAAATCCATGTCTGTCTAGTACCACGCCCAGCCTTTTGGTTGCGGAGGGGAAGTTTCTCCCAAACTTCCGGGTACGTGGTGTGACCTCCCTGCTGGAGAACTTGGGGTGTGATTATAGATAGTTTCCTCTCTCTCGCGCTAGTCACTTGATATGTGACGTTGGATCGTAGAATCAGTAACCTTAGGCTGCCTTGATCCTATTTCTGAGGTTAGGAATTTTTCCCGGCTTCAACACATGGTGCGGTGAGCATGGATAGTAGCCGAGGAAGAATTTTTTGCGTGAAGACTTCATAGTTTAAAATGGTGAGCTGGATACCAAAGGCGGGAACTCGTGAGCATTAAGCAAGGTGAGCGAGTTCTCGGCATGGTGGGGGAGTTTCCTGGTTACTCGCTCATAGGCGACTTCACAATGGCGACTTTCAAGCTCGACGGCTTCATGGGGCGAGCTTACCTATTATTCGCTCATAAGCGAGTTACAGATCATGACCTCCTTAGGCGATTTCCAGATGATGACTTCAGTTAGTGAGTATATGCAAGCGAGTTCATGCAGGCGAGTTGCATAAGGCGATATGCCTTGGCGAGCTTCATACAACGAGCTCCAAATCAACTCACAGGTGTCCCGCTTGCAGGTTGGCGGGCTTCTTTGTTACTCTCTCATAGGCGAGTATAGGCAGGATTGGCGACTTCAATGAGGCGAGTATCTTTGTTACTCGCCCAAAGGCTACTTCAAAGAGGAGAGTATCTTTATTACTCGCCCATAAGCGAGTTCCGCAAGCAACTTGCTCGCAAGGCCGGAATAGCTCAGGATCCGGGCGAGTTGGGAGTGGAAAATAAAATTTTTCCTAGGGAGCTGCCCCTGGACCCTGCAAGGGGAACTACTGTAACGTCCCCTTCCACCTTTCGTGACTCAATCACTAGGCCTTAGGTGAACCATTACCGGGCTGCAACCCAAGCACCCTAACCCCTCTCCAACACACTAGCAAGTTGTTGGTGGACACAACCTCCCTTTGATGAGGCAAACTCGATAGTCAAGCATGCATCACAGGGACTTCCCAGGAGGTCACCCACCCTAGTACTAATCCAGCCCGAGCACGCTTAACTATGGAGTTTTTCCACACCTCATCACCAATTGAGCTTGGTTGTAACACCCCAAAAATGAGAAGTGATCATTGAAGGTTACCTCCCGACGATAGTCTTATCACCGACGATAGCCTGGTGAATTAAAATACCAAGCACTCGGTTTTTTACCGCCTGGCGATTGGAAGCTATTGCACTGCGGTAGACCACTCAATGCTTTCGAGGAATCGTCGAGAGCGCTACCGCCAGGCGATAGGCGTTACCGCGCTGCGCTAGCCTCTCGACGAATGTCAAAAGGATTTCTTGAGTAACCAGTCTACCGCTAGGGGCTAAAGAGTTATAGCGGGGCACTAGCTCTGGATAGCGGCACCGGCTGGTCCAAGCGGTTACCGCCTATATTACCGCGTGGCGGTAGGAGTTACCGCGCGGCGGTAGCTTTCAGATAAAGGCTGGACATGAGAATTCATTCTCATTTTCTCTCACACACTCTCTTACTTAGTTCTGGATAGGGAAGAAGAGGAAAAGTCCAAGAGCTCTTATGGAGATTGATCCAAGGTGTGCTTGTGGATGGAATCAAGATCCGATACTAGATCCATGAAGAGGAAATCGACATACTCTTTTCCAACAAAATAGAACGCTAACATCATGGCTCCAAAACGAACTATAAGGGTAACGATCTTCCTTCTTGGACAAGTGAAGTCCTTATTTTGGCATATGCATGGAATCCCCCATAAAAAGGTGGAGAGTCGAGGGAATTCCTTTGGGTTGATTCATGAAATCCTCAGCGAGTCATGCATATAGATCTAGAAATGTGTAGTACGGAATAGACATGATGTGTGAAGCTCATCTGTATAGGTTAGTCTGGATTGATGATGTTTATTTTGCGTGTCGGAGAAGACTCTAAGTATAAACGAGTAATACGGGGTCTACGAGGTACTGGAGTTGCATTCTAGGAAAATACCCTAGAAATTCACTGTTTAAGACCAGTTGGATGTCGTCAGGTGACAGTGAGTATCACCAACGATGATAGCTCTTGAAGAGCTATTTGTGGTGTGAAAGACTAGTTTTCTGACACTATAGGTTGCTGTAGGGTTTTCTGGATCATTGGTCCAGTTATGATTGAGGTTGGGGACAAAAGTTGGAATCTGTCGCTAATGCCCGACAACAGTGGTTGTCGCTAGCGATAGCTCCCAGAAAATCTATTGTGAAGCCAGTCCTTGGAGGACAGTGTGTCTATTATGAGCTGCGAGCTCTTAAAGGCCAGTGAGACGAATGGGTAAGGGGAAAGCTAACCCGCGTTGTTTAACGATTTGAGCAACGGGCAAGGCTGAATTGTACCTACGTTGTGTCTGACCGACTGGTAGACTGAGGTTATTGGTCTCGTTGGAGCGCATAATGAGAGTCTTAGGAATGCGTGACATTAAGACTAGAATACTCAAACTTTCTGTTATGTTTGGGACCTCTGAACGGTGGTGAGATCCTGGTTTTCCGGTACACTGAGAATGTGCTCTGAGTGCACGGAGCGTCGGGTCGTGCGACCGACGTTTGTGTTATATTGAACTGTGTGTGAGTGCACGTTTTTATGATATATCTGCTTGTGAAAATACTATGCCTGCAGGGAAGGAATACCACTACCCGGGAAAGGGATAGAGTCGTTATAAATTGGTCAGCTGAATGCTGACCGTTGTCTTGTTTGCCACCCTGGTGGTGGATTGTCTCTGTGCAGGTGTTGGAGATACAAGCGGGAAATAGCGGGCTGAAGCTCATGCTGCTATACTGGCCCTCAAAGGCCGAATGGAAAAGTTTTACTGTTTTCATGTGTGCCGACCTGCGTACCAATGTTTGTAATCCACACCTGTGAAGTTTAACTATAAGGCCAAAACTTTTGTGTATGTGTAAGTGGCTTTCCGGTTATATATATATAAATGGTTTGGTTTATATATAGTGGACATTTATTTGGTATGAGTTCATGCAACCCTAAATCTTCCGCTAGAATGCTCTGAGTTAGGATTTGAGTAGTTCTTTGATATTAACCTGTAATCTCGCCGTCTGTTTTTGGAATATGGTGTGGGGCCCCGACCGGACCCTCTGTTATATTTCATGTGACGGACGGAGGTGCTACAATTTGGTATCAGCTTGTCTTGGTCTTCCTCCTGGGAGTTCGTGGTCGAATTCTTTTGAGGGGTGGCGAACACGTGTATGTGCTTACCGTTATAACATGAATGAACTCAAGAATGTCCACTTAGGAATGAAAATACACATTTGGGGAACTTGTGCGTTCCTGGCATTGCTTTTTGCAATATTTTTGTTGCTTAATTGTGTGTTTCACGATTGTAGGAGACTAGAAGTAATGAGGGGAAACATGAACCCCAGCACTTGATGGGGAGTAATGCGCTAACTAAGGTGCCAACACCTCCTCCTTCGGTAGAGACAGTCTGGTTGATCGCTGATGTGGTCTTCGCAATGATCAAGACCCAACATGAGGGATATGTACAACCCTCTGTTACGGTGGTGAGTCCCATGCCAGTTGGTGTACTTGAGCAGATGGAAAGGGGAAGAGTATCGGCCCCACCGTTGAATATATGTCTTAGTAAAGGATCGTACACGGTCAAGGAGTACTTTCATGCATTTGTTGTGCTGAGATAACATGCAGAGTTTGTGTTTGAAACCGAGGAGACTAAGACCAACAGATTTTATGATGGTATGCGCGATGAACTATGACGTCTATTGGTGGGTCCCAAATTACTTGGATTTTGTGCCTTGGTAATGACTGCTAGGTCTTTGGAAATGGACTTGAAAAAGTTCAGGGTGAAGCAAGAGTTTAACGTGCCGAATTTTGTAAGTGTTTCAAAATAAAACTCTTGCAAGTGGAAGAAGAAGTTATATCTGTTGGAATCGACCTCTTCCACAATCATGGGAACAAAGAATAAGTGTGGTCCATATGTTTGCTTTTATTGTGGTAAGGTAGGACATCTTGCCCGAGAATGCCATGGTGATGCATCAAGGACAAAGAAAGCTAAGGCTGGAGTAGTTGCATGGCGAACTCTACGCACTTGCTACTCGTGTGGCAAAGAGGGACATATATCCCGAGACTGCCGAAGTGGCCCTTAGACGACACCAAATAAAATGGAATGTTGAATGTATGTACATAAATAACTGTAATTATGTACTATACATTTCCTAGTAAATAATGATGTATACAATACTTGTTTTGCGTATATAAACAAGTTGTGATGAATAATCAAGAAGTCGTTTGATTAAGGCTTAATATATGCCCTGTGTGCTTATCTTGATATAATAGATAAGAGTGGAATGACATGACCGTAATAAAAAGAGTGAATATAAGTAGAAAGTGATATGTTAAGATGTTGTTATGATGTCATATCATGACGTAAGAGCGTATGTGCTGACAATAGTTGTGTTTGATGTGATCATAGGTATGGACTAGATCTTGGAGCAGCGTACCAGTATAGATTACACCTTCACGGAATTCACACTAGGAAAGATCACCGAACAAGGGACTAAGTTCGCTTGTATGCACAGATTGAGCAAGATATTGATGTCTGCTCTCCATGTCGTCAAACTTGTTTGGCTATGCACGAAGTAATTCTTCATGCCTATAGCAGCCATTAGGCCGAAGCCCGGTTGAGTGACACTTATATTGTGATGGCTTATATAGATGTGTTTCCTAATGACCTCCATGGGTGATGTCCCCACATGATATCAACGACACTATTACGGTGGTGCCAGGTGTGAAACCTGTAGCCCGCTCACCATATTAAGAATAGCCAGAGGTGATGGCAAAATGAACAGTTCAACTATAATAATTGCTAAGATAAGGCTACTGGAGTCCCAAGGTGTCACCTTGAGGTGCACTGGCCCCTTTAGGGAAAAGAAAAGGACGGTAGCCTGCATATATACATCAACTATAGAGAACTGAATAAGCTATCGGAGAAGAACATGTATCTAATTCCACGGAGTGATAATGTGTTCGATCAGTTAGTTGGATCAATGGTATAACCAAAGATGGAGTTGAAGTCTGACTATTACTTGTGGAGAATTCGGGGACGTGACATTACCCAAGTTGGCGTTTGGAAAACACTACGATCACTATGAGTCCTCGATACTGTCGGTTGGGCGGACTAATGCGGCATTGGTCTTTATGGACTGATTACCTTAAGCTTTTAAGGAGTACTTGGACCTATTTATGTCATCTGGATTGACGACATATTGGTGTAAACTTAGCTAAACAATCACGAAAGAATGTTTTGGCATACCCTGTGACAGAACAAAATCTAGACCACGTTCTCAAAGTGTGAGTTTTGGCTATCGTCGGTGGGTTTTCTTGTCCATGCGGGTGGTGTTGTAGGTATTGCAGTAGATCCTGCGAAGACAGTTACGATACAGTAGTGACCTGTGTTGTCTATTATAGCTAAGTCAAAAATTCCTTTGACTTGCTTGCTACTGTTCGCGGATAGCCTTACCTCTCCCCACACTGACGAGGATACATCAGAAGTTTGTTTGGATGCAAGAGTGCGCATGAGCTTTCGAAGAGCTAAAGAGTCGTTTGACCACGACATCTATTTTGAGTTCTCCATGTGGTTTGGACGGATGGTATATAGTGATGCATTAGGGAGCGGCTTAGGCTGCATGCTTTTCAGTTTGGAAAAGTGATAGATTATGGCTCACGCCAGTTGAATGCGCATGAGCGATACTATCCTGTCCACGACTTGAAGTTGGCGGCGGTGATATTTGCACTTAAACTGTGATGTCTTTACTTATATGTCGTGAAAGTTGACATCTTCACGATCACAAGAGCCTTAAGTGTCTTCTGGATCAGAAAAATCTAATTATGCGACAACAGAGGTGAATGGAGTTCCTTGGGGACTACACCTTCCAGATTCACTATACTGCTTGGAAGGGAAATGTGGTCGCATATGCCTTGTGTCGTAGGACTCCGACAAGGGCAAGTTGGTTGCGGATGCATGATGAACGTCTTATCCAAGAATTGGATAACTTAGACATTTTCTGTGTTGACAAGAATGCCACTACAAATGCGTGTCTGAACTGGATAGAGGTACAATATGAACTTATGGATAAAGTTTGACATGCGACGGAGCTCGATAAGAGTCTACAACGCTATACAGTGAATGCGTCAAATGCCTAATTCTCCTTGGATGACGTACATTTGCGAAAACTGGTCATTTGTGCATCCGGAATATGGGTAAACTTTGTGTGGAATTGATGTATGAAGCACATTTTACATAGTACTTAATTCACCCAGGGAGCACGAAGATGTATAAGGACATGAAAAAGGTGTTCTAGTGTCCAGGTTTGAAGAAGGACATAGCCCATTACGTGGCAAAATGTAAAACTTGTGCCTTAGTGAAGGCTGAATGCCAGAAACCTGATGGTTTCCTGAAGTCGTTACCAATCCCAATATTGAAGTTCGTCGACATTTCTGTTAAATTCGTACACGAACTGCCAAGATCACAGAATAGAAACGATGTCGAGTGGGTGATCGTTGAACGATTGACAAAAGTATCGCCCTTCATATCGAATAAAAGGACGATTTCATGGAAAGTTGGCTATGATAAATGTAGATGACCTAGTACGATTGCACGGGGTGCCCGGAGCATCGTTGGTGACCAAAACAGGCGCTTTACTACAAATGGTTGGAGGCTAATCCATCAGTTGTTGGGGACTAAACTAAAGTTTAGTACGACCTTTCATTCACAAACGAATGGCCAGACTGAGAGGACCAACGGAACTATGGAGGATTTTCTCCTTATGTGTGCCCTGGATTTCGGAAGAGGTAAGAAAACCATCTCGATATGATTGAGTTCATCTACAAGCTAACATATAAATGGCGCCCTTTGAAACTTTATACGGTAGGAAATGTCATACACCGTTAGCGTGGGCGAAAACAAGCGAGTCAAAGCTATATAAACATAAAGAGGTTGAAGATGCAAATTTGAACATACGTACAATATGAGAGCGACTACTGATAGCCCAAGACAGGCAAGTGAATTACTACAATGCCAAGCACCGAAATGTAGAGGTTGTGGTTGGCGATTGGGTATCTTTAACGATCAAACCATTCAAAGACGTGTCCAGGATTCGACGCTTGAAAAAGTTAAGTCTGGGGTATCTTTGTCCGTTCGAGTTGGTGGAGCGAGTTGGAGAAGTTGGCTATCAACTAGCTCTATCAGCAGGATTGAGTGGCTTACACAATGTATTCCACATATCGGTGCTTCGAAAAGATGTGAAAGAGCCAACTCACATGGTTGAGGATGATTGAGTACCGGTCGATAGTCGGCTGACGACAAAAGTTAGGCCTATTCGGATCGAGGATTCGGAGGTCAAGCAACTGCGAAACAAGAAAATCAGGAAGGTCAAAGTCCGGTAGGACAACTATGTCCATGAAGAGCTTACATGGGAGTGTGAGCAGACCATGCGTAAGGAATACCCTGAATAGTTTGTAAAATATGTTGAAAGATCTTATTTTTAAGGCAGCTAGCAACCTAGAGGGGGGGGGGGGTGAATAGGTCTGCTTAGGTCTTTTGATAGTCTTTTTAAATCACTTGTTTATTTCTTTTAGCTTTCAGCTTAGAGTGATCTAGAGCTTGTCCTTAGCACCTGCAATTAAGAAAATAAAAGCAAACACAGAAAACCACACAAGTGTTTTATAGTGGTTCCCCAAAATTATGGGTACATACACTCTCCTCCCACCTTGCTAACTTCTTGTTAGTCAATGCACTTCTCCAAACCAATGCTCCAAGGAGCTTATAACTCAGATCCCTCATGATCTCTCAGTCTCCTCCAAGACTTACACCTCAGCCATAAAGGCCTACACTCAGTAATACAAGTATCACCTACCTCAGGCACTTAAGCCCTACTACTCAGTCTATGGAGGATAGCCCTACCTCAGAGCAAGATTGCTCCTACAACTCAGAGAGATGCACTCTCCTACAGTTCAGGCAAAACTGCCCTACTTCTCAGTGAGTAAAACTCACCTACCTCAGAGAGCAGCACTCTCCTACAGCTCAAGCAAATTTGCCCTACCTCAGACCCAAAGGTCCTACAGCTCAGATCTAGAAGGATCCTACAAAAAGAAATAGTTTAATTAACTTTGACACAGAGAAATTTCTCTGTGTCAACCACTTGAGCAGAAAAATTTCTGCTCGAACACTCCTCACAACAAAGAAAGGATTTGCTGGAGGAATTCAGAAGATAACTTCTGAACTTGCCGCTGAAGGCTAAAGATCTTTTGATCTTGATTATTCAAACAACTCACTGAACCTGCTAAAGGATTAAGGTTCTTATTTCTTCAGAATTGATTCTGAATCTACTGTGGCAGATGGAGACTTACAAAACTAACTAAATTTTTCTTGCTGGAGAGCTTCAAGCTTTTCACATGCAGCAATGATGAAGAAGATGAAGACGGCTGCTCTCCTTTTTGAATATTGTATGCCATAAAAATTGTTTTTGTCTTGGCCCTATCTCTTTCTTTTGTAGTTCGCTGATCCACGACTCTTAGAGATTGGTAGGCCCCACCTACAGCTTCCAGCTGTGCCTTATTTTAACGGAAAAAGACGTACAGTAGCTTCACGACAAGTTTTATCATGCAGTGTAGCTTCCCCATGTCTGAATTGATCTTAGTTGACTTTGTCGATTTTGCTGACGTTCAGCACTTGTGGACTTAGACAAAATCGAGCATCAGAGAATATGCGTTGAGTGAGTAAGCATCACTCAACGCCAAACCACTTAGACAGATTTACTGTCTCTTGACGTTGAGTGAGTAACCTTTACTCAACGCCAAACAACTTAGAATATAAAGTCTGTTTCTAGGCGTTGAGAGATTCAGCTTCACTCAACACCAACTTGCTTTATCAGCTTTTTGCTGATTGGCGTTGAGTGAGTAAGCATCACTCAACGCCAAACGCCTTAGACAAAATTCTGTCTTCACTAGGCATTGACAGCGTTGAGTCAAGTAACCTCCACTCAACGCTTTTTGCCTTAACCAAATTTCTGTTTCTTCAGCAACTTAAGCGTTGAGAGCGTTGAGTTAGCACGCCTCACTCAACGCTTTCTGCCTTAGCCAATTTTCTATGTGTAATAAGCACTGAGCTTATGTTGTCTTTCTGAGATCGACAAATGGTTAACTAAGCTTGACGAACTCTGAACTCAGTTCGACGAAATCTCAACTGAGCTCAACGAACTCAGAACTCAAGCTCTGAACTTAGCTCGACGAAATGTGAGCTAAGCTCGACGAACTCTGAACTCAGTTCGATAAAATCTTAACTTAGCTCGACGAACTCAAAACTCAAGCTCTGAACTTTAGCTCTACAAAATGTGGGCTGAGCTTGACAAACTCTGAACTCAGTTCGATGAATTTGAATAGGGTTCATCTAGTTCAACTTACAACCTTTTTGTTGTATGGCGTTGAGTGTGTATTCATCCCTCAACGCCAAATCACTTAGCCGAATTTCTCTTTAGTAGCATGACGTATAGTGAGTTGACTTCATTCAACACCTGTGGACTTAGCCACATTTCATCTCATTCCAACTTAGGCTATGATAGTATAGGCTACACTCAGTGTTATAAGTCATCTGACGTTGAGTGATGTTTCTTCACTCAGTGCCTGTGGACCCAATAATCTTCCCCTATTTGAGGAAGTCAAAACTCTTAAGCAAATGAGTCAATGACATATACAGAACCATGCAACACAAGGCATAATAAAAGAAAACTAAATAATTGAGATGTGATCTATAGTACCACACTTCCCTGCTTGCAGAATGGAACATTACTGCATCTGCCATCTGCTTCCCCTGAAATACTGCTACCTTGCTTATCTGATCATCTTATCCTCTCCCACTTTTTGACTGCAACAAATAGCTGGTAGGATGCACCTGATCAATTGATCATCTTATCACCTGCTTCCCCTCAATTAGGAAGCAGTGAAATGTTGAAATTGTGTTGGACTTGCTCCCCCTCAATTGGAGAATCTTCATTTCTTTAAAGGACCATCCTATCTGCATAATGCCAAATAGTTTGCAAACAGATGAGGATCAACTGAATCTATACTAAGTTTAACATACCCAACTCAAATTTGAAGGTATTAAACTTGGCTTCATCTAGTAGCTTAGTGAAGATGTCAACCACTTGCTTGTCTACTGGGACAAACTCAAGGGTGATGTCTTCATATTCCACATACTCCATAATGAAATGATATCTAATATCTATGTACTTAGTCCTGCTATGGGAGACAGGATTCCTAGAAATGGAGATTGCAATAGTAGAATCACAGAATAAAGGAGTTCTACTTATCTGGAGGTTGTAGTCTTGAAACTGGTGTTGGATCCACCACAACTGAGCACAGTAGCTTCCTGCTGAGATGTACTCTGACTCTGCAGTTGATATTACCACACTGGTTTGTTTCTTGCTGCTCCAAGATACCATTGCTCTTCCTAGCCCCTTTGCAGCCTGCAAAATCTACATCTGAATAGCTAGTTAGTTCAAACTCCCCATTCCTAGGGTACCAAATGCCAAGATATGGAGTGACCTTAAGATACCTCAAGATTCTCTTAGCTGTAGAGTAGTGAGATTCTTTAGGGCAAGCCTGATACCTAGCACAAATACATGTAACATACATGATGTCTGGCTTACTTGTAGTTAGATATAGAAGGGAGCTAATTATCCCTCTATACAAAGTTTCATCAACAGGTTTCCCTGCTTCATCTTTGCCTATAGGCATACTTGACCCCATGGGAGTTCTCATGGTGGAGAAATTCTCCATGCTAAATTTCTTAATTAACTCCTTAGTGAACTTAGACTGGGATTTGGACAAGCCATCATCAATATGTCTTACTTGGAGGCCCAAGAAGAACTTAAGTTTACCCATACTGCTCATCTCAAACTTCCCCTGCATAAGTTTAACAAACTTTTTGCAGAGGTTGTCATCAGTAAATCCAAAAATGATGTCATCTATATAGATCTGGACTAGGATGATCTTACCCTTAGATTCCCTTAGGAATAGGGTCTTGTCTATTTTCCCCCTTGAGAATTTGTTCTCAATGAGAAAACTAGACAATGTCTCATACCATGCTCTAGGGGCTTGCTTCAACCCATATAGAGCTTTCCTAAGTCTATAAATAAAATCAGATGAGTTAGGAACTACAAAACCTGGAGGCTACTCAACATAGACTTCTTCTTTTAAGTCACCATTTAAGGAAGGCTGATTTCACATCCATTTGGTAGACCTTGAATCCCTTGTGTGCTGCATATGCAAGGAATAATCTGATGGACTCCAATCTTACAACAGGGGCAAAGGTTTGATCAAAATCAATCCCTTATTCTTATCTATACCCCTTAGCTACTAGTCTGACCTTGTTCTTAATTATAATACCATTTTCATCAAGCTTGTTTTGTAGATCCACTTGACTCCAATTACATTATGACCATGAGGTCTGGGAACCATCTTCCAGACCCTGCACCTCTTGAGCTAGTTTAGTTCCTCCTGCATAGCTCCAATCGAATGCTGGTCTATGTTGGCCTCTTCAAACTTCTTGGGCTCCACTTGGGATAGAAAGCTTGAATACATGGCACTGTTCTGACTATTGCTCCTTGTTATTACTCCATGACTTACCTCACCAATGATTTTGTGTGCTGGATGATCTCCCATATGTCTGACTGCAGGTGACAGTCTTCTTTCAGCAACATGGACATCTTCTTATTGATCTTCATCCACTCCTAGTGTG
Organism: Platanthera zijinensis; assembly: GCA_039513925.1. NCBI lineage: Eukaryota > Viridiplantae > Streptophyta > Magnoliopsida > Asparagales > Orchidaceae > Platanthera > Platanthera zijinensis. The sequence goes on from CM077098.1 coordinate 17,820,841, forward strand.
CCATGTAGATCTTATAGAGTATCCATATCATCTTGGATGATTGGTGATGCTTCCTTGATGGTCAGCTTGTCCATCATCTGTTCTGTACCTGTAGGACTATAAGAGGAACTAGACAGTCCATTGTTAATCATGGCAACTCATCAAAGACTACATGAACTGATTCTTCTGCAACTTGGCTTTTCAAGTTGTAGATTCTATAGGCTTTGTTATGATTGTTGTACCCAACAAATATTCCATCATAGGATTTGGTAGCAAACTTAGTCACATAGGACTTGCCATTGTGAAGCACAAAACATTTACTACCAAAGATTTCTGAGATAGCCAAAATTTGGTTTTTTGCCTTTCAAGATCTCATAGGGAGTCTTCTTATGACCTTTGGTAATAGAGGCTCTATTGAGGACATGACATGCAGTATTTACTGCCTCAGCCCAGAAATATTCTCGGAGAGAAGTGTAACTTAACAGTTTTCTACCAACCTCTATGAGAGTCCTATTTTCCTCTCAACTATCCCATTTTACTGGGGTGTTCTAGGAGAAGAGAATTCTTGATGAATCTCATGCTCTTCACAGAACCTTGCCATACTATCAGACTGGAATTCTATCCCATAGTCACTTCTGATTTTGACCACAGAATAGCCAAGCTCATTCTGAATTTGATTGAAAAACCTCATGAAGACAACAAGGGTTTCATCCTTCTTCTTAAGAAAGAATGCCCAAGTAAACTTGGAGTAGTCATCAACTACCATAAGGGTGTAGACTTTCCTACCAATACTGTGAACTAGCATAGGACCAAATAGGTCCAAGTGCAAGAGGTATAAGCACCTCATAGAGTCTTTGGTCCCAATACCCTTGAAAGAGGCTTTTGTCTGCTTACCCTTTTGGCAAGCTGAGCAAATGCCCTCCTTAGAGCACTTCATATTGGGGTCATTCCTAACTAGCTCTTGACTGAAGAGCTTGACAATAGTCTTGAAATTCAAATGGGCTAGTCTCTTGTGCCATTGGACACGAAAAGAGACTTTCTCATTTGCCACTAAATAGATAGGAGAATCTGTGTCTAGACATAGAAAGTTCAAGCAATAAATATTTCCACTCCTAATGCCTGTCAAGATGACCACTTGGTCACTTGACCTCCTAACTAGACACTCATCCTTGTGGAAGATAATAATATAGACAAGATCATAAAATTGGCTTATGCTTATAAGGTTGTGCTGCAACCCTTCAATATAAGCCACCTTGGTGATGGTGACTATGCCATTGGTAATCTTACCATATCCTCTGGTTATACCTCTATCTGAACCTCCAAAGATGACTTGGGTCCATCTTTTACTGGTGTAAACTCCTTCAAGTTTCTTCTTGTTCCAGTCATGTGCCTGGAACAACCACTGTCCAAGTACCATATAGGGGTATGACACTTTGAACTATCCTGCAATATACAAATTACTTAACCTTAGGACCCCAATATCTATTGGGTCCTAGGTGCATGTTAGCATGAAACTGAACATGTCCACCAACAGAATTTTTGACTGCTGGACTGACCATAGCTCTGGCCACATTGGGATTGTGCTAGCAGTCAATGACAAATTGCCCTATCTTACCACAACACCAATAATCATGTATGTTATATCTTCTTTTCTGTGAAGGCCATGTAGCTTGATGAGCAGTAACCTTGATAGGAGGAAGATGTTCTGCAGCCTTTTTCTGATTTCTTTCAGCCAGAATTTGACTGAAGGTAAGTATTATAGCTGGCTGATTTGGTCTGCCCTGAGTGCCATGAACAACTAGCTTCTTTTCAGAAAGCATGCTTCTGATGGCTTCAGATATGCCCAGATCAGCCTGATTCTTGGACTTGCCCTTAGTCAGAACCTTTGCTGTCAGATTTTGAGCCTTGGCTGCAGCAACATTCTTGAGAGTTTGTGAAGAAGCACTAAAGACAAATGGTCCAGATTGGGCCATTTGAAATTGTCGTCATTGGCAGCCTTGCACTTGACACACACCCTGCCGAAACTTTCACCATAGCAGTGAACATCTTTGTTCACTCCAGATGAATAACCCCTCTCCCAGTGACCATAAGAGCTTTCTTGGCCATACCTATTAGAAGGTATAAAAAATTTTCTGAAAAGAATGGGAGACTTAGAAGCAATTGGCTGAGGTGGAGCTGGAGCTATGCCCTTCCTTTTGGAAGGAGCAACTCTTGTGCTTCCCTTGAATCCCAACCCCTTTTTTCCCTTTTGAGAGGAGAAGAGGTCTATCAAGGGAAGGATAGTTTTTAGCTTAGAATAGCTAGCCACTAATCTTTTCTCCTTCTCAAGCTTATCTTCAAGTTCCCTGATTATACAGTTCTTGTGCTTGATGGAGGCTACCTGAATGTCCAAGAGGGACTTCAGTTGGCTAATTTCCCTAGCTTTCTGGTCCTGCAGATTTGCTGTTATAGTCTGCTAGACAACTGCAAGCTTAAGAGATGAGATCTCTTTAGCTTGCTTCTTAGACAACTTCTTGACCTTCTTGAAGGCATTCAGAAGTTCTCCATACTTGTCAAACATTTGATTGCCATCTCCTTCAGATCCAGAATCTTCTTCACCATAGGGTGAAGAGGCTTCTGAGCAAGGACTAGTCTCAAACTCAGACAGATAAGCAGAGTTAGGTGATAGATGTACCTTGCACTAACCAGGCTGATCCAGGTAGCCTTCCTCATCTATCATTGCCATCAGCCCTCTGTAGTTGTGGACATCTTCATCCACCTCTGACTCACTATCTGATAGTGTCAGAGGGGCTCTGATTCCTATCCTCCCTGGAGGATTGACTTCTCCTGCTGTAATAGATTCATCTTTAACAACAACAACTAGCCTAATATAGGCTTCCTCTTCTTTAGACTCAGAAGATGATGAGTCTGTCCAACTCTTTTCCTTTGTGGCAATGAAGGACTTTTCCTACCTATCTTTGTGCTGGTGCTGCTTCTTCTCCTCAGTCTCCTTCCTCTTCTCTAGGCAGCCAGCTATCACATGCCCATGCTTACTTTAACAGTAGCAAATTACTTTAGAGGAGTTATATTTATTATGTTTAGAACCATACCTGTCAGTCTTGGACTAGTTCTTTCTGTGATGAGTGGAATTGGAAGGCTTTTTCTTCCGATGCTTCTTCTTCATTAACCTCTGGGTTGTCTGGAAAAGGCTGCAAAATCTTTATCAGACATGCTGCTGTCTGATGCTTCTGAGTCAGAGTTGTCTGACTCAGCTGGTGTCCTTGGTGGAGAAGAAATCTTTTCCTTGCCTTTCCTTGAGCTTTCAGCTTTGAAAGCCAAGGACTTTTCTTTGGCCAGTGATTTGTTGGAGGCATCCTCCTCCTTCCTGGCAGCCAGCTGCATCCCATAAGAGAGCAGCTTCCCAAACAATATTTGGGGAGGAGTGTCAGCAAGATTGGTCATCTCTCTTATAGCACAGATCTTAGTATCTCAGTCTCTAGTGAGAGATCGGAGAAACTTGTCATTTATTTCATAATTATTGAAGACCCTTACGTAGTTCTTCAACTCATTTATGATCATGAAGAATATTTCATAACAGGTAGTTATGTTCTCCTTCAGGATTTGCCTGAAAGACTCATACTCTTGGTTGAGCAGAGACTTCCTATCATCTCTTACCTCATCAGTACCCTCCATGTAGACCACAAGGGTGTCCCACATCTCCTTGGAGGTTTGGCAGTGAACCAAGTTCAGGAAGGTTGAGTCATCTACAACACTGGCAATGATGTTCTGTGCTCTCTTGTCCTGGCCAGTAAATATGACCTCATCTTTGGTCATTTTAGAGAGTGTCTTTGGTGTCTGGATGTTGGCATCCATAGTAGAGAGCTTCATAGGAATGACAGGTCCCTCCCTAATAGTTGCAAAAATTCTTGGATCATAGGCTTCCATGAATAGCCTCACCCTCTCTTTCCATATTCTAAACTGCTCCTTTTTGTAGATGGGGAGTTTCATGGAACTCAGCTCTCTCTGGCTCTCTCCTGAGCCCATGACCACTTAGCAATAACTACCTTGGAGGATCACTAAGATTGTTAAATCCCTTTTTGAGCAACCTCCCTCTGATACCACTTAAAATATCTTATTTTCAAGGTAGCTTGTAACCTAGGGGGGGGTGAATAGGTATGCTTAGGTATTTTGATAGTCTATTTAAATCACTTGTTTATTTCTTTTAGCTTTCAGCTTAGAGTGATCTATAGCTTGTCCTTAGCACCTACAATTAAGAAAATAAAAGCAAACACAGAAAAGCACACAAATGTTTTTTAGTGGTTCCCCAAAATTATGGGTACATCCACTCTCCTCCCACCTTGCTAACTTCCTGTTAGTCAAGGCACTTCTCCAAACCATTGCTCCAAGGAGCTTACACCTCAGATCCCTCATATTATCTCATTCTCCTCCAAGACTTACACCTCAGCAACAAAGGCCTACACTCAATGATACAAGTATCACCTACCTTAGGCACTTAAGCCCTACCACTCAGGCTATGAAGGATAGCCCTACCTCAGAGCAAGCTTGCTCCTACAACTCAGAGAGATGCACTCTCCTACAGTTCGGGCAAAACTGCCCTACTTCTCAGTGATTAAAACTCGCCTACCTCAGAGAGCAGCACTCTCCTACAGCTCAGGCAAATTTGCCCCACCTCAGACCCAAAGGTCCTACAGCTCAGATCCAGAAGGATCATACTTAAAGAAATAGTTTAATTAACTTTGACACAGAGAAATTTCTTTGTGTCAACCACTTGAGCAAAAAAATTTCTACTCCAACTCTCCTCACAGCAGGGAAAGGATTTGCTGGAGGAACTCAGAAGATAACTCACTAAACCTGCTAAAGGATGAAGGTTCTTCTTTTTTCAGAACTGATTCTGAATCTGCTGTGGCAGATAGAGACTTGCACAGCTAACTGAACTTTTCTTGCTGGAGAGCTTCAAACATTTCACATGCAGCAATTGCGAAGAAAATGAAGACGAATTCTCTCCTTTTTGAATATTGTATGCCCTAAAAGTTGTTTTTATCTTGGCCCTATCTCTTCCTTTTGTAATTCTCCAATCAATGGCACTTAGAGATCGGTGGGCCCCACCTACAGCTTCCAGCTGCGCCTTGCTTTTTTGGAAGAAGACGTACAGTAGCTTTACGACAAGTTTTGTCGTGTAGTGTAGATTTTTCGTGTCTGAATTGACCATTAGTTGACTTTGTCGATTTTGCTGACATCAGCACCTGTGGAATTAGCCAAAATCAAGCATCAGAGAATAGGCGCTGAGTGAGTAAGCATCACTCAACGCGAAACCACTTAGACAGATTTACTGTCTCTTGGCGTTGAGTGAGTAATCTTCACTCAAAGCCAAACAACTTAGAAATATAAAATCTATTTCTAGGCGTTGAGAGATTCAGCTTCACTCAACGCCAACTTGATTTATCAGCTTTCTGCTGCTTGGCATTTAGTGAGTAAGCATCACTCAATGCCAAACAACTTAGACAAAATTCTGTCTTCACTAGGCGTTGACATCGTTGAGTCAGTAACCTCCACTTAACGCTTTTTGCATTAACCAAATTTCTGCTTCTTCAGCAACTTAAGCGTTGAGAGCGTTGAGTGAGCACGCCTCACTCAACGCTTTCTATCTTAGACAATTTTCTGTGTTTAATAAGCAATTAGCTTAGACTGTCTTTCTGAGTTTGACGAATGGTGAACTGAGCTCGACGAACTTTGAACTCAGTTCGACGAAATCTCAACTGAGCTCGACAAACTCAGAACTCAAGCTCTGAACTTAGCTCGACGAAATGTGAGCTGAGCTCGAAGAACTCTGAATTCAGTTCGATGAAATCTCACCTGAGCTCGACGAACTCAGAACTTAAGCTCTAAACTTTAGCTCGACGAAATGTGAGCTGAGCTCGACGAATTCTGAACTCAGTTCGACGAACTATAAACTTAATTCGACGAATTTGAAAATGGTACATCTAGTTCAACTTACAGCCTTTTTGCTGTATGACATTGAGTGTGTATTCATCCCTCAACGCCAAACCACTTAGCCAAATTTCTCTTTAGTAGATGGCGTTGAGTGAGTTAACTTCACTCAACGCCTGTGGACTTATCCACATTTCAACTCATTCCAACTTAGGCTATGACAGTATAGGCTACACTCAGCGCTATAAGTCATCTGACATTGAGTGATGTTCCTTCACTCAACGCCTGTGGACTTAGACAAATTTCTGTAATCCCACACCTTAGGTAAGTGTTTACCTGACTTAGCCACTTAGGCTACCTAACCTATCATAGTCATCTACTTATATGCGTATATCATTGATAAGATTGACTTCACTCAAATCAATGACATTGTGGGCAATGGAGCCAACATATGTTATAACATATTAATTTCTTGTTTTCCTTATAGATGCGTACAATTTCGGTACAAAATTTCTGTAAGGAGGGGAGGGTTGTAACACCCTAAAAATGAGAAGTGATCATTGAAGGTTACCGCCCAACGATAGTCTTATCGTCGGCGATAGCCTGGTGAATTCAAAGACCAAGCGCTCGGGTTTTTACCTCCTGGCGATAGGAAGCTATCGCGCCTCGATAGACACTCAACGCTTTCAAGGAATCGTCGAGAGCGCTATCGCCAGGCGATAGGCGTTACCACACCGTGCTGACCTCTCGACGAACGTCGAAATGAGTAACAAGTCTATGCCAGGCGCTAAAGAGTTATCGTGGGACACTAGCTCTGGATAGCGGTGCCGGCTGGTCCAAGCAGTTAACGCATATGTTACCGCACGATGGTAGCTTTCAGATAAAGGATGGACATGAGAATTCATTCTCATTTTCTCTCACTCTCTTGCTTAGTTCTGGAGAGGGAAGAGGAGGAAAAGTCCAGGAGCTCTTGTGGAGATTGATCCAAGGTGTGCTTGTGCTTGGAATCAAGATTCGATACTAGATCCGTGAAGAGGAAAGCGACGTGCTTGTTTCCAACTGGATAGAACGCTAACGCCATGGCTCCAAAACGAACTACAAGGGTAACGATCTTCTTTCTTGGACAAGTGAAGTCCTTCTTTTGGCATATGCATGGAATCCCCCACAAAAAGGTAGAGAGTCGAGGGAATTCCTTTGGTTTGATTCATGAAATCCCCAGCGAGTCTTGCATATAGATCCGAAAATGTGTAGTACGGAATAAACATACTGTTTGAAGCCCATCTGGATAGGTTGGTCTGGATTGATCATGTTTATTTTGCGTGCCGGAGAAGACTCCGAGTATAAACGAGTAATACGGGGTCTGTGAGCTACTGGAGTTACATTCCAGGAAAATACCCTAGAAATCCACGGTTTAAGACCAGTTGGATGTCGCCGAGTGATAGTGAGTATCGCCAACAACGATAGCTCTTGGAGAGCTATTTGTGGTGTAAAAGACTAGTTTTATGGCACTACAAATTGCTGCAGGGTTTTCTGGATTGTTGATCCAGTTATGATTGAGGTTGGGGACAGAATTTGAAATCTGTCGCTAACGCCCGACGATAGTGGTTGTCACTGGCGATAGCTCCCAAAAACCTTTTGTGAAGCCAGTCCTTGGAGGACAGTGTGGCTATTGTGAGATACGAGCTCTTAAAGGCTAGTGAGCTGAATGGGTAAAGGGAAAGCTGACCCGCATCGTTTGACGATTTGAGCAATAGGCAAGGCTGAACTGTACCCGCATTATGTCTGACCGACTGGTAGACCGAGGTTATTGGTCTCATTAGAGCGCATAATGATAGTCTTAGTCCTGCGTGCCATTAAGACTAGAATTCTCAAACTTGTCGCTATGTCTGGGACCTCTGAACAGTGGCGGGACCCTTGTTTCAGTATACCGATAATGTGCCCTGAGTGCATGGAGCGTTGGGTCGTGCGACCGACGTTTGTGATATATTGAACTGTGTGTGAGTGCACGTTTTTATGATATATCTGCTTGTGAAATTACTATGCCTGTAGGGAAGGAATACTTTTACCCCGAGAAAGGGGTAGGGTCGTTATAAATTGGTCAGTTGAATGCTGACCGTTGCTGTTGGATCCCTAGTTTGGATTTGGGCTAGGTTCACTAATTAAGATGAGTTTGACCTACATTGTATAGCTAGGGTCAAGTCTATGAGTCCTAGATTTAGGCTAGTCATTAGGTTCAACCTTCATGGACTAGCCAGCAGAGGACTTCAGTAGACTCAGACTTAGAAGAATTCAGAGTTCAAAATTATCAGTTCGAAGTTCTTCGAACTCAGCTCGACGATCGTCGATCTCAGATCGACGAACTCAGAAATCTTTCTCTGAGTTGAGCTCGACGATATTTGAGCTCAGGTCGACATTTTCCTTCTTCAGATGAATTCTCAGCTCGACGAACTTAGAGCGTAGAATTGGCAAGTTATTTCCAGAATGCAGTTCACAGAGCTCAGGTCGACGAACATGAATTCTTAGCTCGACGATCTTGGAACTCCAGTCGACGAATTCTATTCAAAGGTCGACAAATTCTGTCCCGAGCCAGAATAAGAAGTTTTCCTTACTTCTGTCCCTTATTTATTATATTATTTAACAGTAATTCTCTAAGTAATTAATGCTCATATTCTCCTGAATATAGCCGTTATTGGCAGCATTAATTATGGTCTTCATCAGGGTAATTACTTGCTTATTTTAATAGGATAGTGGGGGGAAACTCATTTAAGTCAAATATTTCAGCCGTTTCATTCTCCAGATCAGTCAGTAATTAATGCTTGAAATTCAAATTTCAAAGGAGAATTTGGACAGCAGAATATAAAGAGATTTTCTCTTTTCAGACAAAAAAAATCTATGCATACACAGACCAGACAGTAATGAGAATACAGAGATCTGATTCAATAGAAAAAGTGCAGAACAACAACATACAGAACTCTTTCTCTGTGCAAAAAACATTCTGTTTTCCCTTATTCTTTCTGAAGACTGAAGAAGAACAACCATCAATATCAAGAGCCTTCTTCAACTTCTACTCCAGGAATCTTCAAGGACAACAACTTTTAATCAGTCTATAAGTTCCTGGATCTCTTTCAAGACAAGGCTGAAGAACTACACCCTGAGCAAGACTCCAAGCTTTCTGAACCATTCAACATTTCAGAAGGAGTCTTGACAAAAGAATCCACAAGTCTTCTCTGTTGTATATAGAAAAGAGAAGACATCATCAACTCTCTCAACCTCCTGTAAAAGGGTTTATTAACTCCCTTCAAAAGTTTATTCTTGGTTTTTGGGCAAGAAATAGATTTTGTGGTGGCAGTCACCCCTGATCAAAAACCTGATAGTGGATTCCTACCAGGGTGTAGAAGAGTGGATGTACCCAGTTTGGGGAACCACTATAAAATTCTTGTGTTGTCTGGTTGATCATTTTCCTTTTTGTTTTGCTGTGTGCTGTGATAGATTAGCTTAGACTATTTCCATTTCCTGTTACTACTATTGGTATCACCTATTTTACTCTGATAAATTTTAAAACAGCCAAAAGTTTTAATTACTCTATTCACCCCCTCCCCCTCTAGAGTAAATCAGGTCTAACCCCTTTCTTTTAGTTGCCTTATTTACTACCCTGGTGGTGGATTGTCTTTGTGCAGGTGTTGGAGAGCCGAGCGGGAAATAGCGGGCTGAAGCCCATGCCGCTATGTTGTCCCTCGAAGGCCGAATGGAAAAGTTTTACTATTTGAATGTGTGGCTGGCCTGCATGCTGATGTTTTTAATTCACACCTGTGAAGTTTAACTGTAAGGCCTTAAGGCCATAACTTTTATATATGTGTAAGTGACATTCCGTATATATATAAATGGTTTGGTTTATATATAGTGGACATTCATTTGGTATGAGTTCATGCAACCCTAAATCTTCCGCTAGAATGCCTTGAGTTAGGATTCGAGTAGTTCTTTGATATTAACTTGTAATCCCGCCGCCTGTTTGTGGAATATGGTGTGGAGCCATGGCTGGACCCTATATTATATTTCATGTGAAGGACGGAGGTGTTACAGCTGCCCCCTTGACCCCCGTCCGCTGACCGGACACTTACCCTCCGCCTATTTCATCTTCGTTTTCAGTAGTGGTGCTTTTCATACATGTTCATACTTACAGGTGCTTTTGTAAATCTCGTGAGTACTTTTTGTATGACTAACAAGCAGGGCAAATCACACGACGAGTTCACCACCAGGGAAATACATACGAGGTGCTTTGCGAGCTACTACCTATGATAATCCCCTCTGACAACCTATATTCCATGAGACGGCTTACTGATGACATCTTCAAGCTAGTATTCTACGAGCTCCTACTCGTGATGTTCTTCATGATTACCAAGTGCTCTCTTTAATTCTGCGAGTTCCATACTCGGGAGAGGATCTCTTCAATAACTAGGTGCTCTCTTCAATTCCGCGAGTTTCATACTCGCGAGGTGATCTCTTCAACAGCTATGGTACTCTCCTTTAATTCCGCGAGTTCCATACTCGCGAGATAACTACTTCAACAACTATGGTGTTCGGTTCGATTCTGTAAGTTTGAAAGCATGAGGTTATCGCTTCAGCAACCATGCCACCATGTTATTCACGTCATCTCCTTGAATACCTGGAGTTATGATAACCTGAAAGGGTTTTACCTATAGGAAGGAATGGTATGCTTGTTCACACTTATATATCAATGGTATTTCTCTAACACCCTAAAATATAGGGATTTAGCTTCTCTTCTTGAAAGCGTATCAAGCAGGCATAGTAGGCAGAAAGCGATCTCCATGATCAGTTTGAAAAACCTGCATCCGACATGATTCTCCTAAAAAGCCCAGGGAGAGTGATGGGACGACACATCGAGATTTAAGCATCCTTGTAAGACTGATCCCCTGCATTGATGGCCGAGATTAGCTCCCCCCTTGCATGTCAGTCTAGCTACCCCATATTGCATCTCTCCTCCGATTGGAGAGACTATCAGGAAAACAGGTCTAGATGCTAACCTCCTAAACTCGATGGAAGGAAAACCCGCTCTTAGCGATGGTTTATCCTGTGGGGCAGGACGCGTCTTTGTTAATACCAAGACGGGATAACCTACCAAGCTCCAAAAAGTGCAAGTTCGCGGAAGGATGTGTGACTCGAGAGTGTCCAGTAGAACCCCCCGAGGACCATTTCCCTTCGCTTGTACTCTTGTTTTTGTAACTAAGTGATCTCAACGGTTGGGTTGATAAATGAGCCTTCAACCTGTTTCTCCTAGTTAAGCTTAGGTGGACGATAGGAACAATGCCTCAGGATGTAAGCGTCCTTGTAAGACGAGCCCCTGTATTGACGACAGAGATCAGCTCCCCCCTTGCATGTCGACCTAACTACCCCCAATTGCATCTCTCCTCCGACTAGAGAGACTATCAGGAATAGGTCTGGACGCTAACCTCCTAAAATCGATGAAGGAAGACCCGCTCTTAGCGATGGTTTGTCCTGTATGGCAGGACACGTCTTTGTTAATACCAAGACGGGATAACCTGCCAAGCTCCAAAACGTGCAAGTTCGCGGAAGGATGGTGGACTCGAGAGTGTCCAGTAGGACCCCCCGAGGACCATTTCCCTTCGCTTGTACTCTGGTTTTTGTAACCAAGTGGAAGAGCCGAAAATGATCTCCACGGTTGGGTGGGAAACGAGCCTTCGACCTGTTTGTCCTAGATTGCCCAGGGCAAATGATGGGACGATGCCTCGAGATGTAAGCATCCTTATAAGACCAAGCCCCTGCATTGAAGGCCGAGATCATCTCCCCCATTGCATGTCGGCCTAGCTACCCCCGATTGCATCTCTCCTCCGACTGGAGGAACTATCATGAATAGGTCTGGACGCCAACCTCCGAAATCGATGGAGTAAAGATTGCTGTTCTCTTTAGAATTCCTTCGTCCTCAAAGATATGGATTTGCATTTGGACTCTTGGCAATCTCCTAAGCACTGATGAAGTCCTCAAGTCGTGGAGTTATCGTTAGTCTGAGTCCATGTATGAG